>CP097504.1:38634652-39089652 GCA_023547065.1 Musa troglodytarum
CTTTCACATGAATGGACTACAGACCATGCTTGGGTAGGTTTCAGTGGGATTAGATGCTGCTGAAACTGAGTTTTTAGTGGAATTGGTTTGCCTACCAAGGTGGTGGACAATCAGAGTTACAGATGACTTAGAGATTCTTTCTGGAAATAAAAAAGATGTCACCAATCCTTTTCTTGGTTGGATCACTTGGTAATAGGCTCGATGTGATCCATTCATAAACATAGAAAAGCTGGTGAAGCAAGCTAGAGCCTATAAATTATGACTATGTCAATTAAGAAAGAATCGATATGTACCCGCTCCCATCTTAACATTCATTTACTACCATTTATTTTATCCTACTATGGGTGTCCTGCTCCTCTTTCTCCTTTGATTTGGTGCAACTTCTTGCAGGTTTGCATGAATAGTCATACGTGCTGATGACACAGGGAATCACCCTTCTGACTTTGGAGATCCATCTCCGAGATATCAATCAGTTCATGTGGGACTGCATTTACTCTAGATTACAAGTTCTCCACTTGCATGTAAGACCAAATGATGTGACGAAGGATCTCTGATTAGCATGTAGCGTTTTGTATTCACTTCCCAAGATCGTCTCTTTCGAGCAGGTGTGCAAGTCGAATGGAAGAATCCATGGATGCCACACTCCCTGTGACCGTGACTGCATGTAGATATCAAAAGCAGGCACTTCCGATCTACGACAAATAACCAGCATAGTTTTCTATGTGCAATATAAAAGAACCACATGACAGTTTGATCCATAAAACAACTCTGTAATGCCAAAAAGCATAATCTCCCATTATTCTGGTGTTGCTTATAATAAGCTGTGAATTGATAATGTCAGATCTGGGTTCATGAACACAGTATACCATCCTGGCATAGGGAAGAATCAAGAATACCATAGGTTATGGGATCGCATGCAGTGCTGTGGCCAAGGATCAAATTGGGCTCCAAGATATAGACGATCTTACTGTTCATCTTTAGACCCACGATTGTGCCCCGGCCTGTGAAACGCGCGCGTCCTTGCATGCATGCATGCACGCACGGACGCTCACACATGCGAGCATGGACATGCACACACAAATATTGTGCATCCTGAAGAGCGTGCTGTTCTGGTATTGCTATCACAGAAAACTTTACCAGGTGATGCGATCTCCCAAAGGTTTGATTGTGAAGCAAAGGCTCCGCAAATGTAGAATGCCGAAGCAACACTCTCAGTGTTTCCATTACGCATTCTCTGACTCCAGGTTTTGAAAGCAGTCTTCGGTTCTTCAGATCTTGAAAGAAACGTAGGGATTTTATCTTCTTCCGTAGTACTTCAGATCTTAATAGAGAGAACGACTAGTTCACAAGGTTGGGGCAGCAGCGCAGGAGTTAGAGTTTGTGTTGACACCAAAGCAGCAGGATTGTACTGAAGGAGGACATGGACATGATTCGACGTCCGTGCAGTGAATTCTGGCGATGATGAATCGGATGCTAGAATCTTTGCGATCAAAGAGGACGACAGCAGCAACAAAGATGCCTCCCGAAATGGAAGCTAGCAAGCCAGCCATGTCCGTTGTCTGCGGCTCCAGAGAAGCAAATCGAAGACTGTAGATGCCAAGCACGAGTGCCGAGTTCATGTGCGTGAGACACAGCACATGCATTAGGCAACGGATGTGTTACTCCGACAAATGTTATCTTGGCTTGGAAATTTAGATTCTCATCTCTTTTCTTATGCTTTTGATTCATGTCATATGGATGGACGGGTGTTTCTGCAGATCTATGAACTGGACGCCACAGATAGATGTAGTCGATCTTGCACTGAAATCTGTTTGACCCAGTTAGTTCGTATGGTCAACCAAATATCGGCCAGGTCAACCAGTTTGAAGACGATTCTTTTAATAGACCAACTACGAAATATACGACTACATGGAGTTTTGGTGATAACAAAGGGAATTTGCGGTGCCATCTCCATCACATAACGTGAAGACCTTGATGTCCTTCTAGGGTTTCAAGTCTCTCATCCACAGTTTAACTTCTCGACTCCATTGATGAAAACCTTAACCTTACCAACACGAACACATCGAACTATATGTCATAGATTTCCTTGATCTATATGAATTATCTTTAACAGTACAGTGGCTTACCTTTGTAGACACGCCTCATCACAATCCAAACTATTGGAAACGTGAGTTTCCCCTTCGAATAGCTGCACTCCAAGTATGTAGACATGTTCCTACGAGAAAAGCACCAAGAGCAACAATAGATTTTTCCTGATCAAAACCAGTGTGTGATGATCCCTTAGATCTGTGTCTCGGGTTAAAGGAGAAAAATAATTGAATCATACATCGTTTGAGATCGAATGGCTTCATATACTTGGACGATGAAACTATGTGATGTTCACGTACTCAATCATTACTCCCTTAGTTGCATGACAATGAAGCCATCGTCCAGATCCGATGCCTGTATCCCAGTGGGAGGAGGTGTTTGGTTCTTGAGGGATGGAGGCGGTCCTTCTCCCCATTTTGGAGTTAATGGTGGAGAGAGACATCGGAGAAGAGAGGCGAAGGAGGGAGACGAGTTGAGAAAAGAGGGATAACGTATATAGCAGATAAAAGTGTGGTGAAGGGGAACAAGGCAGATAAAAAGATGGTGGGAGAAAGAGGGATAGGGAGAGAGTGGAAGAAGGGAAGTGGTATGGAAGAGATATACGAGGCTGTAGAGATAGAGAAATATGGGAGATAGTAATTCTATAAGATCTTTAAAGATAATGGATGTTAGGTTGCCACAACAAGCAGATTTCTCAGCACTATATTCTCCTAATTACGAGTTTTTCTCATGAAGAAATAGGTGATTATTCCCATTTGATCAAATTATATAAATTTATTAATTAATATAATTGGTAAAAACTTTAACAGTATAGGATTCAAGGTTTGATCTTCAATCCTACCTTCGTCATTTATCTCTTGTCAAAAAACAATTTTTTTCTGTCTTCTTAGTCGGTGATATAAAAGTGCAATGTCTGAATAAAAAAGTAATTTTTAATTCAACTAATGAAATCATACAAGAAGGTTAATTTTTTTTTCTTGAAGATTCAATGTTTCTTGTTTAGGTAATATAATAAAACTTGAACAAGGATTTCAAAATAATTGTATATACCACGAAAAGAAAGGAAACTATAAAAAAAAAAAAAACCTTTTGCAGACTTCTTATGTGGATGGGGGGAGAGAGAGAGAGAGAGAGAGAGAGAGAGAGAGAGAGAGAGAGAGAGAGAGAGAGAGATCAAAAGAATTAGAATAGAAGATCACAACAACATTGGAGCCTTATTGTTATTCACTAAAGAATATAAAATATAAATAACATACAAATATATGTAAATAGAAGCATTAGTGGAACAAAATTTTATCAGCATCTATACACATATGATGAATATTGTTATGACAGATAGAGAAAAATCACTAATTCGTCACTAAGTGAGAAAAAAAAAAAAGACGTAGCTTAGGTGTCAGATTAACATTGTTGCGATTAAGAAGAATGGACAAGATTGTATCTGTTGCATGACCGAGAAGAGAGATTTGGGATGGAAGATAGTGAGTGGGTCAGTGAGTGATGAATTTTTCAGGAAAGTTTCAAAGGATTTGGAAGAGAATTAAGTAAAGATAGGAAAACAGATTTATTAGTTCTTGGATCCAAACCTTGATCATGTCAGTTTTGTCCAGTTCAATTAAATTTAATTGAATCCTCTTCCAACGGATTTAATTATAGCTTAAAGAACATGACAAAGAGGTGCACCACTTGCATTTATTAGATGCTACAAGGTTCCACCTTCGCACAAGAAGCTATATTCTCCTAGCATATATTCCTTCATTATTAGATGCTGCAAGGTGATTTAAAACACAGCAATGACCTAAGATTCTTCAAGGAGACAATTACTCTCGCTAAATGGTGGATGTAAAACAAGTAATGAATTAACAACTAACCTTCAGCTTGGACAACACATGCATCTTGTGATATGGCTGCAGACATCAAGCAAAAACCTCATGGCAAGAGGAGGGTACATAAGAAGCAAAAGGTATAGTTTACTTAAGAGAATACAAGCTTGATGATTTATGATGTAGATCACAGTACTAACAAAATCAAAGCACCACGATGCTTATTATACGGGAAAGGAAAAAAGAAATTACTTAAACATTCAGATTTTTATCTATGGTAGATCACAAAAGTCAGTCGAATGAGCTGCCAATGGGTTCAGCAATTGATAACAAACCAAATACATGCTAATTTGCTTGACTTGGGAGATATGGGAAAGCTAAGGTACATGTGAAGGTAAATGAGAAGATGAGAATGCCTAATTATTGGTCAGTGTAACCTCACTGATGAGCAAAAAATAACACATTCAGTTTCCAGGTGATGTCATACCAACATTAGTTGTAGAATCCCTAGTGTTGGGTTCGGATTGCAATGGAGCAGCCCAGTTATCTCCCTTATAGGAGGTGGCAATGGTGACATTCGATTCTGGGGTCATCGAACTGCAGTGAGTTGGCCCGCCACAGTGAGCAACCTCCATCGCGGTGCTAGAAATCGGGATGGTAGCTGTGGGCGTAGAAATTGATGAAGTCTCTAATTTTGTCTTCTTGATTTTCTGCTCCAAGTGGTAGCTTGGCAGGAAACTTCCTACCACAACCTGAAATACGCAGGAATCACAAACAATCACTACAAATACAACAACTTAGCTCGTAAAAAATGTTGCCGGTATCAGCTTATAGAGCTTATAGAAGTCAGAGATTAATTGGAATAGTATGTCAAAAATATCAAAAGTTTGCAAGAAGAGAAAAATTAAATAATTAACCTCCCTTGATACAATCACAAAACAGAAGAGACTGTTTAAACTATGTCCAGAAGATGCGTGCGCTCCTTTAAGTTTTAATTGATGATGTTCCAGAAGAAATGGCAAGCTGCTTAAGAGCAAGTATATACCCCAAAATTGATATGCTCAACAGAAGAAACTCGTCCAATGGGAGAAAATGTTGCCAAGTCATACACCATATCATTTCTAAATGTATTGCCCATTAGTTTAATACTATTACCTGAACCGGACTGGCAGCTACCAGCAGACCCGCAACCCCTCCACCTACTACTCGACCATCTGGACTTGCCAAGGAAACACTCATCCCACCTGATCTACTTTTTGTCCCTCCATTTTCAGTTGGCATGAATGAACCCGACAGGGAAAGCAATTGGAAACGGCCCTGCAAAAAGAGTATTGTGTCATTTTGTAGATTGACAACTAACAATCATCATAAGCATACGAGAACACAAAAGCACATTTTCAATATTGAAAACACAGTTGTACCTAAGCATTCATTGTTTAGCATAAAAGACAAAAATTATGGTTACGAATTCCGTGAAAAAATTTTAATGGGCATCTGTCCAATAGGTTTTAGGGTTGTAGTTGTTTCTTGCTAGTTGATGATAAAAGTCCAACATTCAGAAAAGATCTACACTTAAAGCATTTATTTCCCAGTATCGAGCAAACTACTGTAACAAATGAACAAAAATAACCAGCCCCCATCTATTATTAAGTATGAGCTATGTAAATTACGGAATCAAGACAAAAGTTACAAATGTGCATGATATGCCAAATCATCATAAATTGTTCAGACCGTAAATAACGTCGTGTCTCCAAAAAATGAAAACAGCAAACCTCATAGGTCAGAGTACCGCCAAATGAATCAGATTGACGAAGGGTAACACTGGATATAACACCATTGGCAGAGAGAATACATATAGCTCGAGGCCCCATTTGTGAAAATGACATTATCTTCATGGTTACATCCTAAAAGCAATTTTGAAGGTCAGTTAGCAATAGATAAAGCATTGGAAAATAGAAGAGATGCAAAAGTTTGAAAATAGAGAACTAAATCTTTCATGATAGGGTTTGTTTTCATGAGGTTCTTTAAGAACTATGACATATGGATATTGATATATTCTTAGTGACTTGTTTCCATGTTGACTGAATCAAACACGAACATCTATGAACGGCTTAAAAAAATTGAACAATTTCTGACGATATCTGAACTACAAAACCTAGTTGATCTAGAGTACAATATGTTATAACTATAGCTCACTAGCAGAAAGCAAACTGCAACAAGTAAGCTCTACCAATGCTTCTTTGCAAACGGAAGCTGAGACTTGAACAAGTCATACCTCACCAGCAGCAACGGTAAGGACATGAGGTGTAAAATTTGCCCCAGCAGAACAAGCTATCAATTCACCTGCATAGTAGAGCAGGGAGAATTACAAAACCTTGTGGTGCCTAATTTTATGAAAGCCTAAAAAAGTTATAGGAAATCAAGCTTGAGTTTAATGGAATAGTTAAAAGTTATAAAAGAGAAAATAAGATAATTCTCACATTAATATAGTAGTCAAGACAGTGCGAAGCTTTATTTTCTCTCTCTTTAGATTGTTAAAGAACGAGTTTGCAATATGGATTGAATAAGAAATATACTCATATTCTGAATTTTCTTTCAGCATATATGACTATATTAGGTAGGTCTTTTAATGTTATTGATCATTGGCAGGTGGTTGGCTGCTCAATGATGGACTACTTCTAGGTGGAGTATGACATCCTGACAACCCGATCGCTTCCCATTGGTCTCTAAAGCATTAATTCAATAACCAAAACAAGTTACCAACTTAAATGCTTTACACAGCCAATTCCTTTTTCTTCTCTCTTTTATTATATTCAGAGTCAATACACTCAAGAACAGCTCCTCCTTCCATTTCCACAACTAACACCAGAACCGCAGGATTGCTACTCTTGGTCAAAGGACAAGTGATCAATGTTTCAGCTTCCCCATCACCAAGTCGACACCAGAGAACTTGACTTTCTCTAAAAGCTACGTACTGATCTGAAGCCAAAGATCTCATCCGGTGGTCCCACAGGCAGATCCCTGACTTGTTTCTGAACTCCCAGTTGGATAGCTAGCACAGAGACAGGGACAGAGACGAAGTGGCTAACATACACTACAAGAGACTAATTTGGTTTCAGATCAAGAATCTATAGCCAACAGTGATTGCAAAAATACAATGAAAGGAAAAGAATTTAATATATCCATGAAAGCTGAAGCTTCAAGCACTTGTACAGAATCACAGCAAAGAACTGCAATAATTTTACGAACGTAAAGCACTTCACAAAGAAAAAAAAAAGAGGGGGGAATTTAGGTGCAGAAAATAAGGAGTAAAATGGAAAGTCAGTGGTAATACCTACAGATTCCAGCTGGAATCCGTACTGTAGTGGCTTGCCGAGGCCAAAGCCCATCAGCCGCCCTCTACCCCGCTTCATCACCGCCCCGACGGCCGTCGCCGGAGTGTACTCCCCTAACGGCATCGACGCAGAGATCGGCGACGGGTTCAGTGGCCGCACCAGCTTCCCGTCCGGCCCGTACTTCCTCGGCCTCCCCCTCTTCTTCTTCATCCCAAGCGCCGCCGCGGCCACCACCTCCGCGGCAGCCGCCGGCCCATCCACCACCACGGCCGCCGCTGCCGGTGCCGATGCCAACGACAACGACAACGCCGACGCCGATGCCAATGCCTCCACCTGACCACCCTGGCTGGGTTTCTCCTCCCCCCTCTCTCCCGCCACCTGCTTGTGGCTCTCTCCGTTCTCCACCAGCGTCGGACTCACCGCCGCCGCCGCCGGAGTAGCCGTCGCTCCTTCCCTCTCCTCCATGGGCACAGAAACCAAAGACGCCGACGCTTCCGATCGAAGAGAGCTCGAAACGAAGGACGCAATGGAAATCCCAAAATAAGAAAAAAAGAAAACCCAAATAAAAAGAGATCTAATTAACTAATATAATACATATCACATATATATATATATAATACGAAGTGGTTGATGGCTGCTAATAGAGAATAAATTTTATGGAAAATAGAGAAACTTAAAAAAATGATGAGAGACTTTAGATTAATTATTATTTAATTGGACGGGAGAATAGAAGTATGCGATTAAAGAGGGCAAATCAATATATTACCTTTTTTTTTTTGCCCACCATAGCGGTAGGTCTTTGTTTAAATAAAGAAATGAATAAAAATATTAATAAAGATTTGTTTTAGTATTTTTTTATTGCTCTTTTTGAATTAGGTTTGCTGGGCGAAGCCCGGTGGAAGCAACCGTTGCATAGTGACTTTCCCGAAATAGTCCCACTTGCGACAATAATTTCGAGCACGCCACTCTCCTCCGCAAGTCTTTTTTACTGCAAATAATTTATTTGGAAGTATTTGGTTGTTTGTCCATAAGTAATTTTCCATATGTCTCGTATTCAATTAAGTGAAATTGCAATATAAAATTATCTGAATCTCATATCACAATTCCTAATAATATTGCAAGCTAATATCTCCTTCTATGAACTATCATAAAAATAGTAATTTGTTTGTAAAATTTGTAAAATATTTACTTCGATCTCTCAACTATTTCTTACAGATTTATTGCCTCTGTTCTCAACGTAGCAATAACGGCGTTATCCACATTAAAATTTATTGTTGTTGTTGTTGTTGAGTTATAATTCAATATTTTCTTTCTTCTCCGAGGAAAAAAAAAAAAAAGGAGGAGGAAGGAACGGCGTGACGAGAGTCGTGCAAGCAAGACTAACGTTAACTGACGTGAAATTAAATCAGAGGTAAAACTAATCATTGACTTCAATTTTAAAAACTAATAATAATATGTTATACTATTCTAACTATTTTGGATCGGTTACATAATTTTTTTTTTTTTATCATCGTTGAGTTTTGTAAGAGGTAATATATTTAGTAAATCGAAAATTATTTATTGTCTTTATTATTCTAAAATAAATCAGCTAATTCCGCTCGTCCTAATGGACTCACTTCGTCCAACCACATCATTCTTGGATCTCATTTTAATGTGTTTACAGGGCTAAACATCCCTTAAACCTTCACATTTCAGTTTATTAACTGCGGAAGTAACTACGGAAATCAAATTCCCGATGCTGAGTCTTAACATTTTATTGTCGACTTGTTCATGCCGTGTAGGGAATAAAGAAAACCAAAATAATTTGTCCAATTCAAAACAGCTCAGTTTAAGGTGGCTACTTCATAAATACCACCATAAATGGCGCTTCTTCCTTTTTTTAATGTATATTCTGATATTTGATATAAATCTAGTTTATTCTCATAAATAGGTTTTTTTTCGTGAACGTTAGTTCAGATGCAAATGCGAGATTATATATTTGTATTAATACGTTATTACCATCATCCTTCTTTCTTTTTTTTTCTATTTTTATTCCGACTATTATATAATATATATCAGGATCATCGTCGAGCTTTATCTTTTTTGATAAAAAGAGTAGAGTATCTTTTCATATCTCAAGTAATGATGTGAGATTGCATGGTATCAGATTAATATACTTTGGTGCAGGAGCACTAATGATGTTGGCTAAACGTTGATGGTTCATTGTAATTATTTCCCACTATAATCCAAAATAATAGTCAATTATAACATAGGATACTCCATTCGCTGGATATTATATATGTATGGTATGATGAAGATTGAATAATGACCCTTTATTATACTCATTGATTTATGTCTGTAAATGTTTTTATTATTTATATATATCATGATCTAAAGGGATAACTACTATTAGTGCCTATGTAGTCGTAAGTGGATACGTTCCAACTTCAATCATTTACATTATTCTACTCTTTATAATGGATTATAAAAGCAACTACATTAATGTAGGATAATATATTTTAAGGAGGGTGATGACAAAGATTGACTTATAAGTATTCATTTTTATAATAAAAGCTCACACAAGTTCATTAATCGTTTTATTACTTGTTTCCAGTCACAATGTCATATTTTAGCCTTTGATATAAATCTATGTTCTTACAAACTTATATGAAGCAGTTTTGGCTTACTAATCACATGAAATTTGCAATGTGTTATTTTTCCTTTGGGCGATCAGATCAGTCTCAGAAATCCTGAGATTTCAAGTCAAAATTAAATCTTTTCAAAATCTCACTTATTGCAACAACATCTTCATCTAATGTTGTTCATTGCAGTCTTAGATTCAACTTAGCTCATATTCCCATTTATAGTTAGTAATATGATTTGAATCTTCATACTATATCTTAATAGTATGATGTATCAGACTCACTTATCAAATATTAAGGGATCGAAATCTCATATGATATATGACATCCTAAACGATGATGATATATCAGACCTATTTATCAAATGTTAAGAGTTAAAAACCTCGTCAAAGATATTTGAATTCTATATTCGTCATTTATCTTTAAAAAAATTTAACTTTAGTTATAGTGCGTTATATGCATCATCTTATTTACGGGGCACCAACCTTAGGTAGAATTGAGGATTTCATTCCGCCTCCTTCAATCAACCGAATACCTCGGTCAGGTTGTCAATTGTTTTGTGATATATGCGGACTGACGCCAGTAAGACAAGCAAGCCATTTCTCAATGGTAGTAAATGGTTGAAGACATGGACTTCTGACACTAATTGATTGGATTCATCTTGGGTTTGTTCTTCCATATCTCATTCCGGAATAGATTCAAGCTGAAGAAGGCACTGAGCTCGATCAAGAGTCGAAAACATTTGTTCTTCTGCATCAATTTCGGAAGAGCTTGCAAGTCTATTTGCACAGTGAACACTTCTGATATGTCCAACTTCGTAAGAGAGCTGCTGAATAGGTTTGCCAAGATACTCTCGTTGTTTAGAATCCAAGGTATCATGTCGTTGGTAGTGAGTTGATCCTACTTCTAGTTCAGTCCTATGCCAACCTTTACCAACAATGATAATATCGAATATATATATATATATATATATATATAATAAACGGTAAATATGATATTAGATTCCAAGATCTTCGCATTAGGAATCGTAACTTTTACCAACCAAGCCAACTAAAAATCACCTGTACAAAATATATATGTGAAAAAAATATTTTATAGAGAAAAAGTTCAAAGAATTATACTGGAGTTTTGGAGTTTTAGAAGACAATCATATTTAGAAAGTGTCTTATTCATTTTAAATTTATGTGCATAAAAAGTTTGATGTGATTGAGAAAATGAATCAAACATTTGTTGATAGTGAACTTGTACAAAGATCAATATCAAATGAGGTATCCGATGAGATTCTTTTCTTATTAGAGTTAGTTGTAAATTGATCTTTGTAATATTATTGGATGGACTTTTAAATTGGACTTAGCCCAATGAAATATTTATTGGTATAAATAAAATATTCCCTCTTGGGTTGTATAATATGAGGTTCGTTCTTATCCGGTGATTGTCATTACGTATTTAGAATCATTCTAAATATTTTTCTTGTTTCTTTCTTTTTTAAAATCTCATCTTTTTGTTTCATCCATAGTTATAATACTATCTCGGCGATAAGCTTAGGCATGGATAAGCATTGGCAGCAGCGACGTCACCTCCTAGCCGCCGCCATTGGAGCCCCCACGACGACCTGCCGGCGGGGGACTTCTCCATTCACTGTGCTGTGCTTCTTCCGTTGACGACCAGTCACCTTCCTTTCCCCGACCGGTCCTTCCTGACGCAGAACAGCCTCATCTCTGTCTCTCTCTCTCTCGTACACACGCTTTAATAGTTGCTTGATCGAAAGCGGCGAGGCCCGAGAGGAGCACAAAACAAAAAGAAAGACCGCCATGAAATAAATTCAATCCTTCTACCTCTCCCACTTTGTGTTCAGCGACAGCTTGTGTTGTCGGTCAGAACACACAACGTATCATCAAGTAATAATACTTCAGTACTCGTGAAGGTAGTGGCTAGTCTACCACTATCAACAACCATGCCAAAGAAGAGCAGAAGAAGCTGTAGAGAGAGGAAAAGTTACTTATGGAGGGACAGGCTGAGGTGCTCTAAAACCTATGGCTTCACCGTTGTTGTGAAACGGATGCGGCCATCGAATAACACGTCGGGTTGGCCTGGTTCAGTCATCGAAGTCTCAGAGTCCAGTTGAAATCCACGGTTAAGATGAGCTCCTGGTGTGCCACGAGCGTGATTCCTGCAGAGAGGCCTGAGTCGGGTTTTTTCCGATTGTCCCTCCGATGCTAAAGTCAGTGACTGTTTTTTTCCTCCCCTCCTCCTGAGCCAGGTGGGGGGTTATATAGGCATGTCCGGAGGCGTACCTCAATCCGAGTGGTAGCGGTCGTGCGAGATGGCCTTTGCAGTAGCGCCGTTCGAGATCTCGAGGATGGCTGCTCAGTGCATCGCCATCCGAGTTAAGAGCGGTTGCTCCATGTATCGTCATCCGGGATTTCAGGCGGAGTGGTCTATTCGAGTTGAGCGGTGTGGCGATGTGAGAATGCCGTCACATCCAGGACCGAAGATGGCGGGCGGGCGTGGCGGCGCCGTGGGGCGTCTTTATCTTGATGTCTGGCGAGCGGTTTGACGTGGATGAAACCATGGAGGATATTATGGATGATGTCAGGATATCCCCTATCACCTCCCCCCCCCAAACAAGGCATGCTCCGAGGTCCTCGTGGAGGGGCTTGGGGCATGTATGGCTTGCTCCTTCGATCGTGTTGTTTGCTATGCGGGTTTGGCAAGTTACCTTGTGGCGCTGTTGGTCCTGTGTTGGTGACGCTGGGCTGGAATGGTGCATCAGGGGGCTGCTTGGCTGACAGGGCAGTTGTCCGAGCTGGTGAATTCGGGCACAAGTAGACTGGTGCCCGAGCTGATGAACTCGGGCACAAATGGATTGGTGCCCGAGCTGGTGAACTCGGGCACAAATGGACTGTTGCTCGAGCCGGTGAACTCGGGCACAAATGGACTGGTGTTCGAGCTGGTGAACTCGGGCACAAATGGACCGATGCCCGAGTTGGGGAACTCAAGCATAGATGGACTGGTGCCCGAGTTGGTGAACTCGGGCACAAATGGACTGGTGCCCAAGCTGGTGAAGTCAGGCACAAATAGACTAGTGCCCGAGCTGGTGAACTCAGGCACAAATGGACTGGTGCCCGAGCTGGTGAACTCGAGCACAAATGAACTGGTGCCCGAGCTGATGAACTCGAGCACAAATAGACTGGTGCCCGAGCTGGTGAACTTGGGCACAGATGGATTGGTGCCCGAGCCGATGAACTTGGGCACAAATGGATTGGTGCCCGAGCCGATGAACTTGGGCACAAATGGATTGGTGCCCGAGCCGGTAAACTCGGGCATAAATGGACTGGTGCCTGAGTTAGTAAACTGAGGCACAAATGGATTGGTGCCCGAGCTGGTGAACTCGAGCATAAATAAACTGGTGTATGAGATGCTCTGATACTTGATACTTGAGAGCACTTACTAGGGGTATGTGCGGTACGGAGGGCTAACGTCACGTGCCTTCGCGAGGAGGAGCGTGCACCATCCTGTTGGTGGGAAATCGAGGGCGTGCGCGCCTAGTGGGGATCACGATCGGAGGCATTGGGTAGAAATCTTGGCTGGGTAAATGCGTCAATCGAGGTGGCCCTTGGCGAATGCTGCCATTACTCCCTGCTTCGGGAAGGCCAAACGTCACCTTAACCCGTCACCACCTCCTTATAAGTCTCCTGTTGCGCAGAGGTGGGTCATTGTGTTCTCTTTTGATTGCCTTTTGTTGCCTCGATTCGTCTCTCCTGGTGCCTAGCCCTAAGGTCGGGATGCCTTCTTCTTCCTCATCGTTGAGTCAGTCGAATCTCGAGGCCAATGAGTCGACCTTAGGAAGTTCTAGGATAGAGATCTTGAGTTCATCATCTAGTGGGTCACCCCAAATGGATTCGAGGGCGCTTGCGGCCCTTCAAGTCATGTGGGCCTGGCATGATGTAGATTCGGTCATGATCGAGGAACTGCTAGGGCTCGTTCGGGATTGATATAGTATCCCGAGGGAATACAGGCTACACGCCCCGTCGCTCAGGCAATGCTCCTATGACCCATTCCCAAATAGGTTCGGGCTTACCCCAGATGCCCTTGAGGCGGGGCTGAGGTTCCCTCTACACCCGGTGATCGTGGCGTGTCTTCAATGGTGGGGGATCTCCCCGTCTCAGATGGCGCCCAACTCGTGGCGCTACTTGGTGGTTTTTCTGGGAGAGTGTTGGGGGGGTGGGTATCGAACCGACCCAGACGGTGTTCTTGGCATGCTTCTGGCTCTGCAAGGGTCGGGGCGAGTATTACTTGACCGCCCGGGGTGGGTATTACCTGACCGCCCGGGGTGGGTTCAAGATTAGCAACATTCCTTCAAACAACAAAGGGTGGAAGACACGTCACTTCTTCATGAGCCGTCGCGAAGAGTGGGGGTTCTGCATGGCATGGACTTCCCAAGCCATCAACAATGTCCCCCTCTTCGTCTTTGATGAAGAGGCCGAGCGGGTGGAGCGCTTGAGGGATGTGATGCCTTCCTCTCGGGCTATTAGAGGGATGACCGAAGGATGGTTGGTCGATGCAGGGCTCAGCCCGGCCCATAGGGGTATGGTCAGATTCATCATTCAGGATTTTTCGTCTTCATCCCACATTTCTTTGTATCTTGTTTGACCAACTTGTAACTTTGCAGATATGATGAACTTCCATGCGATGAAGGGAATTCCCCATCTTCCGACATCGATGCGGCCTCCTCGGGAGCAAGAAAGGACCGGGGGTGATCCCTTAGCCTGACAAGGAACCCCAAGCCGCCGAGGTCCTGACGAGGCGGAGGCAGTCCGCCCCAAGAAGAAAGCCAAGGTGATTACTCGGAAATCATCCAAGGGGTTGACGCTTCATGAGGCTATCGCGCGAACAGCGTGTGGGTCGAGCAGCGGCTCGCACGAATAGGGTTCTAGCTACAAGGGAAAAGGCTGAGCAGGCTCGGTCGGGGATGAAGCCCCATCTAAGCAGGTGGAGTGCCCTAAATCGATGAAGGACCTATGTCAGGTCCGATCTTCAAGAAAGAGTGAGCCCTTCTGGGCCCTAGAGGTGGCAGATCTATCGGAGGGGGAGTTGGGGGCACCTTATGGGTCTTGATGGCTCTCCCTTAAGACCGACAACCGCATATGGGCCGATGGTTCGATGGCCTTAGAGTTCGCTCGTGGGACGCTTCACCTGGGTTTGGCGAAGCAGCTGTATTGCTCGCCTTCCATGGTGTTAATGGACTGCGTTGCGAAGGTGCAGGTCTAGGTAAGTATCGCCCCCTCCCACTTTTGCTCCTGGGATCTTTCTGTGCCTTCTGACCCTTGAGTTTTTGTAGAGCCATCACTACACGATAGCGCTGATCGATCGGGTGCAGGATGTGGGTTGAGTGATCGAGCGCCTCGGGGATGCCAACTCCGACCTGCGTCGGGAGGTTGAGAGGCGAGCAGCCAGCCACGAGGCGGTTGTAGCGGCGTGGAATAGCGGGTGTTAGAAACAACTTTCTGTGACCGGGCGCCGCGTGCGAATCCGGAAACCGGGGGTCGTCTTGATGCAGTTCAGACCGTCGATGGCTCCTGCTCCCGCCTCCCGGCCGGCTCCTCCGAAAGGCGGCGGGGCGCTCAGGCGTCGAAGCGAGACTGCAGCAAAGCGGGTCGGATGCTCTCCGGAAACCTCAAGCGCCTTAATCGATCTTGGCCGTCGGCGGAGTTCCCAGAGAAAGTGCGGGGTGTTCGAGTCTACTCACCTCTCGGAGTGTTCAAGAAAAGAAAGGGTCCTGGAAAAAGATCCCATCCTGTCTTACCTGTTTGGCTTAAATAGGTCGGACGGAGGGCATGCTTCCGACTGTCTGCAGGTGGCGTATGGGCCTGACCTCGCAGGTCGGTGCCGTGGTCAACTGGGCGGGTAGTTGGGGCGTCTTGAGGAGAAGCGGCGTCGGGCGGTCAAATCGTGGGCGTAATGGAGCGCGGGAGGCGATGGCGTCATCGGGTGTCACGGACCAGAAGACCAGGTGTCCCGTCATACTTAATACCCCTATCACTACCCCCCCCCTCAAAAAGCCACTCCTGCCGGGTAATTTGGAGGGTGTTGCTCGGAGGAACCTGGTTGCCGGCTGGGATCTCGGGCAGAAGTTCTCCGTGTCGTGTCATAATTGACCGAATCGCTTTGCGGATCACGGGGTCGGCGCGCTCAAGACCGGAAAACCGATGATCGAGGAAGCTCGAGATCCTGTAACGAACCGCGTTCGGGATAAAAGTCGAGGAACCTCAAGAAAGCCATAGTCACGAACCGTCGTTAGGGATATGAGCGAGCCACCGCTCAAGGCCTAGGATGCCGATGATCGAGCCGTCGCTCAAGACCATGTATGCGAACGCCGTTCGGGATAAATGAGTCGAGAGGCGCGATTTCCGTTTGCCAACGGCGTCCGTGTCGGGGGTTGAGACTCGCGCTTAGGCCAGTTGAACCAATGGGTGAGCAGCCGCTCGAGGTAAGGCGGCGACGTCCAAGTCCCTGTTACCGACCCGTCGTTGGGTACTAGGGGTCGAGTCACGCACGACACGAAAAACCATGATGATAGCGAAGCTGCCGTTCGGGATGTGTGTGTGTGTGCCGCTCAGGCACAGGAAACGAATGTCGAAGCGCGTTCGGGATGTGTGTCGCTGAGAAACGAATGTCCGAGCGTTCGGGATGAAGTCGAGGCGCCCGATGCCGTTTGCCGACGTCCGTGTCGGGGTTGAGGCGCTAGGTCCTCCACCTTTCCGACCCGTCGTTTTGGTACAAGGGTCGAGTCACGCGCCTACGACACGAGAAACCATGATGGCCGAACTGCCGTTCGGGATGAAGAAGTCGAGGAGGCGCCCGATTCCGTTGCCGGCGTCCGGAAGTCGAGGGTTGAGGCGCGTCGAGGTCCTCACCTTACCGACCCGTCGTTTTGGTGCAAGGGGGCGCGGTCACGCACACGACCTGAGTAACCATGATGGCCGAACTGCCGTTCGGGAATGAAGAAGTCGAGGAGGCGCGATGCCGTTGCCAAGCCAACGTCCGGTCGGGGTTGAGCGCGCTAGGTCCTCCACCGCCATCATTTTGGTGCAAGGGTCGAGTCACGCACTGCGACACGAGAAACCATGATGGCGAACTGCCGTTCGGGATGAAGAAGTCGAGGCGCGATGCGTTGCCAAGCCGACGTCCGTGTCGGGGTTGAGGCGCGCTAGGTCCTCCACCTTTCCGACCGTCATTTTGGTACAAGGGTCGAGTCACGCCTGCGACACGAGAAACCATGATGGCGAGCTGCGTTCGGGATGAAGAGTCGAGAGCGCGCTCGTTGCCAAGCGTCCGGGTCGATGAGTTGAGCGCGCTAGGTCCTCACCTCGACCGTCATTTTTGGTACGAGTCACGCCGAAAAGACCATGATAGCCGCCGGGATATGGCGAGACACGCTCAAGGCCTAAAAGACCGAGCTCAAGACCTAGAAAAGAGCGATGGTGCTGCTCAAGACCTAGAAGACTCGCGAAGTGGTGGATGTGGTATCACTTTATCGTGAGTTTTCATCTCTTGTCCTGCCGTCGTCTTCCTTCAAGTTTTCTCCATAGGCTCGGTGCCTTTTAACTTCTTCCGGGATTTCTTCCATTCTAGGTTAGTGCGCGATGGGCCTTCCTTCCACTTCCTCTTCCTCTGCTTCCTCCTCCTCCTCCCCTCGGTCACAACCAGCGTCGCCGCTCTCCTTCATCTCCTGCTTCCGGCCCTTCCTCGAATCACGGAGGCGGCGTGCGTTAGAGGCCTTAATGTGGCGCTCGACCAAGACTCCATCTTGGATGAGCGTATGGTGGGGATTCTCGGTGGCGCTACGGCATCCGGAGAATTCAACCTCTGGCGGCTGAAGCGGGACAGCGGGCTTTGACCCGGTTCCCAAGGGCTTTGCCACGACCGCCCGATGCCCTAGGCGGCTGCGCCTTCCCACGCACCCAATCATCGTATCCTGCATCTCCTGTGGCGTATTTCGCCTTCCCGGATAACTCCCAACTCTGGCGGTATTTGGTGGCTTTCTGAGAATGCCATTACGCCAACATCGCCCGACCCGCAACCTCTTCCTCTCCTGCTTTCGCCTCTTCAAATTGGGGATACTTCACAACGCCCGCCCGACCAGGGTTCGGGTTAAGCGGCGCCCCACCAATAACAAAGGGTGGAAGAGGCGCTTCTTTTTGTCAGTGCCAAAGGGTGGGGTTTTGAGGTTCGATGGTCGTCTAGAACCATCGATAATGCTGCCCGAAGCTCAATGCCGAGAGCGCGCTCACCTCGAGCGGTGAGGTAATCCTCCCTTCCTCGCAAGCCATCGCAACATGTCGGACGGTGGCTCGTGGAGGCGGACTAAGTCGCGCTCTCGGGAGTAGGCCGTCGTTGTCTCGCCTCTTTTTGGATTCTTGCCATACTCTAACCGACACATCTGTTGTTCTTTGCGGGGATGGTGAACCTGCGGTCCTTCCATGACTCTGGTGCTCCGAGGGAACCGTCTCCGCGCTCTCCGGTGGTCTCTAAGCGGGCGGGGTGGCTCAGCGCGCCGTTGAGGAGGCGCCCGAAGAAAAGGCCAAGGCCAGGGCGTGGTGAACACAGAGCGCGGGTGCTGTGCCGGGGCGTCGAGCGGCCGGGCGCCACCACTCTGCAGAGTCTTTGGTCCCGGCCGAGGACGGCCGGGAAGGGCAGCGTCCTCCAGCCATGAAGGACTGTGCGGGTCACGTCGGGGAAGGATCGGCCGTTCCTTTCCCGAGTGATGGGAAGGTCGCCGGGGCGTGGCGACCCTCGTGGCCGGTGGCATGAGTGCATCCCGGGGACAAGGTGTGGGTCGGGGGAGAGCCCTCGGCCAGCTACCTCCGGGGAGCGCTTCATCCCGACGTGGCTCGGGATCTATACACGCTCCCCTCGGAAGCACTGATCGCCAAGTCCGCCAAGTCGGTGTTGTGGGTAAGCACCGTCTCGCGTGTATCTTCTTGGCTGAGCTCTGTTCATCACTTTCAGCGTTCTTTCTCCTTGTGCAGAATCTCCACTACACCACGGCCCTCCTCGGCCGGTGCATGACTCGATCGCTTGGTGCCTGATGCAGGCGGCGCAACAGGTTGCGCCGCCCGGCTCGAAGCCAGCGAGTCGGGACGGCGGTTCTTGCTGCCGAGCAGGCGCGGACATGGCGCGGAAGTGCGCGTCGACCGCCGAGCTTCGAGGCCGCCTCGGCGGCAGGCGGACTGAAGCTCCTCCGGACGGAGAAAGGTGGAGAACGCCTCCGGATGAAGGAGGCTTGGAATTGGCCGCCAAGCTGACCTCGAGGAGGCCGAGCTGAAACGCCGAGAAGCCCTTGCCGCGGCGGAAGAAGCGATCGGCGGAGAAGGGCCGGGAGGCGATCGGCGCTTACAAGAAGTCGGAGCTTCCTCCTCGGCACTGGGCCGGACGGGCGGGTATCGTCTGAGTATGGGTACAAGGTTGCCACTGGCCCGGTTCGAGCATGTCCTCGGGCTCGATGGTCGAGAGAATCGCCGTCTCATGCCCGAAGATCATGGGGTCGACATGCACAGCGAGGTTCCCTTCGGCAGCCTTCCGAAGGCTGCGGCACGAAGACCTCTTTTCTTCTTTTTGGGACGGTCTTCCCTTGTTTTTGTAATACTTCCTTCCCCACTAGGGGCCCATTTTGTAATCCAAACCTTTTGGTAATACAAATTTGCCTTCTTAATACAATCTTCGACTTCTTTCCAATGGCCTGAGTCTGGTGTTGACTTACTTCCGTTTTGTCCTTAAACAAAATATTTCTTAAGGTTCTGGACGTTCCAAGTCCTCGGGAACTGCTGCCCAGTCATAGTCGCGAGCCGGAACGTTCCCGGTCGGACTACTTTGATTACTCGGTAGGGGCCTTCCCACTTAGGTGCAAGCTTGCCCCTTGAGTGGGCGGGGTCGCTTACTTCCGCCTTGCGTAGGACTAAGTCACCCATCCAGAAAGTCGGCGCACCTTCTTGTTGTAACTCCTGGCAACACTCTGTTATGCGCCCGGCATTTTTACGTGCGCGTTGGCCTGCGTTCTTCTAGCGGTCTAGGCCGGCCGAACTCCACAGGCGAGGTGGATTCCTCATAGTTCTCCACCGGAATGTTGGGATGACCAACTCGGTGGTAGGACTGCTTCCACGCCGAATGCAAGGCTGTAGGGGACTCGCGGCCGTCTTCGAGGTAGTCGCGAGACCATAGGATGTTCGGGAGCTCGTCGACCCAGCTCGTCGGGCTTCAAAGTCCTTTTCCTAAGTCCATCCGGGATAGATCGGTTGGTCACCTCGTGAGCCCGTTGATGCAGGGTGGGCCACCGAGCTAAACCTCAGCTGGATGTGATAAGTCGCGCGAACTCGAGAAGCCGTCTTTGTGGCGGGTTCCGTTATCGGTGATGATAACGTTGGGCGAAGTCGGGTCACGATGTTCTTCCATCTGAACTGTTCGACCCGTTCGTTTGTAATAATGGTGCCAGGGCTCGGCTTCCACCCACTTGGTGAAATAATCTATCCCCACGATGATATGTCTCCATTGGCGGGGCAGAACGGCCCCAGTCCATTCCCCATTGGCGAAGGGCGGCGCAATCCATGGGGCGGCGGGACGCGAGGGAGCTGCGGCGCGAACTGGCGCGGCAAGTGTCGCACCGCCGCCGAAAAGCCTTGGCGTCTCGGTGCGGCGTAGGCGATGTAGCCACAGCGCGGATATTTTGAAGGCCAAAGTTCGGCGCCCATGTGCTCCCCACAAATCCCGCGTGGACCTCGGCGAGAATCACTTCCGCCTCATCGGGATCTAAGCATCGTAGTAGGGGTGGGAAAGCGACCTTTGTAGAGCGGTCGCCAATTTTGCGATACCACGCTGGGTTGGCGAGCCGCGCGTGCCTGACCTCATCCGTGGCGGGATCCTCGCGTTTGTACTTGATGCTTCACGAATCCACGTAGGTGGGGTGGTCGGGACTCGGGGTCCCGATCTCCATGATGGCCACCGGCCGGTGTGTCGGCTCTTCGACCTCGGGATGTTCCTGCGGATCGGCTCGAGGCCAATTTCGCGAGCTGGTGCGCCGCTCGTTACGGGACACAGGCACCACTGGGCGAGTGAAGCGTGGAAAGTTAGAAGTTTGGGCTTTTACCTCGGTCGGTGTATGCGGACATGGTGAGTCCGCGCGATACTCTCCACCAACTTGCTCGGCGACAAGTTGGGAATCCGTGAGAATGTGGATTGCTCCTAGTTGCATCTCGGCCGTAAGCGGAGGCACGCCAGCAGCGCCTCGTATTCGGCCTCGTTGTTTGTGGCGCGAAACCAGCGGAGGAGCGGCTCAGCGTGTCCGTCGGGGTCCTCGAGAATGAGTCGGCGCCGGCTCCTGGGTGGAAGACCCATCCACGTCGACATCCGGTCTCGGTGGATTTGCTCAAGCGCTCTCTACTTCGGTGGTGTCAACTCGAGATGAAATCGGCCAAGGCACAGGCCTTGATGGCTGTCCTCGGCTTGTAGCGGTCGAACTCGGATAGCTCCACCGACCACTTTAGGAGGCATGCCCGCTCGTCAAACTTAGAAAGAACTTGGCGAGGTTGGTCGGTCAATACCTCAATCGTATGGGCTTGGAAGTAGGGCGTAGCTTCAGGGCCGCTAGAATAAGTGCCAATGCCAGCCTTTCAATGGGAGGATAAGCGTTGCTCGGCCCACGCGACACGTGGTGGTGTGTAAATCGGGTGTTGCGCGCCGGGGCTTCTTTCACAAGCACCGAGCTCACTTTGCATCTTTGAGATGCGCGGTAGAGGTAAGTTTTTGGCGCGGACAGGGTAAGTCGGGGTAGCTCGGATAAGTGCCGCTTGGCGGCGAAGGCTTCGCATTCTGCCGTCCATTGGAAGTTCTTTGGGTCTTTGAGGACTCGGAAGAAAGGAAGGCACTTATCTCGGCCGGGATAGAAACCGGGACGAGCGCTATCCTTCCGTTAAAAGGCGAAGCTCCTTTACTGTGCTCGGAGATCTCATGTCGATGAGAGCTTGGATCTTCTCGGGGTTGGCATCAATTCCTCTCTCGTGTATGATAAACCGAGGAACTTCCCGATGTCACGCCGAAGCGCACTTGGCGGATTAAAGGCGCATCCGTGTCTTCTCGGCGTAGAAGGTTTCCGCTAGTCGTCGAGGTGTGCAGCCCTGTGCGACTTTTCACGATCATATCGTCAGCGTAGACCTCCATATTTCGCCCTATATGTAGGGCGAACACCCAGTTCACCATCCTTTGGTAGGTGGGGCCCGCGTACTTTGACCCGAATGGCATAACTTTGGAGAAGGAGTCACCCTGGGGTGGGTGGGAGGCTGTGTGGTGTCGATCCTCGGGGCCCATCCCGATCTAGTTGTAACCGGAGTAGGCGTCCATGAAGGAGAAGCGGGCGTGCCAGCGGTTGAGTCGACCAGTTGGTCGATCCTGGGTAGGGGAAGCAATCGCCGGGCAAGCACGATTTAGATCGGTGTAGTCAACACACATCCTCCGGCTTCCATTAGGCTTCTTGACGAGGACTACATTGGACAGCCACTGCGGATACCGGACTTCCTCAATGAAGTCGATGCCAAGAGCACTGCCGACTTCCATTCGTGACAGCTTGTTGGCGCTCGAGTGGACCGAGGCCGGGTTCTCGTCTCACCGAGCGGGCGATCGGGGAAATGTGTAGATGGTGTTGAAGCGACCAGAGTCAATTCCCGAGGTCGGGCGGCAGTCCGGCGAAGACATCGGCGCTTTCGAGGAGGGCGATGAGCTGCGCCCGCTCTTGATTATCAGTCGGGCCGATCCGATCGTCCGACGGGACGGTCATCTTGCGGCGGAATATTAACCGCCGGGTTTGTCGGCTCGGGATGCGCGGTCGGGTGCTGCGTCCAGCGTGGGTCTTCGAGGGGCGATACCGGCCTTTTCCTCTTACACAGGGAGGTCGCCGTCAAGTAACAGCGTCGACTCTGAGATCTCCCGCACCTCGACTCCGGCTACCGGTGGGGAACTTCGTCCAGGTGGTATGTGGATAGAACGGCCCTTAGCTGTTGAGGGTGGGTCGGCCCGGATGGCGTTGCACGCATGGGAAGGTCGACCACTAGAAAAGTTACCATCAAGTTTTGGCCTTCGGGGAATCGCCGAGGGTCAGCGTAGGGTTACCGCACCCGTGGCGAGATCGAGTCGCCAATGAAGCCGTGAGCGCCGAGTGCAAAGGCTTGTGGCTTCTTCGGCAACCCCAACTTCGAAAGGCCTCGAAGTAGAGGATGTCGGCCGAGCTGCCGATGTCGACCATAATCGCCGGACTGTGCGTTGGCAATTCGGGCCCGACACCACCAACGCATCGTCATGCTCACATCTCCATATCCCCGAGAATGTAATCTCCGGCTCGCAGGGAGGGTGATATTCCCCGGTCGCCGCGGCTCGGGCGTAAGCCCTTCGACCCGAAGCGCTATGTCATCCAGCCGCGGGTCCCCCGGTGATCACGGCGTTGTGTTGCTCGTTCGACCGGCCTTCGAGGATGGTGCCCGCGGATGCTGGAGGTATTGATCGAGGTGACCTCTTCGGATCAACTCTTCAATTTGTCGCTTCAGCTCGTAGCATTGCTCCGTGTCATGTCCATTTTGCCGATGGAAGCGGCAATACCGGGTGCTATCGGCCAGCTGTCGCCCTTCATCCGGGGCGCCCGAGGATTCCCGCTCCTTATCTGAGGAATATTTGCGTCAGACGCCTTCAAGGGGGAGGTGGCGCGGCGCGTATGGGTCGGGGTGGCCCATGCGCGCCCTTGGTGAGGGGCTCTCGCCTAGTTGCGTTCCCGATCGGGATGGATTAGAGGCCCCTCGGTCGTTCTTCCTTCCTTCCCGACATCCGAGGACTCGCCGCCACGTATTGACTCGCCATGAAACATTTCCGCGATGGACGCGGGGTCGCTTCCACCAAGGACCAGCAGAACTCGACGGTGCAGCCCCATGAATGCCTGCACCAATAACGATGGGTGAGCATCCGATAACTCCCCGCATCTCGTGGTGAACCTTCGCAGGGAGAGGGGTTCGTCCTCCTTTGCTTGAAACCGGAGGAGCGCGACAGTAAGGCTTTGGTCGCGCAAGAACGCCAAAAAGCGTAGCTCGAAGTCCTTGGCGAGCTGTCAAGGATGTTACCGACCGCTTTTTAAGGTCTGTAATGTACCGCGGATCCTTTCAACGTGGTGGGGAACGCACGGCACATCAGGGCGTCCGAGGTCTCATATAGGGCCATTTGAGCTCGGAAGGCGCGGCGATCGGCTGGATCGCGACTCCATCATAAGGGTCGATGGAGGGGAGACGGAAGTTCAAGGGCACTGGTATTCCCGTATGTCGGCGAACGGGGACTCGGTGGGACACTTCCTCTCGCTCTTCTTTGGACTTGCGACGCCCTTTGGACCTCCTCCGACGCCGTGCGATGGACCGGATCGAGCCCGAAATAGGTCCATCGAAGTGCAAGACACCGCCTCGAGTTCAGTGGACGTCAGATTACCGAGCCCGGGTTCCGTTCGAACCCGGCGGGAGGTCGAGAAGATGGTACCGGCACGCCTCATGATGCCGGGGAAGAGGTTCCGGCCTTTGGAGGGTCGGCTCTGCCGCCTCCTGGAGTAGGCGAGGGAGGCGGCGACGTACTTGCGAGTCCCGGACTGTTGGGAAAGGTCACGAGCATCCACCGTGACGGTGGGGGGAAGCGGTGGAACCCGACTTGGCGGGTAGAGCCCGGCGTTGCTAAATATATTCCAGTAGCGATCTATAGTTGCGGCAGGATCGTCCCTCCGAGGATCGGAGGACTGCGGGACCTCCGCCGAGGTGCCAGCCGGAAACGACCTTTCGTCCATGTGTCGTTAAGGGCGGAGCAGGTAGTCCCTCGACGTGGCCCTCCTTCTAGCGCCAATCTGTTAGGGGAAACAACTTTTTACCGTGACCCCGGGGCGCACGGCGCGGAATCCGGAAACCGGGGGGTCGTCTCGGTACGGTTCGGGCCCGTCGATGGCTCCTGCTCCCGCCTCCCGACCGGCTCCTCCGAAAGGCGGCGGCACGCTCCGGACGTCGAGAACGAGACCTGCAGCAGGGCGGGTCGGATGCTCCGCCCGACCCCTCCGACGCCCAAGTCAGCGTTGGCCCGTCGGCCGGAGTTCCCCAGAGAGGATTGCGGGGTGTTCAGCTATCTACCTCTGAGTGTTCAAGAAAAGAAAGGGTCCTGGAAAAAGATCCCATCCTGTCTTACCTGTTTGGCTTAAATAGGTCGGACGGAGGGCATGCTTCCGACTGTCTGCAGGTGGCGTATGGGCCTGACCTCGCAGGTCGGTGCCGTGGTCAACTTGGCGGGTAGTTGGGGCGATGCTGAGGAGAAGCGACGTCGGGCGGTCAAATCGTGGGCGTAATGGAGCGCAGGAGGGGTGATGACGTCATCCGGGTGTACGACCGAAGACCAGGTGTCTCGTCATACTTAATACCCCTATCAGCGGGCGGCTGCTGCTAAGGCCATGGTCGACTAGCTGAAGGCAGAGCTGAAAGGTAACCATGAGTGGGTTCGCGATTTAGACGACGAGCTACTTGCGCTCGCACGAAGCATGGAGGCCTCCCGATCGACTAGCCGCACCGCAAAGGCGCTACTAGAGGAGCGCCGAGGGGTCGAGGAACGGGTGAAGAAGGCGATTGCTGAATATAAAAATTGCCTAGCTTCGAGCTCGGTCTACAGAGGTCGGGCGCCAGGCGACCTATGAGTTTGGTTACTGAGTGGCACTCACTTGCCTCCATGCCAAGTTTCCAAATCTGGAGTTGGTGGCTGACCCCTTCGCGGATCTCCTCGAGGATCATACAGTGGATATGCCCAACGAGGTTCCCTTCGACGATAGCCCGATGGATCCTCCTCCAGGTTAAGGAGTTTTGGGCCAAGTTGAAGTCTCGGTTGGGTCCGCGTCTTTCTTTTTGGTTTCGGTCGGGCCGAGTTGGAGTTTTGTAAGGCCCGAACTGATCATAGTGTAAAAACTTTACTTATATGAATGTAAAGTTTTTTTAGTACAAGCGCAAGGTTTCTATCAAGAATCAAGGGTACAACTTTCTCAAGTTTGTCACGTTCTAAGTCCTTAGTAGAGGGGTCCCGTCCATAGTCTTGAGGCGACAAGCGCCCTCTCAGATCATGTCATAAACTCAGTAAGGGCCTTCCCAGTTCGGGGATAATTTTCCTCTGGCATGGGTTGGATCGCTCACCTCAATTTTTCGAAGGACTAGTCCCCGACCCAAAATTTCCATGGTCGAACACTTCGATTATAGATTCAGGCCACCGCTTTCTTATATGCCAAAGCATGTAGGTGGGCCTCGGCTCTTCGTTCATCGGGAAGGTCGAGTCCGACCCAGAGCCCGAGTTCTGAAGTTTCCTCGCCGAAGTTTTCCGCTTGCAAGGTTGGAAATATGATTTTAGGGGTGTTAGGGGAAACAACTTTTTACCGTGGCCTCGGGGCCGTCGCGGCTGGGTTCGGGTCCGAATGCGCAAGGGTCGCCTCATCGAATCTCCAGGCAGGAAGCCGACGTTGGGTCGGGAGAAGCTGATCATCCGCTCGGCCAGGGCTGGCTCCTTCATCTGGTGGCCAGCTCGCTGCATGCCCCTCGGTTCCTGCACACAGGTCGGGTCGGATGCTCCGCCCGACCCCTCCGACGCTCAAGTCAGTGTCGGATGGGAGTGAGTGAGTGTTTCATAGAGAGAGAGAGGTAGAGAGAGAGAGATCCTTTGACTGCCGAGGTCTCGAAGTCAATGCTGCACCTCTCCGCGATGGAAGGTCGGTTCTGCCATGCAACGATGGGAGCTCGGCTGCTGCCATGCAGCGATGGGAGCTCGGGTGCTGCCATGCAGCGTGGAGCTATGGTGCTGCCATGCAATGAGGGAGCTCAGCTGCTGCCATGCAGCGTGGGAGCTATGGTGCTGCCATGCAATGAGGGAGCTCAGCTGCTGCCATGCAGCGTGGGAGCTATGGTGCTGCCATGCAGCGAAGGGGAAGGTGGCTGCTATGCAGCGAGGGGGAGAGTGGCTAAGAGAGTCTTCTTCCCCTCCTCCTCCTTCTCCCCCTGAGTGCTGGTTCATCCCTCACAATAATCGAATAGTTCAGAGTCCACTCACCCTTCGGGTCTCCTTCCTCTCTTCTCTTCTCCCCCTCCCCCCTTTGCCTGTCTTACCCATTAGGCCTAAATAGGTCGGACGGATGGCATGCTTCCGGTCACGTCTGTGGGTGGGGTACGGACCTGACCCCGCAGGTCGGTACCGTGGTCAACTTGGTGAGTAGTTGGGGCGATGCAGAGGAGAGGCGACGTCGGGCGATCAAATCGTGGGATTAATGGAGCGCAGGAGGGGCAATGACGTCATCCGGGAGTACGACCGAAGACCAGGTGTCACGTCATTTTTAATACCCCTAACATACCCCCCCTCAAAAAGCCACTCCTGCGGGACGGTCTTTGAGGGTTGGGGGGTGGTGCTCGGAAAACCCAGCTGCCATCGAGATCTCGCGGAGGTTCGCCGCGTCATGTCATAATTGATCGAATCTCATGCAGATATCCGGGGTCGAGGCGCCGCTCAAGACCCGGAAAACCGATGATCGAGGAAGCTCGAGATCCTGTAACCGAACCGCCGTTCGGGATAAAGGGGGTCGAGGAGACGCCCGATTCCCCGTTGCCAAGCCGACGTCCGGTAATCAGGGGTTGAGACTCGCGCTAGGCCCGTAAAACCAATGGCTGAGCAGCCGCTCGAGGTAAGGGCAAGCGACGTCAAGTCCTCGCACACCCGTCGGTATTGGTCGAGGTCACGCTGCGACACGAAGAACCATGATAGCCGAACTGCCGTTCGGGATATGTGTGGCCGAGCTGCCGCTCAAGGCCTGGGAAACCAGAATAGCCGAACTACCGTTCGGGATGTGTGTGTGGCCGAGCCGCCGCTCAGGGCCCAGAATTCCAGTGGTCGAGCTGCCGCTCAAGACCTAGAAGACCAGAATAGCCGAACCGCCGTTCGGGATAGAAGGGGCGAGAGACGCCTGGGCTGCCAAGCCGACGTCGAGTCGTGTTGAGACGCGCCAGGTCCTCCCTGCTTTCCGACCCGTCGTTTTGGTGCAAGGGGTCGAGGTCACGCACACGACCTGAGAAACCATGATAGCCGAACCGCCGTTCGGGATGAAGGGGGTCGAGGAGACGCCCATGCCCGGCGCCGACGCCTCGTAGTCGGGTTGAGACGCGCTAGGTCCTCCGCTCGACCCGTCGTTTTGGTGCAAGGGTGAGGTCACGCACGACGAGAAACCATGATAGCCGAACCGCCGTTCGGGATAAAGGGGTCGGAGATGCCCGATGCCGCCGACGTCCGGGTCGTGGGGTTGAGACGCGCTAGGTCCTCCTCGCTCCACCCGTCGCTTTGGTGCAAGGGGTCGAGGTCACGCACACGACCTGAGAAGCCATGATGGCCGAACCGCCGTTCGGGATATGTGGTCGAGCCACCGCTCAAGGCCTGGGAAACCAGAATAGCCGAACTGCCGTTCGGGATGTGTGTGGCCGAGCCGCCGCTCAAGGCCCAGAATTCCAGTGGTCGAGCTGTCGCTCAAGACCTAGAAGACCAGAATAGCCGAACCGCCGTTCGGGATGTGTGTGTGGCCGAGCCGCCGCTCAGGGCCCAGAATACCAGTGGTCGAGCTGCCGCTCAAGACCTAGAAGACCAGAATAGCCGAACCGCCGTTCGGGATAGAGGGGGTCGAGGAGACGCCCGATGCCCGTTGCCAAGCCGACGTCCGGTAGTCAGGGGTTGAGACGCGCTAGGTCCTCCCTGCTTTCCGACCCGTCGTTTTGGTGCAAGGGGTCGAGGTCACGCACACGACCTGGGAAATCATGATAGCCGAACCGTCGTTCGATGAAGAAGTCGAGACGCCCGATGCCCGCTGCCGACGTCCGGTAGTCGGGTTGAGCAGCGCAGGTCCTCCTCGCTTCCGACCGTCGTTTTGGTGCAAGGGTCGAGGTCACGCACTTCCACGAGAACCATGATAGCCGAACCGCCGTTGGGATAAAGGGGGTCGAGGACGCCGATTCGTTGCCAAGCCGACGTCCGGTAGTCGTGGCTGAGACGCGCTAGGTCCTCCCCGCTTCGACCGTCGTTTTGGTACAAGGGTCGAGGTCATGCGGCACCACGAGAAACCATGATAGCCGAACCGCTCGTCGGGATAAAGCGTCGAGGAGACGCCCGATTCCCTGCCAAGCCGACGTCCGTAGTCGGGGTTGAGACTCGCGCAGGCCCGCGAACCAATGGGTGGCAGCGCTCGAGGTAAGCGGCAAAGTGCGTCAAGTCCGCACACCCGTCGTTGGGTATTAGGGGTCGAGGTCACGCACACGACCTGAAGGACCATGATAGTCGAACTGCCGTTCGGAATATGTGTGGCCGAGCTGCCGCTCAAGGCCTGGGAAACCCGAATAGCCGAACTGCCGTTCGGGATGTGTGTGGCCGAGCCGCCGCTCAAGGCCTAGAAGACCAGTGAGCTTCTCGTTCTAACACAGATCTGGTAGCATATAGAAGACCAGATTCAGCTCCGTTGCTGCAGAATTCTATGGCGATGCACCGCTCAGCCCCTACTGCAGCAATAGCTTCTGTATGAGGGAGGTCAGCTCGTGAGGAGCTTCTCCAATGAGCGCACCGGTTGCCGATCTGTTGCGATGTTTACCCCTTGAGGTTGCAGCTCGAGAGGTCCATGAAGATTAAGTTGCATGGCCTTGCGACAACGGGCCCTCCTTCTAGCGCCAATCTGTTAGGGGAAACAACTTTTTGCCGTGGCCTCGGGGCCGTCGCGGCTGGGTTCGGGTCCGAATGCGCAGGGGTCGCCTCATCCGTCTCCGGGCAGGAAGCCGACGTTGGGTCGGGAGAAGCTGATCATCCGCTCGGCCAGGGCTGGCTCCTTCATCTGGTGGCCAGCTCGCTGCATGCCCCTCGGTTCCTGCACACAGGTCGGGTCGGATGCTCCGCCCGACCCCTCCGACGCTCAAGTCAGTGTCGGATGGGAGTGAGTGAGTGTTTCATAGAGAGAGAGGTAGAGAGAGAGATCCTTTGACTGCCGAGGTCTCGAAGTCAATGCTGCACCTCTCCGCGATGGAAGGTCGGTTCTGCCATGCAACGATGGGAGCTCGGCTGCTGCCATGCAGCGATGGGAGCTCGGGTGCTGCCATGCAGCGTGGAGCTATGGTGCTGCCATGCAATGAGGGAGCTCAGCTGCTGCCATGCAGCGTGGGAGCTATGGTGCTGCCATGCAATGAGGAGCTCATCGCCATGCAGCGTGGGAGCTATGGTCTTTGCCATGCAGCGAAGGGGGTGGTAGGCTATGCGTGAGGAGAGGGGCTAAGAGTCTTCTTCCTCCTCCTCCTTCTCCCCGAGTGCTGGTTCATCCCTCACAATAATCGAATAGTCAGTCCACTCACCCGGGTCTCCTTCCTCTCTTCTCTTCTCCCCCTCCCCCCTTTGCCTGTCTTACCCATTAGGCCTAAATAGGTCGGACGGATGGCATGCTTCCGGTCACGTCTGTGGGTGGGGTACGGACCTGACCCCGCAGGTCGGTACCGTGGTCAACTTGGTGAGTAGTTGGGGCGATGCAGAGGAGAGGCGACGTCGGGCGATCAAATCGTGGGATTAATGGAGCGCAGGAGGGGCAATGACGTCATCCGGGAGTACGACCGAAGACCAGGTGTCACGTCATTTTTAATACCCCTAACAAGGGGGAAGGACGACCTCGGTTCCGTATGCGAGGCTGAATGGTGATTCTCCCGAAGTAGTTTTCATAGTGGTTCAGGATGCCCACAAGATGCTCGGGAGCTCTTCCACCCAAGCTCGGCGCGCTTCACCCACCCTCTTCTTCAGTCCCTCGAGGATCGCCCGGTTCGTGACCTCGATGAGGCCGTTGGTCTAGGGGTGGGCAACCGAATTGAACTTCAACTGTATCCCGTACGATTGGTAGGTCTTGAACCTTGCATTGTTGAACTGGGTCTCGTTGTCGGTTATGATGGCCCTCGAGATCCTGAAGCGCGTGATAATATTTTTCTACATGAAACTCTCGACATGCTTCGTGGTAATGGATGCCAGTGATTCGGCCTCGATCCACTTAGTGAAATAGTTGACCCCGACTATGAGGAACCATCGTTGGCCTAAAGTCAGGGGAAATGGGCCGAGGAGGTCCATGCCCCATTGCGCGAAGGGCCAGGCTATGTCGATTGGGGCGAGGGGCACCGTCAGCTGGTGTTGGACCCGAGCGTGCACCTGGCACTGTTGACACCATTGCATGTAGGACAAGGCATCTTGACATAGCGTCGGCCAATAAAACCCTTGTCTGAGTATCTTGAAGGCTAGAGCTCGGCCTCCGATGTGCTCCCCGCATTTGCCCTCGTGAACTTTGGCGAGGACTATCTCAACTTTGGGTAGGGATAGACAGCAAAGCAACGTTTGAGAAAAGGCTCTTCGGTACAGTTTACTCCCAATCTCGACGTACCATGCTTGGGCCCGTCTGAGCTGACGGGCAGCCGATGGGTCATCGGGTAGCTCGCCCTTCTCTTTGTAGTGAAGGATTTCTTCCATCCAATTTGGGGTCGCCTCCATCGTGTTGACGTCCGAGACTAGTTGGGTCAGCGCGGAGAGGACCTCGGTTCTCTTTGGGGGTTCCTCGGGTCGCTGGCTAGAGGCCAGCCAGGCTAGCACATTGGCCTGGATATTCTAAGTCCGTGGTATTCTTGTGACCACCAGACAGTTGAAGCAAGCCGAGAGTCATCGAACTTCAGTGAGGTATCGGGCCATGGTCGGCTCCCTGGCCTCGTAGGTTCCATTGATGTGGCCTGCCACCAATTGGAAGTTGGTAAAGGCTTCCAGGTTCTGTACCTACATCTCGAGGGTGAGGCGCAATCCTGACAGCAATGCTTCGTATTCGGCTTCGTTGTTGGTGGCCTTGAATTCCAACCAAAGCACGTGTTTGTAGGTTTCGCCATTGGTGTTCCTGAGGATCACCCCTGCTCTGGTTCCTTCCGATGTGACGGACCCATCAATGTGTAGGGCCCAAGCTGGTGGATCTGGCTCCTGTAGAGTCGGACCGTCCTCGGGGGTCAGTTCAGAAATGAAGTCAGTCGATTCTTGGGTTTTATGGCTGTGCGGGGCACGTATTGGATGTCAAACTCCCCGAGTTCGACCGACCATCTGAGCATTCATCCTGAGATGTCAAATTTGGAGAGGATTTGGCAAAGTGGTTGGTCGAATACAACTTTTATCGTGTGGGCCTAGATGTAGGGCCACAGCTTTCGGGCCATCACGATCAATGCTAGAGCCAACTTTTCTATCAGCGGGTAGCGCTCCTCGAGTCCGGCAAAGATATGGCTGGTGTAGTAGATGACCTGCTACATGGCTTGATCCTCCCTTATTAGCACCGAGCTGACCACATGTTCCGAGACTGCCAAGTAGAGGCTCAGAGTCTCACCCGGGCGGTGCGAGGCGAGCCAAGGCAGCTGTCCGAGGTAGGTCTTTATTTTGCTGAAGGCTTCCTCGCATTTCGGGGTCCATTTGAAGTTGTCTGCTCAGCGCAAGGCCCGAAAGAATGGGAGGCATTTGTCTCCTGAGCACGACACGAATCTCCCGAGTATTGCTAGCTTTCCTATGATGCATTGCACTTCTTTTACCGAGCACAGAGATTGCATCTCCATTATGTCTCAGACTTTCTCCAGGTTGGCATCTATCCCTCTCTAGTGGATGACGAAGCTGAGAAACTTTCCCGACCCGACACCAAAGGCACACTTCGTCGGGTTGAGGCACATATTGAATCGTCTGAGGCTCCGGAAGGTCTCCGCCAGGTCGGTCAGATGGGTCACTGCCGACCTGCTTTTGACAATCGTGTCATCAACATATACCTTCATGTTTCTCCCGAGTTGGGACTTAAACACTTCATTGACCATCCTCTAATAGGTAGTTCCTACGTTCTTCAGTCCGAAGGGCATAACTTTGTAGCAGTAAACCCCCTTGTCGGTGATGAAGGCGGTGTGCTCTCGGTCTTGCGGGGCCATGCGGATCTAGTTGTAGCCCGAGAATACATCCATGAACATAAGGAGCTCATGGCCCACGGTTGTGTCGACTAGCTGGTCTATCTTCAGGAGTGGATAGCAATCCTTGGGGCATGCCCGATTAAGATCGGTGTAGTCAATACACATTCTCCAACTTCCATTATGTTTGTTTATAAGGACTACATTAGACAGCCACCGGGGATATTTCACCTCGATTATGAACCCGACATCAAGCAGGCGGTCCACCTCGTGGCTAGTCGCCCGTTGTTGCTCTGGGGTGAATCTTTGAGGTTTCTGTTTGACCTGGTGGGCCTCAGGATGGATGTTCAAGTGATGTTGGGACGCCTCGGGGTCGATCCCTGGCATGTCTTTTGGGGACTAGGCAAAGACATCAGCGTTGCACTTTAAAAACTCCACAAGTTGGACCTGGTCAGCTTTTGGGAGCGTGATCCCAATTCTGACAACTCGATCCGATCGATTGTCCCTCAAGGAAACTTCAACGAGCTGCTCCATCGGCTACAAGTGTGTAGGAGCTTTTGGGTCGTCTCGAGAGTTGAGGTTGGCTGGGTCGGGTCGTGTCCTCTTTGGCATGGATATGGTCATCAAATAGCATTTCCTAGATTCCTTAGGATCACTCTGCACCATCCCGACTCCTGACGAGGTCGGGAATTTCATGGCCCAGTGGTAAGTGGAGACGACCGCCCTTATCTTGTTGAGCATCAGCCGTCCGAGGATCATGTTGTACGCCGAGGATAGGTCGACCACCATAAAGAAGGTGACCATCACTATCTTCATTCTCGGTTCATTCCCTATGGTGATGGGAAGGGAAGTCGTCCCGAGGGGGGAGATCGACTCTCCCGTGAACCCGGTAAGTGCGATCGCCATAGGGGAGAGATCGCTGTCCATGAGTTCGAGCTTTCTGAAGGCATCCAAGTATAGGATATCAGCGGAACTCCCAATGTCGACCATCACCCTCTTCACCCTGGCGTTGGCCATACGGACCGAGACTACCAGAGTGTCATCGTGGTCCGAGAACTCCACCTCTTCCATGCCGAATGTAATTTCTTCCTCGGAACGTGGTCTCGGATGCTTCTCCATCGTGCTCCACGCATACGCTTTCCTCGCGGTGGAACTGTTATCGTCGGAAGTTGGTCAACCGACGATGATGTCAATTTGTCTTTCAACTGGACCCTTCGGCCGAGGTGATGACTCCCTTGATTTTTTAAGGAAGCGTCCGAGATGCCCTCGCCAGATTAGCTCCTCGATCTGGTTCTGCAGGTCACGGCAATCCTCCGTGTCATGCCCATAATCCCGGTGGAACTTGTAATACTTAGATCAGTCTTTGTTAGTTTCTTTCACCGGGTTGGGCTCCTGCAAGAGCCCTTTCTCCCGGATTTGGAGGAAAATTTTAGTTCAAGAAGCGTTCATGGGGAGCCTCGAGCGCAGTAGCTCGAGTCGGTCGGGCTTCCCTCGGGATGGTTCGGGGAGCGACCTCGAAGCTATTGCTCGGGCGAGGTCCATCCAGGGCCTCTTGCTATCCTCGCGCTTCCCTGTCACCAAGGCTTCGGCGGCGATGTGCTGGTTAGCGTGCTGGAGCATCTCTGGGACTATCACAGGTGGTCTCTCAACCAGAAACCAAAAGAGTTTGGAGGGGCATAGCCCTATCAGGAAGGCCTGCATGGTGGACCTCGGGCATCCCCTAGCCTCAGCAGCGAAGCGTGCGATGAACTATGAGAGTGTCTCGCCGTCTCATTGGGCCAGTGCGAGGAGTGCGGCCATGGAGGGTTTCGACTGTATGCTGGCCATGAAGCCCTGCTCGAGCCCCATCACTAGCTGCTCGAACGAGGAGATATAGACTGGCTAGAGCCGGCTGAATCGCATCCGAGCCGACCCCTTGAGGGTGGTGGGAAACGCCCTGCACATTAATGCGTCAGAGGTGCCATAGAGAGCCATCTAGGCCCGAAAGGCGGTGACATGCTCCGTGGGGTCAGAACCGCCGACATATGCTTCAAGGGCCGAGAGTCTAAAATTGAGGGGAACTGGCTTGTCCTGTATCTCAGGGTGAAGGGGGATGCTCCCAAGGCATCGTCCTTAACCTCTCCCTTAGTCCTACGAAGCTCTTGCTGAAATTCGTCCAAACGCCGATTCACCGAGTTAAGCTGGGCTCTGAATGTGTCGTCAATCGAATCGGTGGACACTGTGTCGTGCGCGGGGAGCGGCATGTCGGTCGGGCGGAGATCGAGGACGTTGGGTTCGGGAGTCACTCCCCGACCTCCGAGACGCTCTTCAGCTTCCTCCTACAGTCGCTCGTGTGTAGTTGGATTCATCGAGGGATCATCGAGGGGCTCTGGGACATACATGGATGGGCTCGGCACCTGGGGGCTTACCAGGCACACAAGCTGCGGGATAAGGGGGACGATCGTTTGGATCATCCCGGTCAGTGCTTGGACTTGCCTCAACAGGTCGAGGAATGCCTCGGGCGAGACAACTGGGGCGTTCCCGAGAGGTGATAGCCCGGGATCATTAAACAGCCGTCAGTAGCGTTCTAGGGTTTAGATAAGAACGCCTCTTCCCAACTGAGCGATAGGAGTCGGTGCCGAGGTGGGAATGGGAGCAGCAGGCTGCCCTTCAGTCGAGCAAGCTCCTGGGTTGGTCATGGGACACTCATACGAAATCGGCCCTCCTTCTAGCGCCAAAATGTTGTGGAACAGATGCGACCACCGAATGACACGTCGGTTTGGCCTGGTTTAGTCGCCAAAGTCTCAGAGTGTCCGGTTGAAATCCACAGTTGAGATGCGCTCCTGGTGTGCCATGGGCGTGATTCCTGCAGGGAGGCCTGGGTCGGGTTTTTCCCGACTTGGCCCCTCCGATGCTAAAGTCAGTGGCTGTTTTTTCTCCTCCCCTCCCCTTGAGCCAGGTGGGGAGTTATATAGGCATGTCCGGAAGCGTACTTCAGTCCGGGTGGCAGCGGAGTCGTACAGGGCGGTGTCGTGCAGGACAGCATTGCACGGCGCCATTCCGGGATCTCGGGGATGGCCTACTCCCTGCGTCGTCGTCCCGGGATTTCGGGAATGGCTGCTCCATGCATCGTCGTCCTGGGATTTCGGGAGCAGGTGCTTTGTTCGAGTTCGGATGGTGTGGCTGCGTGAGGGCACCGTCACATCTGTCCCGAGATGGCGGGCCGGATATGGCGACACATGTGTGGCATTTTTATGCTGATGTGTTTACTGACGATATGACGTGGATGATACCGTGAAGGATGCTGTGGATGATGCCAGGATATTACGTGTCAACAATGGAACATCAGTATCTCTCAAACATGAGTGTAGGGAAGGCGAGTAGCAGAAAGCCTGCTGTATGATGACAAAATTCGAGATGAAGGTTTGACGATCGACGTGAAATGCGTATATTTTGAGGTCGGAAGTGTTCGATTGGATCTTCCCCAACCGACACCAACAGGAACAGAAAAAGAAGAGCCTGCATGTGAGTTGGAGGGGAGGTGCAGTAGCGGCCGATGGCGGGCGTCAAAAGGCAACATATGCTAAGAAAAGATGGGCGTGGGGAAGCGAGTCCGTCGGACGAGTGAGGACGGAGCACAGCTCAGCGGAGGCGCCGTGCCGGCGCGCCTTGCGGCGTGTTGAGCGACAGTTCGGGGGCGTGCCGTGCCTGCATGGCCTCTCTTAGGTCAAACACTTGTTTAATCATGCGGAAGTTTGACTGCATCCTCCTCCTATTGTGTTGCAAACAGGAGAGGACCAAAAAGAAGAGGAGAGACTACTGATGGCTTCTCACTTGATCCATGGGACAAGATCTTGTGCAAGCAAAGAACCTGCATTGCTTTGGATGCATTGTCCTCGGTAGCCAAACAACATCAGCTAGATGCTAAAAAGAAAAAGGAGAATGTGCTGCTCTAGCTGCCCTCTGTTTTCCATTCCATGGCAGAAACATGTAGGAAGCAGTACGCTTGCGGCATAGAAAGGACCGGTTAATGCTTGATGAGCAGACTTCCATGGTGTTGTTTGATTCCTTGTGAGCTTTGAAAAAGTCCCTCGTCCCTGGAGGAAATAGTACCCAAGTGGCTGACATATTTAAGAAGCTAATATCTCTGAGCTTTGTAGACCCAACGCCAATCACCTCGAACTAATCATAAGCGGGGGAGTACTGCTGCTCTGTGGACGCAGCCGCCCTCCAGACAAACAGCAGTTAGTGTCATACATAGCTGTTGTCTTTAAATCAGTCAAGATCTTCCTGGCCCAATCTGATCTATAACTTTAAGCAACTGCAACTGCAACTGTGAACCTAACCAAGGATCTGTCTTGCATCTTTTTTATATTTAGCATTCCATTTATTTTATTCTAGATTGCATTTGGAAACATGAATGCTGCAATTTGGTTCTCTCACCGTCAACAGCCGAGAGGACTCTCTTCCAGTACCTCTTGAAGGAACTCTTGACCAGCATCGCAAAGAGGGGGAAGGTCGAGAGAAAAAACCTAACGATGACCAATTAGGTGGTAAATGATCATCTTCATCATGTGAATCCTTCAAGTCTCAGACCAGAAGGGGTGATTTCTTTTTTATGCCAATTGCTTCCCAAGAGTAGGTGACATCTGCCAGCCACAAGATCTGTAGAGAATGGGGCTCATAGTCCATTGCCTGACTAGAAACTGAACTCAAATCAGAAGGAATTCAAATTTAAAACGAGAAGGAGAAGAAAAGTTTCCCAAAGCTGAGAAGCCAAGTAAATTAAGTTCCTGTTGTCAAAAGTCAGTACTGAACATCCATTCCTCATGTACATAGAGTGTATCAAACACTATGAATACAAGAAATGAAAAGAAAAGTGCACACCAGCACCATCTTTCCAAGCTGGCAATCACATCCCACCACTTTCTTCACCTTCCTTTGAGCTGCTCCCTCCTACCAACTTTTGATGCAAACCTGCGCACCCCCCACCCCCCTCTCTCTCTCTCATACGGATACTGAATCTTCCAATGGCCCTCCCCTGAACTGTACAGTGAAGGAGTGGCACAGTTGGCCTACGAACAGGACTTGATCAACCCCAGATTGTACAGGTTCCGCCGAAAGAGATTTCCCAGGTAGAACAGCCCGACGCCGACACCACCTGAACCCTGGGCCTCCTCGTCGCCGTCATCGCCGGCCTTGCTGCGGTATTGTGGCCGTTGCTCCTCCTTCACTGTAAGGTAATCGGCGCCAATCCTCTGCCGGACGGCATCGACAGCCTTGGGGTCAGCCGGTTGCCCGGCAGCGTCCGAGGCCACGTAGAACACGCCCGAGGCCGTGTCTCCCTTGGTCGACACCTCTGCTCTCGTGACTAACAGGCCGTTCTCTCGGAACGTCCGTGTCACCTCCGAGAAGAGCCCTGCCCGGTCCTCGATGCATAGCTCTAGCCTTATCCCCTGTTACCATCCCCAAGGTTAAGCTATGAACGAGACTGCTCTTTTGGAGCTTTTTCTAATGGAGGTGGATGGACTTGGTTTGGTTGGTTACCTCCGTTGCTCTCCTCTCGATGGCGGCTTCTAAGCATTGGATCATTCTCTGTCTCTCTGCTTCTGAACTAATGGGGCTGCCGTCTTTGTGCCTTATGTAGAACTCCTAAACAGAGTTAACAGACACAATTAGTACGAGAAATGGAGAAACAAAAATCAAACCTTTATTCCATTCTGTGAATCTGATCTAGAAAAAGGTCGAACCTGCTGAGCTAAATCCCCGTCAGTGTCGATGGTGCCGTGGAACACGACGTATTCCATGTCCGTGAGCGTGCACATGACGTCGAACAACAGCTTCGGGCGGTCGCGGCACTGCACGGCGACGACGGAGTACCCCTTCTCGACCCAGTTTTGGACCGAAACGGCAGGAGATGTCGACGACGCGGCCGATGGAGAGTGTCGCTCGTAGTCGCGGTCGGAGAACATCATCTGGTGGAGACGGCGGTCGGTGTGGGCGACGGGTGTGGACGAGACAGCGGTCCTGGCGCCGCAGACGCCGTGGTCACCCTTGAGGACGTGGCGGAGGCGGGACTCGACGTGGTGAAGCAGCTGCGGGTCGCCGTCGATGGGACGGCCGGAGAGCTTGTCCTTGACGGTGACAAGGCATGCGATCCGGCCGTTGTGGGTCCATACCTTGGCGTCCACCACGCCGCAGCAAAGGTCGGCAAGCACCGCGAAAACCTCAGAGAGGAGACCCGGGCGATCGGCGCCGGTGAGCTCCAGGACGGTGAGGCCTTCTGCGCTGTCGGGCCGGTGGAAGTCGTGCTCCTTCATGTCCAAAGACTGCATTTTTCTCAACGGGTGAGCAAATACTGGCCCAAAAGAACAAGACTTTGGCTGTGAACACAAGAATAACAGAGGGCGACTCGGACCTGTTCGAGGTAGGAGATGACGCTGTCGTCGGCGAGCTTGCGCCCGAACTGGTCGGTGACGTGGAAGACATCCATGAACCAGCGGCCGTCGGAGGAGATGTAGGCCTTCTTGATGGAGAGGTTGAGGTCGGTAAGGACCTGCACGGCCTCGAGGAGGATGCCGTGCTTCCTCGCGCTGTCCACCTTTTGTTGATTGCCAGGTGAACAAAGAGGGAGAGAGCTCTGTTACTCTTTCTGATCCTTAAGAAGAAAGTAAAAAGGACTGCTAAGAATGAGGAGATCATTTGGCTTACCTTGACCAGAGTCGCGGTAGCGCAGACGGCATTATCGATGACAACCCTGCAACAGAGAGCCGGAAACAGAACGGTGTTAACACGAGTTTGAAGAGGCCGACGAGTACTCCAAATCGAGTAAAAAGATTGAAATTGGTGGAAAAAGAGCACATTTTGCAGAAGAAATTTCAACAGATCCGAAGAAAGCGCGGCGAAGTACTCGAAGTCGATGAAGGAAGAAGGAAGGATGAATGGAAGAAAAGCAGTGATCTCAAGTCACCTGGGGGTGTCCATCCGGATGATAAGCTTCTCGTACTCATTCAAGCACGACGGCCATTCCATCTCTGCCTCGCTCTCTTCGTCTCTTGACGCCACCTGACTACGAACAACCTCAGCTCACAGGAAGCAGGACCCCTGCTCCCCGTTCTCCCTCCTCGAGCTTAAGCTCTCTCGTCTCTCTCACCCACGGACTTCTCGGCTCCTCCTCTGCTCTTTAATATGATCCCCGAACGGGAACAAGATGGACAAAGCACAGCGGCTTCGGAAGCCCCGTCTTGATCACTCCTCCACCACCACCACCAACAGCGGCAGCAAAAGATCCTTTATTCGAAGCTCGCTCTTCCTTCGAACCAATCGCCTCTCCTGATCTCTACAAGGAATGGCGACGGAGACGGCCCCGCCTTGGCGAGGTGGCGGTGCGACATATTTAAAGCGGAGACCAGCGCGGCGGTCGGTGTCACATGGGGAGTGGGGGCCACTGCCCGGACCAGCTCGCCAGCTAATCTTCCGACCCGAGTCAAACACAGCAGCCACCCACCCCGGACACGCCCTCGTCGGGCCCACCGCCCGCGGCACGTCGCCGAGATCTTTGCTTTGCTTTTGGTCGAAGACTGTGTCGGGCGCTCGCGTGCCGACGCCGAGGCGGAGAGAGGGAGAGAGAAGAGTACGGCCGGCAACGTGGTTCAACGTGGGTGTGGGGCCAGCAGTTGGTGGACCCGAGTCGGCTCGCATTATATTTTTGAGCGTGCATGGACCGGCCGCTCCCTTCCATTTGGATCATTTTTTTGAAGGTTAGGTATTAGGTACGGAGGTTGGCGTCTCTAAAATTTAACGACACTAAATGCCTTTTATTAGATTAAATAATTTTAGATAAGGACCAGACTCAATCTCGGATCTCATTACATGAATATTTTTATTTAATATAAAATTTTGTTAATGAGTTATCTATTAGTTGAAATTTTAAGTAATTATAAATTTTTTTAAATCTATTAGAAAAAAATATCATTGATGTCTTAGTCAATCTGAGTTGTCATATGTACTAAAATCGAGATTAATATAGGTTTCTTGACTTGGTCTCTCTTACATTTTGTTAGGGGAAACAACTTTTGCAGTGACCCAGGGGCGCCTGACGGGAAGTCCGAAGCCAGGAGGTGCGTCCGGTACAGTTGGGCCGCGTCGTGGGCTCACTTTCGCGCCCCGAGCTCTCCAGCGTTGCGCGTTTTCCGAGGGGCGAGACCTGCGGCTCAAAAGCGCGGTCGTGCTCGCCCGACCCCTCGGCGCTTGTCCAGTCTTGGCAGTGGCAGTTCTCCAGAGAGATTGCGGGTGTCGAGTCTACTCACCTCTCGGAGTGTTGAAGCCAAGAAAGGGTTCGAGAGCAGCGATGAGAGAGATCGAAGCCGATCTCCTCTGTCTTACAGCCGTCGAGGTTAACAGGTTGGGCAGCTGCCGCATTTATGCCCGCAAGTGGCGCACGTGCGACCTGTGGTCGTGCCGCACGCCACTTCGCGCACAGCCGGAGCACGCCTCCGTCTTCCAACCTATTTAACCCAATGTAAGACAGAGGAGGGGGATCCGCCAGATCTCTCTCATCGCCGTTGCTCTCGAGTCAACCCTTCTTGGCTTCAACACTGAGAGGTGAGTAGACTTCCGGACACCCCGCAATTCTTCTCACGAGAACTTCCGCCAACGGTCGGCACGACTTAAGCGTCGAATGAGCGGCGCGAGCATCTCACCGCTTTGTTGCGCAGTCCGCCCTCGGCCGAGGAGCGCACCGCCGAGCTTCGACGGCGCGAGCAGAGCTATCGACGCCCGAACTGCACGACGCACTTCGCTTCGGATTCCGCGCCAGGCGGCTCCGGGTCACTGGTAAAAGTTGTTTCCCTAACATATCGGGCGCTAGAAGGAGGGCCTCTGCCGAAGACTACCGCCTCCGCCTTTAACGCACATGGATTTAAAGGTCGCTTTCCGGCCAGCACTTTACGGAGGTCCCGCATCCGGACCCCTGTGAGGGACGATCCCGCCGCAACTATAGATCGCTATTGGAATATATTTAGCGACGCCGGCTCTACCCGCCTAGTCGGGTTCCACCGCTTCCCACCGCCACGCGGAGGCTTTTCAGACCTCTCCCAACAGTGTCCGACTCGCGAGTACATCGCCCAGCCGCCCTCCTCGCCGCTTCCAGTGAGGCGCAGAGCCGACCCTCCAAACGCCGAACCTCTTCCCCAAAGATCATGAGGCGATGCCGCCGCACCATCTTCTCCAGCCTCCCGCCGGTTCAGACGGAACCTGGCTCTTGAAAACTGGACGCCCCGCTCGAACTCGAGGCGGTGTCTCGCACTCGACGACCTATTTCGGCTCAGATCCGCCCATCGCACGCCGGAGGAGGTGCAAAGGGACGCCGCAAGTCCAAAGAAGAACAGAGGGAAGTGTCCCACCTGGAGTCCCTCGCCACGACATACGGGAATACCTAAAGGCCCTTTGAACTTCCGCCTCCCTCCATCGACCTTTATGATGGAGTCGTGATCCACCCGATCACGCCGCCGCCTTCCGGCTCAAATGGCCCTATATGGAACTTCTGACGCCTTGATGTGCGGCTCACCACGCTGAAAGGATCCGCCCGCATGGTACAAGACCTTAAAAAGCGGTCGGTGACATCCTTTGAACAGCTCGCCAAGGACTTCGAGCCACGCTTTTTGGCTTATGCGACCAAAGCCCTCTCGCCGCGCTCCTCCCGGTTTGAAGCGTATGAGGACGAACTCCCTCCCACTTCGCGTAAGGTTCACCACGGAGGTACGGAGTTGCCTGATGCTCACCCATCGCTATTGGTGCGTATTCGCGATGGGGCTCCACCGCCGAGGTTTCACTGGTCCTGGTGGAGCGACTTCACGCCCATCGCGGAGAAATGTTCCAGCAAGTCAAGACGGGCGGCCGAGTCCCGGATGTCGGAAGGAAGGAAGAACGACCGAGGGGGCATCCTAATCCATCCCGATCGGACCGCACCAGGCGGAGTCCTCGCACCATGGCGCCGCATGGGCCGCCTCGACCCATACGCGCCGAGCCGCCACCTCCCTCAAGGCGCCTCTGACACAAATATTCCTCCGCATCAAGGAGCGGGAATGCTGCCGCCACCGATGAAGGGCCGCACATACCGGCCGATAGCACTGTATTGCCGCTTTCATCGCAAAACGACATGACACGGAGCAATGCTACGAAATAAGCGACAAATTGAAGAGTCGATCCAAGAGGTCACTCGATCAATACCTCCAAAGATCCGCGGCACCATCCATGCGCCTCAAGGCGTCTTGGCCGAGCAACATATCGACGTGATCACCGGGGACCCGCCACCGAGGACATAGCGCCGGTCGGCGGCTTACGCCCGAGCCGCCGCGACGGGAATATCACCTCCTCCGAGCCGGAGATCACATTCTCGTGGATATGGGAGCAACAGAGCATGACGATGCGCCGTGGTGTCGGCCCGACTGCCAACGACATGTTCCGACGGATTATGGTCGACACCGTAGCTCGCCGACATCCTCTACTTCGAGGCCTTTCGGTTGGGCCGCCAAGGAAGCCCTCAAGCCTTTGCACTCGGCCACCGCTTCATCGGCGATCTGATCTCGCCGCGGGGTGCGGTGACTCTACCATTGACCTCGCGATTCTCAAGGCCAAAACTCGCTGGTAACTTTTCCGTGGTCGACCTCCCATCGCAGATAACGCCATCCCGGGCCGACCCACCTCAACTGTGCTAAGGGCCGTTTATCCACATACCACCGGACGCCGTTCCCACCGCCGGAGTCGGGAGGTGCGGGAGATCCTCAAGAGTCCAGACGGTGTTACTTGACGGCGACTTCGGTAAGAGGAAAAGGCCGAACCGCCTCAAGAAGACCCGCGCGGGCGCAAATACCGACCGAGCATCCCGAGCCACAAACCCGGCAATATTCCGCTGCAGAAGATGACCGTCCCGACGGGATACCGGGATTGGCCCGACTGGGTGATCAAGAGCGGCGCAGCTCATCGCCTCCTCCAGAAAGCGCCGATGTTCGCCGATACCGCCGACCTCCCGAATCGACCGAGGTCTCCCAACACCATCTACACATTTCTCGACCGCCACCGGCGGAGACAGAGACTCGCCTCACCCTCGAGCGCCAACAAGCTGCGGCAAGTATGAAGTTGATAGTGCTCTGGCGCCCGACTTCATTGAGGAGGTCCGACCTCGGCTGTCCAATGTAGTCCTCGCCAAGAAGCCTAATGGAAGCCGGAGGATGTGTTGACTACACCGATCTAAATCGGCTTGCCCGGCGATTGCTTCCTTACCTAGGATCGACCAACCGGTCGACTCAACCTGGTACGCCCGCTTCTCCTTCATGGACGCCTACTCCTAAGCATAACCAGATCCGGATGGCCCCCGAGGATCGGCAACATACAGCCTTCCACACACCCCAAGGAGCCTACTTCTACAAAGTTATGCCATTCGGGTTAAAGAACGCAGCGCCACCTACCAAAGGATGGTGAATAAGGTGTTCGCCTCACAAATAGGGCGAAATATGGAGGTCTACGTGGACGATATGATCGTGAAAAGTCGCACAGGGCTGCACACCTTGACGACTTGCGGAAACCTTCGCCACACCGAGAAGGTATGGGATGCGCCTAATCCGCCAAGTGCGCCTTCGCGTGACATCGGGCAAGTTCCTCGGTTCATCATACACGAGAGGAATTGATGCCAACCCCGAAGATCCGAGCTCACCGACATGAGATCTCCGAGCTACGCTTAAGGAGCTTCAATGCCTTAACGGAAGGATAGCGGCTCGTCCCTGCTTCCTTGGCCGAGATAAGTGCCTCCCTTTCTTCCGAGTCCTCAAAGACCAAGAACTTCCAATGGACGGCAGAGTGCGAGGAAGCCTTCGCCGCCCAAGCAAAGACTTATCCGAGCTACCCCGACTTACTCCTGTCCGCGCTAAAAACTTACCTCTATCCGGCAAGATCTCAAAGATGCGTGAGCTCTGCTTGTGAAAGAAGCCCCGATGCGCAACACCCGATTTACATTACACCACCATGTGCTGGTGGGCCGAGCAGCGCTATCCTCCCATTGAAAGGTCGGCATTGGCACTCATTCTAGCGCCCTGGCTACGCCCTACTTCCAAGCCCATACGATTGAGGTATTGACCGACCAACCCCGCGCCAAGTTCTTTCTAAGTTTGACGAGCAGTATGCCTCCCAAAAGTGGCTCGCGGAGCTATCCGAGTTCGACCGCTACAAGCCGAGAATGCCATCAAGGCCTGTGCCTTGGCCGATTTTATCTCGGAGTTGACACCACCGGCGTAAAGCGCTGAGCAAATCCACCGAGACCGGATGTCGTGACGTGGATGGGTCTTCCACCCAGGAGCCGGCGCCGACTCATTCTCGAGGATCCCGACGCGCCGCCTCCGCTTCGGCCATGCCACAAACAACGAGGCCGAATACGAGGCGCTGTGCCTCCGCTGGCGCCGAGATGCAACTAGGAGCAATCCACATTCTCACGGATTCCCAACTTGTCGCCGAAAGCAAGTTGGTGGAGAGTATCGCGCTGGACTCGACCATGTCCAGATACTGACCGAGGTAAAAGCCCAAACCTCTAACTTTCCCCGCTTCACTCGCCCAGTGGTGCCCAGTCCCGTAACGAGCGCGCATCACCGCGAAATTGGCCTCGGAGCCGATCCGCAGGAACATCCCGAGGTCGAGGAGTCGACACACCGGCCGGTGGCCATCATGGAGATCGGGATCCCGAGTCCACCACCCCACCAACGTGATTCGTGAAGCATCAAGTACAAACGCGAGGGGTCCCGCCAGGATGAGGTCAAGGCACGGCGCGCTCCGCCAACTCAGCGTGGCATCGCGAAATCGGCGACCGACTCTACAAAAGGTCGCTTTTCCCACCCCTACTACGATGCTTAGATCCCGGCGAGGCGGAATGATTCTCGCCGAGGTCCACGGCGGATTTGTGGGGAGCACATGGGCGCCGAACTTTGGCCTTCAAAATATCCGCGCTGTGGCTATTATCGCCTACGCTGCACCGAGACGCCAAGGCTTTCGCGGGCGCGGCGCGATACTTGCCGCCAGCCCGCGCTCGCAGCCTCCTCGCGTCCCGCCGCCCATGGATTGCGCTCGCCCTTCGCCAATGGGGAATGGACCTCTGGGGCCGTTTCTGCCGCCCGGCCAATGGAGACATATTATTGTGGGGATAGATTATTTCACCAAGTGGGTGGAGGCCGAGCTCGCACCACCATTACACCGAACGGGTCGAACAGCTTCAGATGGAAGAACATCGTGACCCGATTCGGTTCGCCCAACGTTATCATCATCCGATAACGGACCCGGGCCACAAAGACGGTTCTCGGAGTTCTCGCGACTTATCACATCCAATGAGGTTTAGCTCGGTGGCCCACCCTGCACCAACGGGCTTGCCGAGGTGACCAACCGATCTATCCTGGATGGACTTAGGAAAAGGACTTTGGAAGCCCGACGAGCCGGGTCGACGAGCTCCCGAACATCCTATGGTCTCTCGCGACTACCAAGACGGCCGCGAGTCCCCACGCCTTGCATTCGGCGGAAGGCCCTACCGCCGAGTTGGTCATCCCAACATTCCGGTGGAGAACTATGAGGAATCCACCTCGCCCAGTGGAGTTCGGCTGGCCGCCTAGACCGCTAGAAGAACGCAGACCAACGCCAAGACGTAAAAATGCCGGGCGCATAAACCGTAAGTGTTGCTGTGGAGTTACAACAAGAGGGTGCGCCCTCGACTTCTGGATGGGCGACTTAGTCCCACGCAAGGTAAGTAAGCGACCCCGCCACTCAAGGCAAGCTTGCACCAAAGTGGGAAGGCCCCTACCGAGTAATCCAAGTAGTCCGACCGGGAACGTTCCGGCTCGCGACTATGACTGGGCAGCAGTTCCCGAGGACTTGGAACGTCCACAACCTTAAGAAATATTTTGTTTAAGGACAAAACGGAAGTAAATCGATGCCAGACTCAGGCCATTGGAAAGAAGTCGGAGATTGTATGGAGAGAACATATTTGTATTACCAAAAAAGTTTTGATTACAAAATGTGCCCCTAGTGGGGAAGAAGTATTACAAAAGCAAGGGAAAGCCCTCCAAAAGAAGAAAAGAGGTCTTCGTGCCGCAGCCGGAAGGTCTGCCGAAGGGAACCTCGCCAGCATGTCGACCCCCGATCCTGGGCATGAGACGGCGATCCTCCTCGACCGCCGAGCCCGGAGGACACGCCGAATCGCCAGTGGCAACTTTGTACCCATACTGTGACGATACACGCCCGTCCGGCCCAGCCGAGGAGGAAGCCCTCCGACTTCTTGTAAGCGCCGACGGCCTCCCGGCCCTTCTGCCGACTTCTTCCGCGCGCAAGGGCTTCTCGGCGGCTCGCAGCCGGCCTCCTCGAGGTCAACTTGGCGCTAATCCCGAGGCCTCTCCATCCGAGGCGGTTCTCCAGCCTTCGACGCCCGAGGAGCTTCGCAGCCCGGCCTGCCGCCGAGGCGCTCGAAGCTCGGCGGTCGACGCGAACTTCCGCGCCATGTCCGCGCCACGCTGCAAGAAGAATCGCCGGTCCCGACCCGCTGGCTTCGAGCCGGGCGCAACCTGTTGCGCCACCTGTGCCATGCACCAAGCGACCGGAGTCATGCACCCGGTCGAGGAGGGCCGTGGTGTAGTGGAGATTCTGCACAAGGAAAAAGAACGCTGAAAGTAGTGAACAGTACTCAGCCAAGAATATACAGGCGAGACGGTGCTTACCCACAACACTGACTTGGCGGATTAGCGCCCGAGGAGCGTGTATAGATCCCGAGCCATGTCGGGATGGAGCGCCTCGAGGTAGCTGGGCCGAGGGCTCTCCCCGACCCACACCTTGTCCCCGGGACGTACCATGCCACCGGCCACGAGAGGGTCGCCCGCGCCCCGGCGGGACCTCCCCATCATTCGGGAAAGGAACGGCCGATCCTTCCCGACGTGACCAAGACAGTCCTGCATGGCCGGAGGACGCTGCCCTTCCTGCCGCCGCTGGGACCAAAGACTCGGCAGAGTGGTGGCGCCCGGCCGCTCGCCCCGGCCGCACACCGGCCGGGCCTCTGTGTCCACCACGCCCTTGGCCTTCGCCTTTTCTGGGCGCTCTCATCGGTGCGCGGGAGCCACCTCGCCCGCTTGGAGACCGCCGGAGAGCGCGGAGATGGTCCCCTCGGAGCACCCGAGTCGTGGAAGGATCGCAGGTTCACCATCCCTGCGAAAAGGCAACAGATATGTCGGAAGATAGAGTATGGCAGCAATCTAAAAGGAGGCGAGACAACGACAGCCTACCCCGAGAGCGGATTAGTCCGCCTCCACCACCACCGCCCGACATGTTGCGGATGGCTTTGCAGGAAGGGAGGATTACCTCACCGCCGAGGTGAGCACGCCTCGGCACTCACCTGGCAGTGTTATCGATGGTCCTCGACGACCACCGAACCTCAAAACCCCACCATTTGGCATCGACAAAAAGAAGCGCCTCTTCCACCCTTTGTTATTGGTGGGGGCGCTAACCTAACCCTCGGTCGGCGCCAGAAGTATCCCCGACCCCTTGAAGAGGCGAAAGCAGAGAGGAAGAGGTTATGGTCGGGCGATGTTGGCGTAATGGCATTCCCCGTGAAAGCCACCAAATACCGCCAGAGTTGGGATCTGGGAAGGCGAATACGCCAGTGGAGATGCAGGATACGATGATTGGGTGCAGGGAAGGCGCAGGCCGCCTCTAGGGCATCGGCGGTCGTGGCAAAGCCCTTGGGAACCGGGTCAAAGCCCGCTGTCCCGCTTCAGCCGCCAGAGGTTGAACTCTCCGGATGCCAGAGCGCCACGGAGAATCCCCACCATACGCCATCCAAGATAGAGTCTTGGTCGTGGCGGCCACATTAAGGCCTCTAACGCACGCGCCGCCTCCTCGAGGAAGGGCCGGAAGGAGAGATGAAGGGAGAGCGCGACGGTTGTAAATCGATGGGGAGGAGGAGGAAGAAGCAGAGGAAGAGGAAGTGGAAGGAAGACCCATCGCACACTAACCTATAATGGAAGAAATCGGCCGGAAGAAGTTAAAAGGCACCGAGCTCATGGAGAATACTTGAAGGAAGACGGCATACAGACAAGAGATGAAACTCACGATAAAGTGATGGAGAGACGCGAGCTCCCTATTTATAGAAAAAGGGGGCTCGACCTTCGCCTCCCGAGGCAAAGACAAGATGACACCGCCACATCGCCCAATAGCATCACATCGGCACGGCCATATTGATGAAGAGCCGACGCGGTACACCCCTGTGGCAAACTTATCCTGAAGAGCCGCCTCGATTCCAAGAACACTATCGCGTAAGAAACTTATCCCGCACGCCGGTTCTTTTCTAGGTCTTGAGCAAAGAACCGCACATCGCGAGCTGGCCTTGAAGCATCCCGAAAGGCGATTCGCTATTCGTTTTCTAGGTCTTGAGCAGCACTCGACCAGCATTCCGGCTCCGAGCCCTCATCCCGAGGGCGTTCGGCGATTCTGTCTTCTAGGTCTGAGCGCTCGACCATCGTATTTTGGGCCTCGAGCAAAGAGCTACCACACCCCGAACGGAGGTTCGCTTATTATGGCTTCTCGTGTCGGTGCGTGACTCGACCCTTTGTACCAAAATGACGGGTTTGCAAGGGTGGAGGACTCGACGCTGCCTCAACCCCCGACTTCCGACGTCACGTAAGGAGAATCGCGCCTCTCGACTTTTATCCCGAACGACGTTCGCTATTATGGCTTCTCGTGTCGTAGGCGTGACTCACCCTTTGTACCAAAAATGACGAGAAGGTGGAGGACTCCGACGCTCAACCCCGACTTCCTGGACGCCGGCTTGGCAAGGAGAATCGCGCCTCCTCGACTTCTTTATCCCGTAACGACGGTTCGCTATTATGGCTTTCTCGTCGCGTGCGTGACTCGACCCTTGTACCAAAATGACGGTCGCAAGGTGGAGGACTCGACGTGTTCCTCAACCCCGACTTCCGGACGCCGCTTGGCAAGGAGAATCGCGCCTCTCGATCTTTATCCCGAACGGCGTCGGCTTATTCTCGTTTCATAGGCTCCGAGCGCAAGACACACATCCCGAACGGCTAGCTCGCTCGTTTTACGCTTCTGAGCAGTGGCCATACACACCTTCCGAACTAGTCGCTTATCACGATTTTTCAAGTCGTAGGCGCGTGACTCGACCCTAGTACCCAACGACGGGTCCAGAATAGACTTGACATCGCCGCCCTTACCTCGAGCTACGCCACCCATCCGTTCAACGCCCACGCACGCGAGTCTCAACCTCGACACGGACGCCGCTTGGCAACGGAATCGGCGCCTCTCGACCATTATCCCGAACGGTAGTTCGTACATGATCTTGAGCGACGCTCGATCATCGATATCCTAGGCCTTGAGCGTGGTTTCTAAGATCATATCCCGAACGACATTCTGACTATGGCTTTCGGGTCTTGAGGTTCCTCTCTTTATCCCGAACGGTGGTTCGTTACATGTGATCTCGAGCTTCCTCGATCATCGCCGGGGTCTTGAGCGCGCCGACCCCGTGATCCTCGCAGCGACTTCGGTCAATTATGACACAACACACGTAGAACTTCCGCCCGAGATCTCGGGCCAACTGTGTTCTTCCGAGCAACACCTCCAAATTGCCCCCGCAGGAGTGGCTTTTTGAGGGGGTAGTGATAGGATATTAAGTACGACGAGACACTGGTCTTCGTCATAACCTGATGACGCCATCGCCTCTCCGCCCCATCCGCCCACGATGTGATGACCGACGTCGCTTCTCCTCAGACGCCCCAACTACCCGCCAAGCTGACTGACCACGACCGACTGCGAGGTCGGCCCAGACGCCACCGCAGCTGGAGCACGCCTCCGTCCAACCTATTTAACCCAATGTAAGACCGAAAGGGGGATCCGACCAGATCTCTCATCTGGATCTTTTCCTCCAACCCTTGCTCCCAAACACTCCGAGAGGTGAGTAGACTGACACCCCGCAACTCTGGGGAACTCCCGACGGCCACACCCAAAGGATCTCTCTACCTCTCTCTATACACTCACTCACTCCCATCCGACATTGACTAAGGCCGAGGGGTTTGGAGCATCCGACTCCGCTTGTGCAGTCTCGCCCTCGCCGAGGCCGCAGCGCTTCTGAGAGCTCGACGGAGCGAGCAGAGCCATCGACGTTCAACTGCATCGAGACGCACTTCTCGGATTCCCGCGCGCCGGTCACGGTGAAAAGTTGTTTCTTTAAATTAGTGGGTCAATGTGATTTGATTAATTCAGGCAAGGAGCCTGTTGCCAAAGAAGAGCAGTAAATTTATGATTATCTTTCCGTAAATGATAATGTTAGGGAATATGATGCCTGAACTTCCGGGTCTCTCCATCGACGCTTTATGATGGAGCCCATTATTCCACGATCACGCTCGACGCCGCTTCTCCTCCACGCCCCAACTACCCGGACGGACGCCACGAGGTCGTGCCCAGACGCCACCCGCAGACGTCCGGCATGACCCGTCCACCTAAATGGGTAAGACAGCACGAAATGAACACTGAGAGGTGAGTAGACTCAACACTTCGATACATTTCTCGGGAGCCGACAAAGCCAGGATCGACTCCTCCGAGGGGTTTGAAGCGGAGCATCCGACCCACTTTGCTGCAGTGACCACGAGGTCCGGGAGATCCTCAGGGGTCCGGATGAGCGGAGCCATCGACGGCCCGAACCATACCGAGACGACGCCCTCTGACCACGCACGCCCGGGTCACGAAAGTTCACAAACCCGATTGGCGCCGAAGGAGGGCCTCCGAGGGTCTACCGCCCGCCTTTAACGACACATGGACGAAAGGTCGCGGCCGACTTCTACGAGGAAGTCCCACTGCTCCAACTCAATGTAGTCCTCGCCAAGAAGCCTAGCATCGCCATCGAGTTTATTTAGCGACGCCGACACCCGCCGATCTAAATCCCCGCTTCTTGCCACGGCGATTGCTTCTGTGACCTTTCCCAACAGTCCAACCCCGCAGGGCACACGTGCCGCCCTCCCGCCTTCATGGACGCAGAGCCGCATAATCGATCCAAAGGATGGCCTCCCGATCGCATGAGGCATTCACCAAGACGGCATCTTCCACACGCCCGCCGGTTCTGACAAGGACCTGCTCGAAAAGAACGCCGACGCCACCTACCAAAGGATGGTGAATAAGGTGTTCGCCAAAGATAGGCGAAACATGGAAATAATGAGGTTGCAAAGGACATGATCCAAAGAAGAGCAGAGGGCTGCACCGGATGACTTGTGGGAAACCTTCTACGCCCGAGAAGATATGGGATGCGCCTAATCCGCCTCTCGCGCCTTATGTGACATCGTGAAGTTCCTCGGATTCATCATCGCCGCTCCGAGAGAGGATATGGAACTCCGAGAAGATCCGAGCTTCTCACCACAAAGGATCTCCAAGAACACAAAGGAGCTTCAATGCCTTAACGAAAGGATAGCGCCAAGGACTTCTTGGCTGAGATAGCCTTCCTTCTTCGTAGTCCTCAAAGATCCAAGAACTTCCAATGGACGGCGTGCGCAGGAAGCTTTCACCACTGAGCGGAGCACTTATCCGAGCTCCCCGCCTACCGTGTTGGAGAAACTTATGACTCGCGGGCGCCCCAAAGATGCTGCAAGATCCTGAAGGAAGCTTCGACGCCAACATCCGTTACATCAGCACATGTACGGCTGGAGCCGCTATCCCCATCGAAAGGTTCCACGTTAGCGCCGACACTTCCAAGCCCATACGATCGAGGTAATGACCGACCAGCCCCGCCAAGTTCTCTTCTAAGTTTGACGAGCGTACGCCTTCTAAAATGGTCGGAGCTTATCCGAAGTTCGACCGCTACAAGCCGAGAATGCCATCATCAGCCTGTGCCTTGGCCGATTTCATCTCGGAGTTGACACACCGGAAACAGAGTGCTTGAGCAATCCACCGAGACCGACTCGACGTGGATGGGTCTTCCACCGGGGTGTCGCCACGACTCATTCTAGAGGACCCCGACGGACACGCTGAGCCGCTCCTCCGCTTCGGTTTCGAGGCCACTAACAATGAGGCGGAATACGAGGCGCTTTGGCCTCCGCTGGCAACCGAGATGCACCGAGCAGTCCATGTTCTCACGGATTCCCAACTCGCCGAACAAGTTGGCGAGAGTATCGGGCGCGGATTCGACTATGTCCAAATACTCCGACCAAGGTAAGAGCCCAAGCCTCTAACTTTCCTCGCTTCACTGGCCCAGTGGTGCCTGTGTCCCAAAACGAGCGCGGACTACTCAAATTAGCCTCGGAGCCGATCCGCAGGAACATCCCGAGGTCGAAGAGCTCACACACCTGGCCGATGGCGCCATCATGGAGATAGGGGACCCCGAGTCCCGACCTCCACCCACGTGGATTCGTGAAGCGTCAAGCATAAGCGATGGGATCTTGCCTGAGGATGAGGTCAAGGCACGGGCTCCGCCAACCCAGTGCGTGGCATCGCGAGATTGGCGACGCTCTACAAAAGGTCGCTTTTCCCATCCCCACTGCGATGTTTAGATCCCGGCGAGGCGGAAGTGATTCTCGCCGAGGTTCACGGGCGGACTTGTGGGGAGCACATGGGCGCCAACTTTGGCCTTCAAAATACTACGCCAGTGGCTATTATCGCCACGTTGCACCGAGACGCCAAGGCTTTCGCACGGGTGCGACACTTGCCACAGTTCTGTGCCCCGCAGCTCCTCGCGGTCCCGGCCACCTCCATGGATTGCGCTTGGCCCTTCGCTTCAATGGGGAATGGACCTTGGGGCTGCTCTGCTGTCCGGCCAATGGAGATATATCATCGTGGGGATAGATTATTTCACTAAGTGGGTGGAAGCCGAGCCTCGCAACCATTACGAGAACGGGTCGAACAGTCAGATGGAAGAACATCGTGACCCGATTCGTTCGCCCAACGTTATCATCATCGATAACGAACCCGGGCCACAAGACTTGCTTACGGAGTTCGGCGACTTTATCAAATCCAGCTGAGGTTTAGCTCGGTCGCCCACCCCCAGTCCAACGGGCTCGCTGCGGTGACCACCCGATCTATCCTAGCTGGACTTAGGAAACGGACTTCGGAAGCCCGATCGAGCTGGGCCCACGCGCTCCCGAACATCCTATGGTCTCATGACTACCCCAAGACGCCGCGAGTCCCCACACCGGCATTCGCCGTGGAAGCAGTCCTACTAGCCGAGTTGGTCATTCCAACATGCCGGGTGGAGAACTATGAGGAATCCACCTCGGCCCAGGGAGATGGGGCTGGCCTAGACCTGCTAGAAGAACGCAGGCCGACGCCAAGACGTAAAGATGCCGCGCATAAATGTGAGTGTTGCCGTGGTTATAACAAGAAGGTGCGCCGACTTCTGGATGGGAGATCTAGTATTACGCAAGGAAAGTAAGCGACCCCGCCAACTCAAGGCAAGCTTGCACCTAAGTGGGAAGGCCTCACCGCTGTAATCAAAGTTGTCCGACCAGAACGCTCCGACTCGCGACTATGACCGGCAGCAATTCCGAGGACCCGAACGCCCGTAACCTTAAGAAGTACTTTGTTTAAGGACCAAATGTAAGGTGCCAATATTTGACTTGAGCTATTGGAATGAAGTTGGAAATTGTATTGCCATAAAAAGGGAATTGTATTACCAAAAGCTTGAGTACAAAACGAGCCCTCAGAGGGGAAAGAAGGATTACAAAGGCAGGAAGGCCCTCCAAAAGAAGAAAACCCTCGCCGCTGGCCCGGAAGGTCATTGCCGAAGGGAACTCGCCGGCATGTCAACCCTCGCCCCTGACAGAGGTGAAGGGATCCTCACAACCGCAGAGCTCGGAGGGCACGCTGAATCGGGCCAGTGGCAACCTTATACCCATACTCGTATGATACCCGCCTGGTCCCAGCCCGAGGAGGAAGCTCCTCCGACTTCTTGTATGGCGCCGCATCCCGGTCCTCTCGGCGGCCGCTTCCGCTCACGGCAGCAAGAGCCTCTGGCGGCCTTCACTCGCCTCTCGAAGTCGCTTGGCGGCCAACTCCGAGGCCTCCTTGGTGCGAGGCGTTCTCCGCCTTCTCCGTCCGAGAAGCTTCGCAGCCTCCGACGCCGAGGCGGCCTCGAGCTCGGCGGTCAGGCGCGTGACTTCCGCGCCCATGCCGGCCGCACGCTGCTCGCAGCAAGAACCGGGTCCGCCCCGCCTCTTCAGCCGGGCGCGCAACTCGAGGTTGCGCTCGCATCGCCCACCAACCGACCGCGTGCACCGGCCGATGAGGGCCGTGGTGTAGTGGAGATTCTGCATAGAAGAGGAAAGTCAAAATGGTGAACAAAGGCTTAGCCAAGAGAATACACGCAAGACGGTGCTTACCCACAACACCGACTTGGCCGACTTGGCGATGAGTGCTTCCGAAGGAGCGTATAGGTCCCGAGCTATGCTCGGGATGGAGCGCCGAGGTAGCTGGCCGAGGGCTCTCCCCGACCCACACCTTGTCCCCTGGATAGACCATGCCACCGGGCCACCAGAGGGTCGCCGGTCGGGACTCGCCCATCACACGGAAAGGAATGGCTGATCCTTCCCGACGTGACTCCGCATAAGTCCTTCATGGCCGGAGGATGCTGACTCCTTCCCGGCTGTCCCCGGGCCCGCCTCGCGGGAGCAGAGCGCGTCGCTCGGGTCGCTCGGCGGATGGAGCCACAGGCACCTCCAAGTCCACCACGTCCCTGGCCTTGGCCCTCTTCTTTGGGCGCCCCTCCTCGGTAGTGCGCGGGGAGCCGCCCCCCGCCCGCTTGGGAACCGCCGGAGAGCGCGGAGACGGTCCTGTCGGAGCACCCGAATCATGGAAGGACCGCAGGTTCACCATCTCTGCAAAGAACAAGGATGAGTTAGAAACTAGAGTGTCGCAGCAAGCCCGAAGATGCGAAACAACAATAGCCTACCCCGTGAGCGCGGACTTAGTCCCGCCTCCACAAGCCACTTCTCCGACATGTTACTGATGGCTTGCGAGGAAGGAAGGATTACCCTTAACCGCCGAGGTGCGCACGCCTCGGCATTGAGTTTCGGGCAGCATTATCAATGGTCCTGGACGACCACCGAACCCCGAAACCCCAGTCCTTCTGGCACTGGACGAAGAAGAAGCGCCTCTTCCACCCTTTGTTATTGGTGGGGGCGCCGCTAACCCGGAACCCTGTCCGGGCGGTAAGGAAGTATCCCCCCGACCCCTTGAAAAGGCGAAACAGGAGAGAAAAAGGTTATGGTCGGGAGATGTTGGCGTAATGGCATTCCCCCAGGAAAGCCACTAGATACCGCCAAGAGTTTGGGGTTATTTGTGAAGGCGAGATCCGCCACAAGGATAGGCAAGATACTATGATTGGGTGCAGGGGAAGACGCAGGCCGGCCTCTAAGGCATCGGCGGTCAGGGCAAAGCCCTTAGGAACCGGGTCGAAAGCCCGCTGCCCAGCTTCGGGGGCCGAAAGGCTATATTCTTCCGGGATGCCGTAACGCCGCTGAGAATCCCTACCATGCGCTCATCCAGGGTGGAATCCTGGTCGTGCGGTCACATTATGGCCTCTAGTGCACGCGCCGTTTCCGCATCTGAGGAAGGGCTGGAAGGAGGAGATGAGGGGAGAGCGGCGACACGGGTAGTGACAGAGGGGGAGGAAGAGGAAGAAGCAGATAAGGAGGAGGTGGAAGGAAGAGCCATCATGCACTAACCTACAGTGGAAGGAATCGACTGAAGAGAGTCAAAGGACACCGGAGCCAAGGGAGAAAACTCGAAGGAAGACGACGGCGGGACTCGAGAGGGAAAACTCCGCTGATGAAAGTGATAGAGTGTCGCGGAGCTCGCTATTTATAGAAAGGGGGGCCTCGGCCTTTCGCCTCGAGGCAGCGGCGACATGGCGCCGCACACACCGCCAATAGCATCGCGTCGCAATCGGCGCCGGCGTCATATTAATGAAGAGGTGCGTGTCCACCACCGAGTAAGTAACTTACCCGACGCCAACGACTCCTCGATTCCGCAACGCACTATCGCGAGCCGTTTCAGCGGCACGGCGGTTCGGCGATATCGATTCTTGAGCGGCGGCTCGACCATCTGGTCTCGGTCTTGAGCGGCAGCTCGACCACTGGTTTTCTGGGTCCAGAGCGGCGGCTCGGCCCTATATCCCGAACGACGGTTCGGTTATTATGGTTTTCCAGGTCTTGTGCGGGCCTCGACCCCTTACTACCGGACGGCGGTTCGACAACGGGGGATTGAGCGTCGCCTCGATCCTTATCCCGAACGGCGGTTCAGCGATATCGGTTTTTCAAGTCTTGAGCGGCTCGACCATCGGTCTTGGCGGCTCGACCATCGACTTTCTAGGCCTTGAGCGGCGGCTCGGCCCTATATCCCGAACGACGGTTCGGTGACTATGGTTTTCTGGGTCTTGAGGCTCCTCGACCCCCTTCATCCCGAACGGCGGTTCGGTCACATGGTCTCGAGCTTCCTTGATCATCGGTTTTCCGGGTCTTGAGCGGCACCTCGACCCCTTATCCTACACAGGGATTCGGTCAATTATGTCACGACACGACAGAACCTCCGCCCGAGATCTCAGTCGGCAACCGGGTTTCTCCGAGCACCACCCCCCAACCCTCAAAAACCATCCCGCAGGAGTGGCTTTTTGAGGGGGGGTAATGTTAGGGGTATTAAGTATGACGTGACACATGGTCTTGGGTCGTACACCCGGATGACGTCATCGCCCCTCCTGCGCTCCATTATTCCTACGATTTGATCGCCTGACGTTGCTTCTCCTCGTGACGCCCCAACTACCCGCCAAGTTGACCACGGCACCGGCCTACGAGGTCAGGCCCGTACGCCACCCGCAGACGCAGCCGGAAGCATGCCACCCGTCCGACCTATTTAAGCCGAATGGGTAAGACAGGCACGAGAAATGAACACTCTGAGAGGTGAGTAGACTCGAACACCCTGACACATTTCTGGGGAGCTCGGCTGACGGGCAAGGATTGACTTGAGCGTCGGAGGGGTCGGGCGGAGCATCCGACCTGCCTTGCTGCAGGTCTCGTTCCCGACGACTTGAGCGTGGAGCTGCCTTTCAGAGGGGTCAGGAGGCGGGAGCAGGAGCCATCAACGGGCCCAAACCATACCGAGACGACCCCCCGGCTCCCGGATTCCACGCCGCACGCCCCGGGGTCACGGTAAAAAGCTGTTTCCCACAACAGATAAGAATGAAGATTATGATTATCTTTTTCATCGTTAATGATGAGAAGAAAATATATGATTGTCTTTCTCGTTAAAAATGACAATCTTCATTTTATCCTCTCTTATTGGGCACCATGTGATAGTAATATGTCAAATGATTAGCTATCATTATATCTTTTATCATTGTTCCTCTCACATCTCGAAGGCATGCTTTAGGATTCTTTCCAAAGGGACTCGAAATACGATATTTAATTCATCCTACACATGAGCATTCGAGATTTTCTCTTGCAGGTTGAGTTTTTTTTTGACTCATGTGCCTCTGACACATTTTACCTTGTGCCTTCGCTATAATGAATTTTTCTTTATGTGAGTCGACTTTTCATGACTTATACATTTTTGGCACATTTTATCTTGTGTCTTCATCGTGGTGGATTTCCTTTCGTGTAAGTCAAGTTTTTCCAACTTATGTGTCTCAATCATATTTAGCTTAATGCTTTCACCATAGTGAATTTCTCTTCACATGGGTCAAGCTTTCCTGATTTGCATCTCGAACACATTTGGCATTATGCCTCCGCCATAATTAATTTAACTTGGTATAAGTTAAGTTTCTCGACCGATACGCCTCAGGCATATTTGGTCATGCGCCTCCACTATAATGGATATACCTCGGCACAGGTTAGGTTTTTAAACTTATAAGCCTCAACCATATTTGGCTTTATACCTCCGTTATGGCGGATACTCCTTGGCATGGGTTGAGTTTCCTAAATCATATGCCTCGGACATATTTGGCCCTATACCTCTGCCATGATAGATATACCTTAGCATAAGTAAGATTTGCTAACTCATATGCCTCGGATACATTTGGTCTTGTGCCTCTAACTTGATGAATTTATTTTGACATGGATCAAGTTTCCTAACTCACACACTTCAGGTATATTTTGTTGGGCTGAGAACCCAGTTCAGCCCATATGGGCTTTAGTAGCCCATAGCCCTCTTGTTAACCATAAACCCTAACCTAAACCTAATTATATATAGGGGTTAATGGTAGCTGTGAAATTAGGAGATCAAAACATCGCAGCAAAGGGTAGAATCTTCGTAGCGACATTAGGGATTCAAAGAGAGGAGAAAAGGGCAGAAAAATAAGAGAAAAAGAAAGGGAAGAAGACAAGGAAAACACAGAAATTGTTCTCACTCATCCAAACAGTTTCTCATCTCAGGTTAGATCAGATCTTCAGTGAATTCTTCTGTGATTGCTTGAGGAGGTTTTGGATATTGTGCACAGTGACGTAATCCTTGTATCCCAGTTATTCTCTTGTGATTGTTGCTTGGGTTTTGGGCAAGAGATTCGAGAATTGTACATTCATTATTTCTATAGTGGATTTTCTCTGGTTTGCCCTGTGGTTTTTACCCTTCACGTTGAAGGGGTTTTCCACGTAAATCTTGGTGTTCTATTTGATTGTGATTTCTATTTAATTCCGCTGTGTGTTACAACCTGCTAGTATTTATTCATATATAAAAGTTATTGTTTATTGCCTATCCTTTTATTTCCCCATCAACTGGTATCAGAGCAAGATTTTGGTGATTTAATTTTTTGTATTTGAACATGGAGGCTGGTAGTGTTTCTCACATGATTAGTTTAAACGGAAATAATTGGATGATATGGAAACCAAGAATGGAAGATCTCTTGTATTGTAAAGATTTGTATGGACCTTTGCAAGGGGATAGTGAAAAACTCATAACTATGACAGATGATGAGTGGAAGAGATTAGATCGAAAAACGGTTGGGTTTATTCGACAGTGGCTCGATGATAGTGTCTTTCACCATGTTTCTACTGAAAGTTCTGCATATTCTCTTTGGAAAAAGTTAGAAGGTCTCTATAAAAGAAAAACAGTTGGCAACAAAGCTTTTTTGATCAGAAAACTTGTGAACCTAAAATATAAATAGGGTGCTTCTATTGCTGAGCATTTAAATAAAATATAGAGTATTACTAACCAGTTATCTTCTATGAAAATATCTCTTGATGATGAGTTGCAGGCATTGTTACTTCTCAGTTCATTGCCAGAAAGTTGGGAGACACTGGTGGTTTCCCTCAGTAATTCTGCGCCAGATGGTATTGTTACCATGAGTCAAGTAACAAGCAGTTTGTTGAATGAGGAGTTGAGAAGAAAGAACTCAACAGCATCTCAGATTAATTCACAAGCACTTATCTCAGAGAACAGAGGAAGGTCTAAAGATAGAAGCAGTTCACGCATAGGTAAAAGCAAGTCAAGATCAAAGAAAGATATTGTTTGCTATAACTGTGGTGAGAAAGGACATTATAAGAATCAGTGTAAGCAACCTAAGAAGAGCAAGAAAAAGGAAAAAAAAGTGGAGTCTACAGAGTCAAAAGAGAATACCACAACTACAGTGCAGGTTGGTGATTATTTGATTTTGTCCCCTTCTGATGATATTTTTTCTTGTGTGTGTCAGGATCTCGAGTGGATAATTGACACAGGAGCTTCTTATCATGCTACACCACGGAGGGAGTTCTTTGCTACCTACAGGTCTGGAAATTTTGGTGTTGTTAAGATGGGCAACCATGGCATAGCAAACATCATTGGCATGGGTGACATCCACATAAAGACCAATCTTGAATGCAAATTAGTGCTTAAGGATGTGAGGCATGTGGTTGACTTGAGGTTGAATATAATTTCAGTTGGAAGATTAGATGATGAAGGCTATGATAGCAGGTTTTACAAAGGGCAATGGAAACTCAGTAAGGGTTCTCTTGTTATAGCTAATGGAAAGAAATGTCACACTTTGTACAGGTTGCAGGCCAAAGCTTGTGGTGAACAGTTAAATGCTACAGAGAAAGACTTCAGCATGGAGTTGTGGCATAGGAGATTGGGACACATGAGCGAGAAGGGACTGCAAGCTCTTTCCAAGAGAGAGGTATTGTCTGACCTCAGAGGTATACATTTGAACCCTTGTATTGATTGTTTAGCTGATAAATAACATAGAGTTTCTTTTGCTAGTCCTGCTTTGTCTAAAAAAATGCATGCCTTGGACCGTGTTTATACAGATGTATGTGGTCCTTTGAGGACAAAAACTCCTAATGGTTCTACTAATGTTCCTGGCATTAGTGGTGCACTTTACTTTGTTACTTTTATAGATGACTTTTTCAGGAAAGTTTGGGCTTATGCTTTGAAGACCAAGGATCAGGTTATTGGTGTCTTCAAAGAGTTTTATGCCAGAGTTGAAAGGGAGAAAGAAATACAGTTGAAATGCATAAGATCATATAATGGTGGTGAGTATACATGATTGTTTGATGATTATTGCAGGTCACATGGCATCCAGCATGAGATGACAGTTCCTGGTACACCTCAGCATAATGCAATTGCAAAGAGGATGAACCGCACCATCATGGAAAAGATCATATGTATGCTTTCACAGGCAAAGCTGCCCAAAAGGTTTTGGGATGAGGCTTTGAGGACTACAGTTGATGTGATCAACTTATCTCCCTGTACAACCCTAGATGCTGATGTTGCAGAGCATGTTTGGTCAGGGAAAGATATTTCCTATAAGCATTTGAGAGTATTTGGTTGTCATGCATTTACACATATTCCAGATAATGAAAGGTCTAAGCTGGATGGTAAGACAAAAAAATGTATTTTTCTTGGCTACTCACATGATCAATTTGGTTACAGGCTTTAGGATCCAGAAAAGCAGAAGGTATTTTGAAGCAGAGATGTGGTCTTCTTTGAGGATCAAACCCTTGAGGATTTGAAGCAGGCACCAGCCAATACTTCTGCAGAAGGATTAGCAGATTGTGACCCAGTTGTTCTTCCGGTATATCAGGGTGATGGGGGAGATATGCAGGAAGATGGTGTAGAGCCAGATATTAATCTACCTGCAGGACATGTTGAGCAAGAAGAAGTTGAGGAGCAACTTCCCACAAAACCTCAATTGAGAAGATCTTCTAGACAATGTCAGCCTTCCAGAAGATACTCTACAGATGAGTATGCGATGCTTACTGATGCAGGTGAACCAGAGAGTTACCAGGAAGCAGTTGAAAGTGAGCAGAAAAAAAAATGTGATTAGTTGCTATGCAGGAAGAGATGGATGCTCTACAGAAGAATCATACATATGATTTGGTGCAACTTCCACAAGAAATGAAGGCCTTGAAGAACAAGTGGGTTTTCAGGTTGAAGACTCAAGAATATTGTTCTCCACCAAAGTACAAAGCCAAATTGGTTGTAAAAGGCTTTGGTCAAAAGAAAGGTATTGATTTTGAAGAAATTTTTTCTCCTGTTGTTAAAATGTCTTCTATTCGTGTTACTCTAGGTATTGCTGCTAGCCAGGACTTGGAGGTGGAGCAGTTATATGTGAAAACAGCTTTCCTTCATGGTGATTTGGAGGAGGAAATTTATATAGAGCAACCAGAAGGTTTCAAAGTCAAAGGTAAAAAAAATTTTGTCTGTAAGTTAAGAAAGAGTTTGTATGGATTGAAGCAAGCTCCAAGACAGTGGTATAGAAAGTTTGATTCATTTATGATTGAAAATGGATACAAAAGAACGACTTCAGATCATTGTGTGTACATCAAACGTTTTGGTGAGGATTTTATTATTCTCTTACTTTATGTTGATGATATGCTTATCCTTGGGAAAGATATACATACAATTGACAGGTTGAAGAAGGAACTGAGTGAGTCCTTTGCAATGAACGACATGGGGCTAGCAAAGCAAATATTGGGCATGCAGATTTCTCGTGACAGGAAAAACAAGAAGATTTGGTTGTCACAAGAGAAATACATCGAGAAGGTATTAGAAAGGTTCAGTATGAGCAATGCAAAGCGCTTGGTTCTCCTCTTCAGTGTCACTTCAAGTTGTGCACAGAATAGAGTTCGTCAAGTGATGAAGAAAAGGAGAAAATGCAAAAGGTTCCTTATGCTTCAGCAGTTGGAAGTTTAATGTATGCAATGGTATGTACGAGGCCGGACATCACATATGTAGTGGGTGTTACTAGCAGATTTCTTACAAATCCAGGTAAAGAGCATTGGGCAGCAGTGAAGTGGATCTTGAGATATCTCAGAAGAAGCTCTAAGATTCGTTCAAGCTTTGGAGGTAGACCACCTGTGCTAACGGGTTACACAGATGCAGATATGGCCAGAGATATTGATACAAGGAAATCCACATCAGGTTTTGCACTTACTTTTGCAGGGGGAGCTGTGTCATGGTAATCTAGATTGCAAAGGTGTATTGCTCTCTCCACCACAGAGGCAGAATATATTGCTGCTACAGAGGTTTGCAAAGAAATGTTATGGATGAAAGAATTCTTACAAGAATTGGGGTTGAAACAGGAAAACTATGTGGTATATTGTGACAGCCAAAGCGTCATCCATTTATGTAAGAACCCAGTTTTTCATTCCAAGTCAAAGCATATAGATGTCAGATATCACTGGATTCGAAATGTACTTGAAGAGAAGCAGTTGCAACTTCAGAAAATTCATACAGATGACAATGGAGCAGACATGTTGACAAAGACCTTATCGAAAGAGAGACAAGAGATGTGCCGACAGTTGGTTGGCATGGATTTACACTGAGTCATGGGACAGCCTCCCTTATGGGCTGAAGGGGGAGGTTGTTGGGCTGAGAGCCCAGTTCAGCCCATATGGGCTTTAGTAGCCCATAGCCCTCTTGTTAACCCTAAACCCTAACCTAAACCTAATTATATATAGGGGCTAATGGTGGCTGCAAAATTAGGAGATCAAAACATCGCAGCAAAGGGCAGAATCTTTGCAGCGACATTAGGGATTCAAAGAGAGAAGAAAAGGGCAGAAAAATAAGAGAAAAAGAAAGGGAAGAAGACAAGGAAAACACAGAAATTGTTCTCACTCATCCAAACAGCTTCTCATCTCAGTGATAAGGATATTAAGTATGACGAGACACCTGGTCTTCTGTCGTACAACCGGATGACGTCATCGCCCCTCCTGCGCCCCAACCGCCCACGATGCGACAGCCCGACGTCGCCTCTCCTCAGCATCGCCCCAACTACCCACCCAGCTGACCACGGCACCGACACAGGTGAGGTCGTGCACGCCACCTGCAGCATGAGCAGGCCCTCCGTCCGACCTATTTAAGCCGAACAGGTAAGACTGGGAAAGGGGCTGAACCCTTGCGCCACGCAGAACGATCCGAGGCGAGTAGACTTGACACCCCGCAACTCACTTTGGGGAACTCGACGCCAACACACAAAGGACCTCTCTCTCTACCTCTCTCTACATAACGACTCACTCACTCCCATCCGACTTTGACTTGGCGGGAGGGTCGCGGAGCATCCGACCCGCTTTGCCGCAGTCTCGCCCCGACGGCCGAGGAGCGCGCACCGCTTTTCGAGAACATCGACGGGCGCGAGCAGAGCCATCGACGGCCCGACCGCATCGAGACGACCCCCCGGTTTCCGGATTCCGCGCCGTGCGCCCCGGGGTCACGGTAAAAAGTTGTTTCCCCTAACAGATTGGCGCTAGAAGGAGGGCCTCTCTGTCGAAGGACTGCCTGCTCCGCCCTAAACGACACATGGACGAAAGGTCGTTTCCGGCTGGCACCTCGGCGGAGGTCCCGCAGACCTCCGAACCCCGGAGGGACGATCCCGCCGCAACCATAGATCGCTACTGGAATATATTTAGCGACGCTGGACTCTACCCGCCGAGTCGGGTTCCACCGCTTCCCCCCACCGTCACGGTGGAGGCTTTTCAGGACCTCTCTCAACAGGTCCGGACCCTGGCGAGTACCGTCCAGGCTGTCCTCCCCCGCCTACTCCACGAGGCGGCAGAGCCGAGCCTCCAAACGCCGGAACCTTTCCCCCGGCATCAGGAGGCGATACCGCCGGTACCATCTTCCCCAGCCTCCCACCGGTTCGTGGATGGAACCCGAGCTCGAAACCCGACGCCCCGCCGAACTCGAGGCGGTGTCTTCGCACTGACGACCTATTTCGAGCTCGATCCGGTCCATCGCACAAATACCGGAGGAGGCGCAAAGGGACGCCCGTAAGACCAAAGAAGAGCACAGGGAAGTGCCGCACTGGGAGTCCCCGTACGCCAGCGATATACGGGAATACCCAGTGCCCCTGAACTTCCGGCTTCCCAACATCGACCTTTATGATGGAGTCTGATCCACCGATCACGCCGCCGCCTTCCGGGCTCAAATGGCCCTATATGGAACTTCGGACGCCTTGATGTGCAGGGCGTTCCCCACCACGTTGAAAGGATCCGCCCGCACATGGTACAGTACCTTAAAAAGCGGGTCGGTGACATCCTTTGAACAGCTCGCCAAGGACTTCGAGCTACGCTTTTTGGCGTTCGCGCGACCAAAGCCCTCTGTCGCGCTCCTCCTGGGTTTGAAGCAGAAGGAGGACGAACCCCTCTCCCACTTCGTGCGAAGGTTCACCACGGAGGTACGGGAATTATCGGATGCTCACCCATCGTTATTGGTGCAGGCATTCATGATGGGGTTGCGACCGTCGAGGTTCTGCTGGTCCTTGGTGGAGCGACCCCCCACGTCCATCGCAGAAATGTTTCAGCGAGCAAGTCAGTACGTGGCGGCCGAGTCCTGGATGTCGGGAAGGAAGGAAGAACGACCGAGGGGACATCCTACTCCATCCCGAGCGGGACCGGCGCCCAGGCGGGAGCCCCCGCACCAAGGGCGCCGCGCCGGCCGCCTCGACCCATACGCGGCCGAGCCGCCACCTCCCCCCTTGAAGGCGTCTCGGACGCAAATATTCCTCCAGATCAAGGAGCGGGAATGCCTGCCGCCACCCCGCATGAAGGGCCGGCGGCGGCCGATAGCACCCATTGCCGCTTTCATCGGCAAACGGACATGACACGGAGCAATGCTACGAAGCGATAAATCAAGAGCTGATCCGAAGAGGTCACCTCGATCAATACCTCCAGATCCGCGGCACCATCCTCGCCCAAGGCCCGGGCCGAACAACATATCGACGTGATCACCGGGGACCCGCCGGAGGACATAGCGCCGGGCCGAAGGGCTTATGCCCGAGCCGCCGCGACCGGGAATATCACCTCCCTCGACCCGAGATCACATTCCTCGGGGATATGGGAGCAACCGAGCATGACGATGCGCGGTGGTGTCGCCCGAATTGCCAACGCAGTGTCCGAGGATTATGGTCGACACCGTAGCTCGCCGACATCCTCTACTTCGAGGCCTTTCGGGTTGGGGCCGCCAAGGCGAAGCCCCAAGCCTTTGCACTCGGCGCCATCGCTTCACCGGCGACTCGATCTCGCCGCGAGGTGTCAGAATTCCTACCATTGACCTCGGCGATTCCTCAAGGCCAAGACTCACTGTAACCTTTCTCGTGGTCGACTCTCCCATCACAGATAACGCCATCTTGGGCCGACCCACCTCAACAAGCTAAGGGCCGTTTCCACATACCACCGACTGGTTCTACCACCACGGAGTCGGGAGGTGCGGGAGATCCTCAGAGTCCAGACGGTGTTACTTGACGGCGACCTCCCCGGGAAAGAGGAAAAGGCCGAACCGCCTCGAAGACTGGACGCAGCGCTCGACCGAGCATCCCGAGCCAACAAACCCGGCGTTAATATTCCACGCAAGATGACCGCCCCGGACGGATACCGGGATTGGCTCGACTGGGTGATCAAGAGCGGCGCAGCTCATCGCCTCCTCCAGAAAGCGCCGATGTTCGCCGACAGCCGACCTCCCGAATCGACCTGGTCGCCTAACACCATCTACACATTTCTCGATCACCACGGTGAGAGACCTCGCCTCCCTCGAGCGCCAACAAGCTGTGCAGAAGGAAGTTGATAGGCTCTTGGCGTCTGACTTCATTGAGGAGGTTCGGTACCCTCGCTGGTCGCCCAATGTAGTCCTCGCCAAGAAGCCTAATGGAAGCCGGAGGATGTGTTGACTACACCGATCTAAATCGGCTTGCCCGGATTGCTTCTACCTAGGATCGACCAACCGGTCGACTCAACCTGGTACGCCCGCTTCTCTTCATGGACGCTACTCCTGCTACAACCAGATCCGGATGGCCCCGAGGATCGGGCAACATACAGCCTTCCACACACCCCAAGGAGCCTACTTCTACAAAGTTATGCCTTCGGTTAAAGAACGCAGGCGCCACTTACCAAAGGATGGTGAACAAGGTGTTTGCCCGACAAATAGGGCGAAATATGGAAGTCTACGTGGACGATATGATCGTGAAAAGTCGTACAGGGGCTGCACACCTTGACGACTTGCGGGAAACCTTCGCCACACTGAGAAGGTATGGGATGCGCCAACCGCCAAGCGCGCCTTCGGCGTGACATCGGGCAAGTTCCTCGTTCATCATACACGAGAGAGGAATTGATGCCAACCCCGAGAAGATCCGAGCTCTCACCGACATGAGATCTCCAAGCACAGTTAAGGAGCTTCAATGCCTTAACGGAAGGATAGCGGCTATGTCCCGGTTTCTGTCCCGGTCGGGAGATAAGTGCCTCCCTTTCTTCCGAGTCCTCAAAGACCCGAAGAACTTCCAATGGACGGCAGAGTGCGAGGAAGCCTTCGCCGCCCTCAAGCAGCGCTTATCCGAGCTACCCGACTTACCTGGGTGTCCGCGCCAGAAAAACTTACCCTCTATCTGGCGGCAACCCAGCATGCAGTGAGCTCGGTGCTTGTGAAAGAAGCCCCCGATGCGCAACACGCGATTTACTACACCAGCCACGTGCTACGTGGGCCGAGCGCGCTATCCTCCCATCGAAAGGTCGGCATTGGCACTCATTCTAGCGCCCTGAAGCTACGCCCCTACTTCCAAGCCCATACGATTGAGGTATTGACCGACCAACCCCGCCAAGTTCTTTCTAAGTTTGACGAGGTATGCCTCCTCAAATGGTCGGTGGAGCTGTCCGAGTTCGACCGCTACAAGCCGAGAATGCCATCAAGGCCTGTGCCTTGGCCGATTTTATCTCGGAGTTGACACCACCGAAGCGTAAAGCGCTGAGCAAATCCACCGAGACCGGATGTCTGCACGTGGATGGGTCTTCCACCCAGGAGCCGGCGCACGACTCATTCTCGAGGATCCCGACGACACGCCGAGCGCTCTCCGCTCGCTTCGCGCCACAAACAACGAGGCCGAGTACGAGGTGCTGTTGGCAGGCCTCCGTTTGGCGGCCGAGATGCAACTAGGAGCAATCCACATTCTCACGGATTCCCAACTTGTCGCCGGGCAAGTTGGTGGAGAGGATCGGCGCGGACGCGACCATGTCCGCATACCTAACCGAGGTAAAGGCCCAAACCTCTAACTTTCCCCGCTTCACTCGGCCCAGTGGTGCCCAGTCCCAACGAGCGCATCCAGCTCAAATTGGCCTCGAGCCGATCCGCAGGAACATCCCGAGGTCGAAGAGCCGACACACCGGCCGGTGGCCATCATGGAGATCGGGGATCCCGAGTCCCGACCGCCCCACCCACGTGATTCGTGAAGCATCAAGTACAAACGCGAGGGGATCCTCGCCACCGATGAGGTCAGCACGGCGCTCCGCCAACTCAGCGTGGCATCACAAATCGGCGACCGACTCTACAAAAGGTCGTTTTCCCACCCCCTACTACGATGCTTAGATCCCGAGGAGGCGGAAGTGATTCTCGCCGAGGTCCACGGCGGGATTTGTGGGGAGCATATGGGCGGCCGAACTCTGGCCTTCAAAATACTGCGCTACATCGCCTACGCTGCACCGAGACGCCAAGGCTTTCGTGCGGCGGTGCGACACTTGCCGCGCCAGCCCGCGCCGCAGCCTCCCCGCGGTCCCGCCGCCACCATGGATTGCGCTCGCCCTTCGCCAATGGGGATGGACCTTCAGCCGGACCTCTTAGGCGTTCCGTCCGGCCGTGGAGACATGTGTGGGCATAGATTCTTCACCAAGTGGGTGGAGGCCGAGCCATCGGCAACCATTACCGCCGAACGGGTCGAACAGCCAGATGGAAGAACATCGTGACCCGTTCGTTCGCCCAACGTTATCATAATCGATAACGGACCGCCACAAAGACTCGGCTGGAGTTCTCGACTTATCACATCCACCGAGGTTTAGCTCGTGGCCCACCCCGCACTCAACGGGCTTGCCGAGGTGACCAACCGATCTATCCCGGATGGACTTAGGAAAAGGACTTCGAAGCCCGATCGAGCCGGGTCGACGAGCCCCCGAACATCCTATGGTCTTTCGCGACTACCTCAAGACGCCGCGAGTCCCCTACCTTTGCATTCGGCGTGGAAGCAGTCCTACCGCCGAATTGGTCATCCCAACATTCCGGTGGAGAACTATGGGAATCCACCTCGCCCAGTGGAGTTCGGGCCGGCCTAGACCGCTAGAAGAACGCAGACTAGCGCGCATGTAAAAATGCTGGCGCATACCGTATGTTGCCGTGAGTTACAACAAGAGGGTGCGCCGACTTTCTGGATGGGCGACTTAGTCCTACGCAAGCGCGTATAAGCGACCCCGCCACTCAAGGCGCAAGCTTGCACCAAAGTGGAAGGCCCCTACCGAGTAATCAAAGTAGTCCGCCAGGAGCGTTCCTCGCGACTATGGACTGAGCAGCAGTTCGAGGACTTGGAACGTCCACAACCTTAAGAAATATTTTGTTTAAGGACAAAGCGGAAGTAATTGATGCCAAACTCGGGCCATTGGAAGAAGTCGGAGATTGTATGAGAAAACATATTGTATTACCAAAAGTTTGGATTACAAAATGGGCCCCTAGTGGGAAGAAGCATTACAAAAAGCAAGGAAAGCCCTCCAAGAAGAAGAAAAGAGGTCTTCAGGCTGCAGCCGGAAGGTGTCGTCGAAGGAACCTCGCATGTCGACCCCATCCTCGGGGCATGAGGCGAAGGATCCCCCTCGACCGTGGAGCCTGGAGGACACGCTCGGAATCGGGCCAGGGCAACTTTGTACCCGTACTCGTAGGATACACGGCACGTCCGGTCCAGGGCGAGGAGGAAGCCCTCCGACTTCTTGTATCGTCGCGCCTCCGGTCCTTCTCGGCCGACTCCCTTCCGCGCAAGGGCTTCCTGGCGGCCTGCGGCTCGGCCTCCCTCGAGTCGGCAGCGGCCAATCGCCTCCTCCATCCGGAGGCGGTTCTCGGCTTCGCCATCCGGAGGAGCCTGCAGCCGGCCTCTGTCGCCGAGGCGCCTCGAGCTCGGTCGGACGCGCCACTTCGCGCCCATGTCCGCGCCCGCTGCTCGGCGACAACCGCCTCGGGTCCCGACCCGCTCGGGCTTCCTCGGTGGCGGCGCAACTCCAAGTTGCGCTCACCGAACCATGCAGCGACGGTCGTGCACCGGTCGAGGAGAGGCGGTGGTGTAGTGGAGATTCTGCACAAGAAAAAGCGCTGAAAGTGATGAACAGCTAAGCCAAGAGGATACAAGCAAATGGTGCTTACCCACAACACCGACTTGGCGGACTTGGCGGCAGCGCTTCCGAGGAGCGTGTATAGATCCCGAGCCATGTCGGGATGGGCGCCCGGAGTAGCGGGCGAGGCTCCCCCGACCCACACCTTGTCCCCCCGGGGCAGACCGTGCCACCGGGCCACGAGAGGGTCGCTTCGCGGCCCCGAAGGGACCTCCCCCATCATTCGGGAAAGGAATGGCTGATCCTTCCCCGACGTGACCCGGCACAGGTCCTGCATGGCTGGGGAACGCTGACCCTTCCCAGTCGCCCCCTGGCTGGGACCAGCTCTCTCGGCAGAAGTGCTGGTACCCGGTCGTTCGGACGCCCCGGCCGGCACAGCCGCTGGCGTCTCCAGGTCCACCACGTCCTTGGCCTTCGCCCTTTTCTTCGGGCGCCCCTCATCGGCGGTGCGGGGAGCCATCCCCCGCCCGCTTTGGAACCGCCGGAGGCGGAGATGGTCCCCTCGAGCACGAGTCGTGGAAGGATCGCAGTTCACCATCCCTGCAAAGGCAACAGATATGTCAGAAGATAGAGGCAGCAATCTAAAAGAGGCGAGACAACGACGGCCTACCCGAGCGCGGACTTAGTCCGGCCTCCACCGACCTCCGACATGTTGCGGATGGCTTGCGAGGAAGGGAGGATTACCCTCGGTGCTCGAGGTGAGCACGCTCCTCGGCACTAGCTTCGGCAGTTATCGATGGTCCCAGCGACCACGAACCCCGAAACCCGATCCATTTGGCCTGGACAAAAAGCGCCTCTTCCACCCTTTGTTATTGGTGGGCGCGCTAACCGGAACCACTGGTCGTGCGGCGAAGTAGCCCCCGACCCCTTGAAGAGGCGAGCAGGAGAGAAAGGTTGCGGGTCGGGCGATGTTGGCGTAGTGGCATTCCCGGAAAACCACCAAATACCGCCAAGAGTTGGGGTTATCTGGAAGGCGAAATCGCCACGGAGATGCGATACGATGATTGGAGTGCGGGGAAGGCGCAGGCCGGCCTCTAGGGCATCGGCGGTCAGGGCAAAGCCCTTGGGAACCGGGTCAAAGCCCGCTGTCGCCCGGGCCAGGAGGTTGAACTCCTCGGGATGCCGTGGCGCCGCGGAGAATCCCCACCATGCGCTCGTCAAGATGGAGTCTTGGTCGTGCGGCCACATTAAGGCCTCTAAGCACGCCGCTTCCGCATCGAGGAAGGGCTGGAAGGAGAGGCGAAGGAGAGCGGCGGCGGGTTGTGGCGATGGGGAGGAGGAGGAAGAAGCAGAGGAAGAGGAAGTGGAAGGAAGACCCATCGCACACTAACCTATAATGGAAGAAATCGGCTGGAAGAAGTTAAAAGGCACCGGAGCCTATGGAGAAAACTTGAAGGAAGACGACGGCAGGACAAGAGATGGAAACTCCGCTGATAAAGTGATAGAGAGGCGGGCTCCTATTTATAGAAAAGGGGCCTCGACCTTTCGCCTCCCGAGGCAGGCGACAGCATGACACCGCCACATCGCCCAATAGCATCATCAGGCGAGCGCCGTCATATTGATGAAGAGCGCGTGTACACCCCGGGTAGAAACTTATCCCGCCGCGCCGATTCAGCAACCGCACTATCGCGAGCCGTTTTTCGAAGCGGCACAGCGGCGGTTCGGTTTTCTAGGTCTTGAGCAGCAGCTCGACCACTGGCATACTGGGCCTGGAGCGGTGTCTCGGCCCCCCATCCCGAACGGCAGTTCGGCTATTCTGGTTTTCTAGGTCTTGGCGGGCTCGACCAGCGGCATCTGGGCCTTGGAGCGGGCTCGGCCCCATCCCGAACGGCAGTTCGGCTATTCTGTCTTCTAGGTCTTGGCGGCGCTCGACCACGGTATTCGGGCCTTGGCGGCGGCTCGGCCACACGAACGGAGTTCGGCTATTAGCTTCGGGTCGTGTCGTGACCTCGACCCCTTGTACCAAAATGGCGTCGGTGGCGGGAGGACCGCGTGTCTCAACCCGACTTCGGACGTCGGCAGCAGGAGAATCGGCGTCTCCTCGACCCCTTATCCCGAACGGTTCGGCTATTATGACTTCGGTCGTGCGTGACCTCGACCCCTTGTACCAAAATGGCGGGTCGTGGCGGGAGGACCGGCGTGTCAACCCCGACTTCCGGACGTCGGCAGCAAGGAGAATCGGCGTCTCCTCGACCCCCTTATCGAGCGGTTCGGCTATATGGTTTCTCGGGTCGTGTGCGTGACCTCGACCCCTTGTACCAAAATGACGGGTCGGTAAGCAGGGAGGACCTGACGCGTCTCAACCCCTGACTTCCGGACGTCGGCTTGGCAAGGAGAATCGAGCGTCTCCTCGACCCCCCTTATCCCGAACGGTAGTTCGGCTATTCTGGTTTCATAGGCCCTGAGCGGCAGCTCGGCCACACACGTCCCGAACGGAAGTTCGGCTACTCTGATTCCCGGCCTGGCGGCGGCTCGGCCACACATCGAGCGGCGGTTCGGCTATCCGATTTTTCAAATCGTGTGCGTGACCTCGACCCCTAGTACCCAACGACGGGTCGGTAACAGGGACTTGGACGTCGCCGGCCCTTACCTCGAGCGGCTGCTCACCCACTGGTTCAACTGGCCCACTCGCGAGTCTCAACCTCTGATTACCGGACGTCGGCTTGGCAAACGGAACTCGGGCGTCTCCTCGACCCCATTATCCCGAACGGCAGTTCGGTACATGATCTTGAGCGACGGCTCGATCATCGGCATCCTAGGCCTTGAGCGGTGGCTCGGCACTATATCGAACGACGGTTCGGTGACTATAACTTTCTGGGTCTTGAGGTTCCTCGACTTTATCGAACGGCGGTTCGGCTACAGATCTTGAGCTTCCTCGATCATGGTTTCGGGTCTTGGCGGCGCCTCGACCCGTATCTGCAAAGGATTCGGTCAATTATGACACGACACGGTAGAACTTCACCCAAGATCTCTCGGCAAGCAGTTCTTCCGAGCACCACCCTCCAAATTGTCCGCGAGTGGCTTTTGAGGGGGTAGTGATAGGATATTAAGTATGGCGAGACACACGGTCTTGATGTACAACCGGATGCGTCATCGCCCCTCCTGAACCGCCCGATGACAGCCCGGCGTCGCTTCTCCTCGGCATCGCCCCAACTACCCACCCGGTTGACCACGGCGCACGACCTGCGGTCGAGCCCGTCGCCACTGAGGCATCGGAAGCATGCCCTCCGTCAACCTATTTAAGCCGAACAGGTAAGGCGGGAAGGGCTGAACCCTTGCTCCGCTCGAGGATCTCGGACACCCCAACTCACGGGAACTCCGGCCGGCGGGACACACGAGATTCTCTCTACCTCTCTCATAACGAACTCCTCCCACAGGCGACTTGGCGTCGGAGGGTCGGGCGGAGCATCCGACCCGCCTTGCTGCAGTCGTCCGACCGAAGCGCGCAGCCACCTTCGGAGCTCGGCGCGAGCGGCGACCATCAGCGGGCGAACGTAGAGGCGACCCCGGTTTCGGATTCGCGCCGTGCGCCCGGGTCCACGGTAAAAGTTGTTTCCCCTAACACTAGTTAGATAATCTTATAAATTCTTTTAATTTTGGATATTGTGCCTGATGTGATCCTTGTATTATTCTCTTGTGATTATAAGAGATTAGTACATTCATTATTTCTATAGTGGATTTTCTCTGGTTTGCCTTGTGGTTTTTACCCTTCACGTTGAAGGGGTTTTCCACGTAAATCTTAGTGTTCTATTTGATTGTGATTTCTGTTTAATTCCGCTATGTGTTACAGCCTGTTAGTATTTGTTCATATACAAAAGTTATTGTTTATTGTCTATCTTTTTATTTCCCCATCATATTTGACCCTGCACCTCTGTCATAGTAGATATACCTTGGTGTGGTTAAGTTTCCAAAGTCACATGTCTCAGTGACATTGGACCTTGTGCTTTCATCATAGCAAATTTTAAACCTTCTCGACATCAGTATTGTTCTTCTTTCCTAGATTATGATATCTCTCCTCTCTTGTACAAGTTCTTTCTAATATAAAACTTCACTATTTTATTCATCATAGTATGTCGCCTCCATATTTTTTAATCTAAACAGCATAACTCTGAAATAATATATGCATTGGTCCATGATAAAGGAGGTATGTTCCTAACACCAAGGCGCCATCCTTATTTGGTTATATCTTGAAAATGTATCCGTGAATGCAAGGAGCTCATGGCTCGAGGTAACATCAACCAACTAATCAATCTAGGGAAGAAGGTACATATCGTTCAATTATATTTTGTTGTGATCGGTGTAATCAACACATACTCTTCAATTTCTATTAGATTTTTTAATCAACACAACATTAGCAAGCCATTAGGGGTACTATACTTTTATAATAAATCTTGCCATTAGCAGCTGGTCCATCTCGTCACTAATCGAGCTGAGAAAGTCAATAAATTACACTCGCTTCTCATCGGGGAGTGTTGCCTCGACCTTGATGACCCGACTAGGATAAGCCTTATCCAAAGGTTCCTTAACTAGTATTTGTATTGACTCCGGATATAGAAGGGGCTTAGTGAAGTCTCCGGAGTCCAACAATGGTGCTTGAGGTCAGGCCTACTTCAATAAAGAGATTGTTGTCATACAATACTAGCGAGACTCCTTCAGATCTCTCCTCAGCTCTCCAACACATTTTCTTATTGAGAACTTCATCACCATGTAATAGGTTGACATCATAACACTTAACTTATCGAGTGTGGGTTGACCTATAATCGCATTGTTTCTCAAGCGAATGTTAGTCACATAAACTTAGTCATCATCATTTTGGAACCAAGTTCATCATCGAACATGACATATAGGGTCATGGTCCCGAGAGGGGAGATGAAGTTGTTGTAAACCCTATAAGCAAAGAAATCATATGAGTAATACCATTAGCCGAGAACTCAAGTTTTAAAAAAATATCAAAGTAGAGGATACGATGGAGCTACTTGTGTCAATCATGATCCTCTCGACTTGGGCATTAATCATTTTTATAAAAACCACTATGGCATTATCTTGGCTCGAGGTACAACATCTCCTCAACCTTGAAGATGATTTCTGAGTCATATTTCTGACCTCGAGTGCTTCTCGATGGTGGCTCTGGTGTAGCTTTGCGACCTAAAGTGTGTTTCCCTCTTAAGACAGTTTCTTCTATGATGACATCAATCTGTCTCTCTATTGGGCTGTAAGATCGAGGTGAAGGTTCCTGAGATCTCCGAATGAATCTCTTGAGATGCTCTCGACGAATGAGCTCCTTGATTTATTTTTTTCAAATCATGACAATCTTCCATGTCATAGACCCATAATTATGGTGGAAGCAGCAAAACTTAGATCTATCCCTCCTTTCTAATGGTGTCTTCATCGGTTGAGGGTTCTTGAAGAACCCTTTTTCCTTTATCTATAAGATGACTTCGGTTCTCATCATGTTAATGCTAGTTATAGGTACCCTACAAGCCAATCACATGAGTGATAGTACGTGTAATCCGTTACATAATCTCTTTTAGTTAATATTCATAGTTATATTTTCTTACTTATATTATATGATGAATATATTATGATGTCCTTGAATCTGTGCAATGAGAATTAGATCATGATGAGATTATGATAATAAGACTAATTCACCTTTAAACACAAATCCTAAATATTCTTAGTCATAGATTACTCGAGAAGGACTTTGAGATAATCGAATAGACAGATGTATTATATACATGTCCATATAACAGAGGCAATTGGTCTCATAGATATTTATGTGGGGACACTATGGATATAGTATAGATGCACATTGGAGAATGAGTTAATTGAAAGATCTGCTTATAGAATGATAGATTGTTAATTATATCTTATCATGAGACAATGATTCCGTAGTCTCAGTTGTATATCTAGTCCTTAGATTTGAGACACCAAAGATACCTTATTTGAATACTTCATTCTTTGTTACCAAACTTATAAGTCTGAAAGTTTCAGATCTAGCATTATTAATCATTGGGAATGACAACTGTTAGGGATATTAAATATGACGTGACACCTGGTCCTGGTCGTACACCTAGATGACGTCATCGCCCCTCGTGCGCTCCTCTACTCCCGTGATTGGATCGCGGCGTCGTTTTCGCTACGCCCCCTACCAAGTTGACCACGGCACCGGCTGCGGGGTCGTCCGTACCCACCCGCAGACGTCGGAAGCATGCCACCTATTTAGGCCGAATGGGTAAGAGCAGGGAAACGCGAGAAGGTGAGTAGACACAAAACACATTCAGGGAGCTCGGCCGACGGAGAGGCTAACAGCGTCGGAGGGTCGGCGGAGCATCCTCCGCCGACCCGCCTGCAGTCTCCTTCGACGACCGGCGTGGAGCGCTTCGGGCGCTGGCGGGAGGGGCGGGAGCCATCGGCGGGCCCGAACCATGCGGCGACCCTTCCCCGGATTCTCGCCGCGCCCCGTCACGGTAAAGTTGTTTCCGTAACAGATTGGCGCTAGAAGGAGGGCCCGTGTCGAAGGTCTACCTGCTCCGCTCTGAACCGCACATGGACGAAAGGTCGCTTCCGGGTGGCACCTCGGCGGAGGACCCAAGGGCCTCCGAACCACGGAGGGCGATCGCGACGCGGTCGCTAGTTGTTAGCGACTCCGGACTTCACCCGCCGAGTCGGGTTCCTCCGCTTCTCCCTCCCGTCACGGCGGAGGCCTTTCAGGACCTCTCCCAGTCGAACCACGACAAGTGCCGTCCGCCGTCCTCCCGCCTTCGCCGGGAGGCGGGAGGCCTCCAAGGCGGAACCCTTCCCGGCATCATGAGGCATTCCCACCGGCACCATCTTCCCTTCCCGCCCGGTTCGGCGGAACCGGGCTCTCACACGATACACCGCCCGAACCGGCGGTGTCCTCGGTCAGCAGTTTCGGGCTCAACCGTTCTATCCCGCGCGGATGAGGTGCAAAGGGCGTCCGTAAGTCAAAGAGGAGCGAGGAAGTGTCCCAGTCCCGTTCACCAGCGACATGCAGTACCGGTGCCCTTGAACTTCCGCCTCCCTCCATCGACCTTTATGATGGAGTCGGTGATCCGGCGGATCACGTCGCGCTTCGGGCTCAGATGGCCCTATATGGAACCTCGGACGCCTTGATGTGCCACGCGTTCCCCACCACGTTGAAAGGATCCGCTCGTACATGGTTTAGCACCTTAAAAAGCGGGACGGTGACATCCTTTGAACAGCTCGCCAAGGACTTCGAGCTACATTTTTTGGCGTTTGCGCGACCGAAGCCTTCTGTCGCACTCCTCCTGGGTTTGAAGCAAAAAGAGGACGAACCCCTCTCCCACTTTGTGCGAAGGTTTACCACAGAGGTACGGGAGTTATCTGACGCTCACCCATCGTTGTTGATGCAGGCGTTTATGATGGGACTGCGACCATCAAGGTTTTGCTGGTCCTTGGTGGAGCGACCCCCCGCGTCCATCGCGGAAATGTTTCAGCGGGCAAGCCAATATGTGGCGGCCGAGTCCTGGATGTCGGGAAGAAGGGAAGAACGACCGAGGGGGCATTCGACCCCATCCGGCGAGCGATGACTAGGCGGAGTCCCGCATCGGGCGCCGGGCGAGCACCCGACCATACGCGCCGGGCCGCCACCTCCCCCTTGAATGCGTCTCGGGCGCAAATATTTCTCGGATAAAGGCGGGAATGCTCAGCCGCCCCGTCCGATGAAGTCGGCGGCTGGCGATCACACCGGTATTACCGCTTCCATCGGCAAAACGGACATGACACGGAACAATGCCACGAGCTGAAGCGGCAAATTGAGCTGATCCGAAGAGGTCACTTAGATCAATACCTCCAGCATCCACGGGAACCATCCCTGCATCCCGAAGGCCCTGTCGAGCAACATATCGACGTAATCATAGGGGGGCCCGCCGCTGGAGGGCATAGCGCCGGTCGAAGCTTACGCCCGTGCCGTTCGGCAGAATACCACCCTCCCTCGAGCGGAGATCACGTTCCCCTCGGGGACATGCAACGGAACATGATGCCTGGTGGTGTCGGCCGAATAATAGCAGTCCGAAGGATTATGGTTACGGCGGCTCGGCATTCTTTACCCCTTTTTGAAGCTAGGGTTATCGAAGGAAGCCCTGAAGCCCTTGCACTCGATGCTCACCGGCTTTACCGGCGACTCGATTTCGCCGCGGGGCGCGGTGACCCTACCGTTAACTCTCGGGGATTATCCAAAGACCAAAACTACACTGGTGACCTTTCTGGTGGTCGACCTCCCTACCGCGTACAACGCCATCCTGGGTCGGCCTACCCTCAATAGGCTGAGGGCGGTTATATCTACATACCACCGGACTCTGAAGTTTCCGACCAGTGCCGGAGTCGGGGAGGTCCGGGGAGATCCTCAAGAATCAGCGGTGTTACTTGGCGATCTCCACAGGTAAGAGAAAAGGCGGAACGGCCCTCGAGGACCCACGGGGCAACACCGATCAGCGTCGAGCCGACAAACCCGGTGATTAACATTCCGCTGCAAGATGACCGTCTCGATCGGACGGTCGGGATCGGTCCCGACCTGGACGATCAAGAGCAGGCCAAAATTATTAGCCTCCTCGAGAAAGCGCCGGCGTCTTGCACGCGGCGGCCGACCTCCGGGAATAGATCTCGAAGTTTCTCAACACCATCGCACATTTCCCGACCGCTCGGTGAGCGAAACCGGCCTCGGTCCCTCGGCGCCAACGGTTGCAAATGGAAGTCGGCGGGCTCTTGGCGTCGACTTCATTGAAAGTCGGTATCCCGATGGTTGTCCAATGTAGTCCTCGTCAAGAAGCCTAATGGAAGCTGGAGGATGTGTGTCGACTACACCGATCTAAATCGCGCTTGCCCAAAGGACTGCTTCCCCTTGCCTAGGATCGACCAGCTGGTCGACTCAACCGCGGGGCACGCCCGCTTCTCCTTCATGGACGCCTACTCCGGTTACAATCAGATCCGGATGGCCCCCGAGGATCAGCAACATACGGCCTTCCACACGCCCCAAGGAGCATACTTCTACAAGGTCATGCCGTTCGGGTTAAAGAATGCGGGGGCCACCTACCAAAGGATGGTGAATAAGGTGTTCGCCCAGCAAATAGGGCGAAACATGGAAGTATATGTCGACGACATGATCGTAAAAAATCGCTCGGGGGCACACCTCGGCGACTTGCGGAAACCTTCTCCACGCTAAGGAGACATGGAATGCGCCTTAATCCGCCAAGTGCACCTTGGCGTGACATCGGAAAGTTCCTAGGATTTATCATACACGAGAGGAATTGATGCCAACCCGAGAAGATCCGAGCTCTCGTCAACATGAGATCTCGAGGCGGTGAAGGAGCTTCAATGCCTTAACGGAAGAATAGCGGCTCTGGCCCGATTTTTGTCGTCGGGAGATAAGTGTCTTCCTTTCTTGAGTCCTCAAAGATCCGAAGAACTTCCAATGGGCGGAATGCGAGGAAGCTTTCACATGCTTGAAGCGGCACTTATCCAAACTCCCCGCCTCACCTCGATGTCGCGGAAAAACTTAGCCTCTACTGGCGGCATCTCGGCATGCACGGTGAGCTCGATCTTGGTGAAGGCCCGCGCAACATCGGTTTACTACACCAGCCATGTGTTGCGCGGGCCGGAACAGCGCTATCCCCCCATTGAAAGGTTAGCATTGGCGCTTGTCCTAGCAGCTCGGAAGCTACGCCCCTACTTCCAAGCCCATACAATTGAGGTAATGACCGACCAACCCCTGCGTCAAGTTCTCTCTAAGTTCGGCGCGGGCGCCTCCTAAAATGGTCGGTGGAGCTATCTGAGTTCGACCTCCGCTACAAACCGAGAACAGCCATCAAAGCCCGGCCACGGCGACTTCATATCGGAGTTGGCACGGCGGAAGCGAGTGCGTGAGCAGATTTGTCGGGGGTCCTGCGTGGATGGTCCTCTGGCTCGAAGGCGCGGGCGGACTCATTCTGGAAGACCCCGACGGACACGCTTTCGAGCGTTCCCTCCGCTTTGGCTTCAATGCCACGAACAATGAGGCGGAATACGAGGCGCTCTTGGCAGGCCTCCGTTTGGCAACCGAGATGCAGCTGAGAGCAGTCCATGTTCTCACGGATTCCCAACTGGTCGCTGAACAAGTTGGCGGGGAGTATCGGGCGCGGGACCCGACCATGGCCAAATACCTGACCGAGGTAAAGATCCAGACCTCTAACTTCTCTCGTTTCACCTTGTCTAGAGTCCCCAGGTCCCGAGCAGCGGGCGGACCAGCTCGAAATTAGCCTCGGGGCCGAGGCAGAAACATCCGAGGTCGAAGAGCTCGCACCGGTCGGTGGCCATCATGGAGATAGGGGACCCGGGTCCCGACCTCCACCCACGTGGATTCAAGAGGTCTTTGAGATATAAGCGTGAGGATCTGCGGATGAAGCAAGGCGGCGGCTCCGCCGAACCAGGCGTGGTCTGCGAGATTGGCGAGGCTCTACAAAGGTCGTTTTCTCATCCCCTCTGCGATGCTTAGATCGACGAGGCGAAAGTAATTCTCGCCGAAGTTCACGTGGGACTGCGGGAGCATATGGGTGGTCGCACTTTGGCCTTCAAATACTACGCCAAGGCTACTCGGCCTCGTTGCACCGAGCGCCAAGGCTTTTGTGCGGCGGTGCGACACTTGCCAACGCCAAGCCCGTGCCCCGCAGCTCCCCGCTGTCCCACTCACCTCCATGGATTGCGCCTGGCCCTTCGCGCAATGGGGGATGGATCTTTTGGGTCCGTTCCCCCCGGCGTCCGGCCAGCGGAGATATATCATCGTGGGGATAGACTACTTCACTAAGTGGGTGGAAGCCGAGCCCCTGGCGACCATTACGGCCGAACGGGTCGAACAGTTCGTATGGAGGAACATTGTGATTCGGCCTTCCCAGCGTTATCATCGCGCGGCACCCGGTTGCGATTACTCGGTTTAGGGAATTCTGCGCGAGTTATCGGATCGATTGAGGTTTAGCTCGGTGGCCCACCCCGGACCAATGGGCTCGCGAGGTGACCAACCGATCTATCCTAGGCGGACTTAGAAAAAGGACTTTGGAAGCTCGATCAAGTTGGGTCGGCGAGCTCCCGAACATCCTATGGTCTTTGCGGACTACCCGAGGCGGCCTCGGGCGAGTCCCCTACATTCGGAGGCGGTCCTCCGGTCATCATTCGACCATCGGGTGAAAACTATGAAGAGTCCACCTCGACCCAAGGAGTTAGGGGCGGACCTTAGAAGCGCGGGGGCAGCGCGATAAAGATGTTGCTCAGTTTAATAAGAAGTGCGCCCTCGACCTCTCGGGATGGGAGATCTAGTACTCGGCGAAGTTAGTGACCCGCCATTCAAGGGCTTGCACCTAAGTGGGAAGGCCCCTATGTAATAATAGATTGTCACGCGAGACGGACTGAGACGTCAACCTCAAGAAATATTTTGTTTAAAGATAAAACAGAAGTGTGTTAGTATTTGCCTCGGCCATTGAAGTTAACTCGGAAATGCCATTGCCATAAAAAGGAGTTGTATTAGCCAAAATCGTCGGAATACAAAATGGGCCCCTAGAGGGAAAAGGGCGTTACAAGGGTGAGGGAAGTCCCTCCCAAAAAAGAAGAAGAAAAACAAAACAACTCAAGCGACAATGCCAGGGAGACTGTCGTCGAAGGGAACTCGCGGCATGTCCACACCTCGCCCCTGGGCAGGAGACGAAGGGATCCTCCTCGACCGCGGAGCCTGGAGGGCATGCTCGGAACCGGGCCAGGGCTACCTTGTACCCATACTCGTACGACACCCGGCCCATCCGATCCATCCCGAGGAGAAAACCCTCTGACTTCTTGTAGGCCTCAACCGCCTCCCGGTCCCTCCCGGGACGACTGCCTTCTATCGCGTCGAGGGCTTCCCGGGTGGCCTCTGCCTCGGCCTCCTCAAGACGCTTCGCGCTCCGAGGCCTCCTTTGAGCGAGGCGGTTCTCCAGCCTTCTCCGTCGAGAAGCTTCGCAGATTGCTCGACGCCGAGGCGGCCTCGAAGCTCGGCGGTCAGCGCCACTTCGCGCCATGTCGGCCACGCTGCTCGCAAAGAAGAACCGCCGGTCCCGACCCCGCTGGCCTCTTCCACTGGTGGCGCAACTCGAGGTTGCTCACCCACCGCCCACCAACCGATCGCATCGTGCACCCGGCCGATGAGGGCCGTGGTGTAGTGGAGATTCTGCATAGAAAGGAGAAAGTCAAATGATGAACAATCTACAACCAAGAGAATGCACGCAAGACTGCTTACCCACAACACCGACTTTGGCCGACTTAGCAATGAGGGCCTCTGAGGGGAGCGTATAGGTCCCGAGCTATGTCGGATGGAGAGCTCCCGCAGGTAGCTGGCCGAGGGCTCTCCCCGTCCACACTTTGTCCCTCGACAAGCCGTGCCACCGGCCACCGTGAGGGTCGCCGCCCGAAAGGGACCTCACCCATTACTTGGGAAAGGAATGGCTGATCCTTCCCCAGAGGGATTCGGCACAAATCCTTCATGGACGGGGGACGCTGGCCCTTCCCGGTCGTCCCCTGGCTAGGCCCGGCGCTCTCGGCAGGAGTAGAAGCGCCCGGTCGGTCGGTCGTCTCGGGTGGAGCCGCAGCACCTCCAGTCCACCACGTCCTTTGGCCTTGGCCCTCTTCTTAGGGCGCCCGCCGGTAGTGCGGGAGCCGCCCGCCGCTTGGGAACGGCCGAGCGCTGGGGACGATCTCCGCTGAGCGCCCAATCGCGGAACGACCGTAGGTTCACCATCTCTCGCGAAGAGAACAAAGGTGAGTTAGAAACTAGAGTATGACAAAGAATCCCAAAATGAGGCAACAACAGCCTACCCCGAGCTCCTGATTGCTCCGCCTCCACAAGCCACTTCTCCGACATGTTGCGATGGCTTGCGAGGAAGGGAGGATTACCTCACCGCCGAGGTGCGCACGCCTCGGCATTCAGTTTTGGGGGCAGTGTTGTCGATGGTCCTGGACGACCACCGAACCCCAAAACCCCAGTCTCCTTTACGTTGAACGAAGAAGAAGCGCCTCTTCCACCCCTTGTTATTGGTGGGTGCGCCGCTAACCCGGAACCCTGTCCGGGCGGCAAGGAAGTAGCCCCCCGACCCTTTGAAAAGGCGGAAACAGAAAGAAAAAGGTTGCGGGACGGGGCGATATTGGCATAATGGCATTCCTCAGTGAAAGCCACCGTGTACCGCCAAGAGTTTGGGGTTATCTGGAAGGCGAGATCCGCCATAAGGATATGCAAGATACGATGACCGGTGTAGGGGAGACGCAGCCCGCCTCCAAGGCATCAACGGTCGTGGCAAACCCCTTAGGAATCGGGTCGAAGCGTCTGCTCCCCACTTCGGGGCCGAATGGCGATTCTTCCGGATGGCATACCGCGCACGAGGATCCCTACCGAGGACTCGCCCAGATAGAATCTTGGTCGTATGGCCACATAATGACCTTCTAGCGCACGCGCCGCTTCTACCGGAGGAAGGGCCGAAGGGGGAGATGAGGGAAGAGCGCGACACGTAGTGACAGAGGGGAGGAAGAGGAAGAAGTGGATGAGGAGGAGGTGGAAGGAAGAGCCATTGTGTAATTCAAGCGGGAGGAATCGATTGAACTGAGGTAAAGCACACCGTGAGCCGAAAGAAAAACTTGGAGGAAGGCAACTTTAGAAAGAAAGAGACACCACTGAAAAGCGATAGAGTGTCGCAGGCTTTCATTTATAGAAAAGGGGGTCTCGGCCTTCGCCTCCCGAGGAAGCGACATGACGCCGCACATATCGCCCAACCGTCGCAGACGGCACCCAAACGCTGGCCATATTAATGAAGAGGTGACGCGGTCCACCGCCTGTAAATAATCTCTACCCTTCACGCCACGATTTCATCCCGAACGCGTTCGGATGATATGTTTCAAGGTCTTGTGCGGGCTCGACTTATTACCGGACGGGCGGTTCGCAAACGGATTTGAGTGTCGCCGATCCTTTATACCGGACGGCGGTTCGTTATTCAGGTCTTGAGCGCGCTCGACCACTCGGTCTTCTAGGTCTTGAGCGTGTTAGGGGTATTAAATATGACGTGACACCGGTCCCCGTCAGATACCCGGATGACATCATCGCCTCCTCGCGCTCCATTACTCCTACGATTTGATCGCCTCGACGCCGCTTCTCCTCGCTACGCCCCAACTACTCGCCAAGTTGACCACGGCACCGACCAGGGTCAGTCCGCACTCCCACCCAGACGTGACCGGAAGCATGCCATCCGTCCGACCTATTTAGGCCGAAAGGGTAAGACAGGCAAGGGGGGACGAACACTTGGGACAGAGGAGAAAAAAGGGGGAACACTCCGAGAGGTGAGTAGACCCTGAACTATTCGATTATTGTGGGGGATGAACCAGCACTCAGGAGGAGAAGGAGGAGGAGAAGAAGGGGGAGAAGAAGGAGGAGAAGGAGGAGGAGGGGAAGAAGACTCTCTTAGCCACTCTCCCCCTCGCTGCATGGCAGCAGCCACTCTCCCCCTCGCTGCATGGCAGCACCCGAGCTCCCATCGCTGCATGGCAGCAGCCGAGCTCCCATCGCTGCATGGCAGCACCCGAGCTCCCATCGCTGAGAGGTGCAGCATTGACCTCGAGACCTCGGCAGCCAAAGGATCTCTCTCTCTACCTCTCCCTCTCTATGAAACACTCTACTCACTCCCATCCGACACTGACTTGAGCGTCGGAGGGGTCCGGGTGGGGAACCCCGACCCGACTGTGTGCAGAACCGAGGCATGGCGAGCTGGCCACCGGATGAAGGAACCAGCCCCGGCCGAGCGGATGATCAGCTTCTCCCGACCCAACGTCCGGCTTCCTGCAGAATAGATGAGGCGACCTTGCGCATTCGGGACCAACCCACCGCGGCGACGGCCCGAGGCCACGGCAAAAAGTTGTTTCCTAACAGATCGCGCTAGAAGGAGGGCCCGCGGTCGCAAGGTCACCCCATCTAATCTTCCAAAGCCCGAGCTACGTGCTCGCACCATGTTCAGCGCCACTGGCAGAGCTTTCATCGCTGCTCCCGCACCGCCGCCAAAATCGAGTTCGAGTGTGCCGCCGGCTGAAGGCCGAGCTGCAATGCTCGGCAACGAATCACGCCGCTGCCTCATGCAACCGCCGACCAAATCTGAGTCCGAGTGTGCCGCCGGCCGAAGCTGAGCTATAGTGCTCGCCACCATGTCACCAGATGGTTTGCAGCCGCACCAAGCAGTGTTCGCAACAAAGTCCGAGCTGCGATGCTTGGCAATCCTGCGGCTGCGTCCGCTGCCGCTCATGCAGCAGCTCGCCAAAACTAAGTTCGAAAGTGCGCCGCCGCGGCCGAGTTCGAGCTATAGTGCTCGCACACACGCTCAAGACTTCGCTGCGTGGTTTGCAGCTGCACTGGGCAGCTATCACCAAGCCCGAGCTGGTGTTTCGCACCCACGCTCAGCATTTCGCTGCGTGGTTTGTAGCTGCTCGCAGCGAAGCTCCGAGCTGCGATGCTCGGCAATCCCTCGCGCGGCCGCATGCCGCTGCCTCACGCAGCCGCCAAATCTGAGCTCGAGGCGCTGCCAAGAGCCGGAATCCCGAGCTACGCTGCTCGGCCACCATGTCACTCTTCGCTGCATGGTTAGCGCCAGCACCAGCTGCTCGCAGCCGAAGTCCGAGCTGATGCTCGGCAACACATCGCCGCCGCTGCCTCATGCAGCCGCCACTAAATTTGAGCCCGAGTGCGCTCGCCAGCCGAATCCCGAGTACAATGGTGTTGCTCGCCACCATGTCACTCTTCGCTGCATGGTTAGCGATTCCAAGCAGCTGCTCAGCGAAAAGCCCGAGCTGATATGCTCGCAACATCGCTGCGCCATCGCCTCATGCAGCCGCCAAATTGAGACCGGTGCGCTGCTGCTCGGCCGAGTCCGAGCTGCGCTTGGCAACACATCGCCACGCCGCCTCATGCAGCCGCCGCCAAATTTGAGCTCGAGTGCGCCGCCGGCACAAGCCCGAGCTACATTGCTCGCACACACGCTCAGCACTTTGCTGCGTGGTTTGCAGCTGCACTCGTTGCTGCTCGCCTGCGCCCAAGCTGCGATGCTCGGCAACTCCTTCGCTGCATGGTTTGCAGCTGCACCAAGCTGCTGCTCAGCAAAACGCCCGAGCTGCGACGCTCGGCCAGCTAATGCCCGAACTGCGACGCTCGGCAATCCTTCGCTGCATGGTTCACAGCTGCACCAAACAACTGTTCGGCCAAAGCCGAGCCAGGACGCCACCCACGTTCGGCACTTCACTGCACGTATTGTAGCTGCACCAAGCAGCTGCTCGGCCAAAAACTACCCGAGCCATGGTGCTCGGCCAACAGAGGCGATGCTCCAATTGTTGTTACTCCTTTGCAATATCTTACGGACTTCTCACTGAGTTGAGCAGGCCATGCAACTTAATCTTCATGGACCTCTCGAGCTGCAACCTCAAGGGGTAAACATCGCAACAGATCGACAGCCGGGGCGCTCATTGGAGAAGCTCCCCACGAGCTGACCTCCCTCATACAGAAGCCATTGCTGCAGCAGGGGCTGTGCGGTGCATCGCCAAAGAATTCTGCAGCAGCAGAGCTGAATCTGATCTTCTACGTGCTACTAGATCTGTGTTGGAACGAGAAGCTCACTGGTCTTCTGGGCCTTGAGCGGCGGCTCGGCCCTATATCCCGAACGGCGGTTCGGCGATATCGGTTTTCCAGGTCTTGAGCGGCGGCTCGACCACTGGTCTTCTAGGCCTTGAGCGGCGGCTCGGCCCTATACCCCGAACGGCGGTTCGGTTATTATGGTTTCTAGGTCTTGTGCGGACCTCGACCCCTTATTACCAAACGACGGGTCGGCAACAGGGAGTTGAACATCGCCGCTCTTTACCCCAACCGGTTCGTTACATGGTCCTCGAGTTCTCAACCATTGGTTTCTAGGGCCTGCGTGGTCTCGACCGACACGAACGCCGGATTGGCGCATGTGATTGAGTGTCGCCGATCCTTTATCCCAACGATTCGGTTCTGCCATATACGGTCTTGAGCGACGGCTCGACCATCGGCTTCCTAGGCCTGACGCGCCGTTCATATCCCGAACGACGTTCGGTGATCATGGTTTTCTGGTCTTGAGGCTCCTCGACTTCTTTATCCCAACGCGGTTCGGTCACATGGTCTCGAGCTTCTCGATCACGGCGGGTCTTGAGCGGCGCCTCGAATTTTTATCCTCGCATGGTGATTCGGTCAATTATTTCACGACACGGCAGAACCTCCGCCCCGAGATCTCGGCCAAGAACCGCTTTCTCCGAGCACCGCTTTCAACCTCAAAGACCGCCCGCAGGAGTGGCTTTTTGAGGGGGTATGTTAGGGTATTAAATATGACGCGTGACACTGGTCCGTCGTCAGACACCCGATGACGCCATCGCTCTCCTGCGCTCCATTACTCCTACGATTTGATCGCCCGACGTCGCTTCTCCTCTGCTACGCCCCAACTACTCGCCAAGTTGACCACGGCACCGACCTGCGGGGTCAGGTCCGTACCCCACCCGCAGACGTGACCGGAAGCATGCCATCCGTCCGACCTATTTAGGCCGAAAGGGTAAGACAGGCGAGGGGGGACGAACACTTGGGACAGAGGAGAAAAAAGGGGGAACACTCCGAGAGGTGAGTAGACCCTGAACTATTCGATTATTGTGGGGGATGAACCAGCACACAGGAGGAGAAGGAGGAGGAGGAGAAGGAGGAGAAGGAGGAGGAGAAGGAGGAGGAGGGGAAGAAGACTCTCTAGCCACTCTCCCCCTCGCTGCATGGCAGCAGCCACTCTCCCCATCGCTGCATGGCAGCACCCGAGCTCCCTCGCTGCATGGCAGCACCCGAGCTCCCATCGCTGCATGGCAGCACCCGAGCTCCCATCGCTGCATGGCAGCAGCCGAGCTCCCATCGCTGCATGGCAGCACCCGAGCTCCCATCGCTGAGAGGTGCAGCATTGACCTCGAGACCTCGGCAGCCAAAGGATCTCTCTCTCTACCTCTCTCTCTCTATGAAACACTCTACTCACTCCCATCCGACACTGACTTGAGCGCTGAGGAGGGGTCGGATGGGAAACCCCGACCCGACTGGTGCAGGAACCGAGGGGCATGCAGCGAGCTGGCCACCAGATGAAGGAACCAGCCCCGGCCGAGCGGATGACCAGCTTCTCCCGACCCAACGTCGGCTTCCTGCCCGGAGAATAGATGAGGCGACCCTTGCGCATTCGGACCCGAACCCAGCCGCGACGGCCCCGAGGCCACGGCAAAAAGCTGTTTCCCCCAACAAGCGGCGGCTCGACCACCGGTTTTCTGGGTCTTGAGCGGCGGCTCGACCCCTCATCCCGAACGACGGTTCGAATGATATGTTTCTCAAGGTCTTGTGCGGGCCTCGACCCCTTACTACCGGACGACGGTTCGGCAAACGGGGGATTTGAGTGTCGCCTCGATCCTTTATACCGGACGGCGGTTCGGTTATCTAGGTCTTGAGCGGCGGCTCGACCATTGGTCTTCTAGGTCTTGAGCGGCGGCTCGACCACCAATTTTCTGGGTCTTGAGCGGCTTCGATTTCTCATCCAACGCGTTCGATGATATGTTTCTCAAGGTCTTGTGCAGGCCTCGACTCTTATTACCGGACGGTTGGCAAACGGGATTTGAGTGTCGCCGATCCTTTATACCGACGGGCGTTCAGCTTATCTAGGTCTTGAGCGCGGCTCGACCATCGTCTTCTAGCGCCTGACCATCGTTTCCTGGGTCTTGAGCGACTCGACCCTCATCCCGAACGGCGGTTTGGATGATATGTTTCTCAAGATCTTGTGCGGGCCTCGACCCCTTACTACCGGACGGCGGTTCGGCAAACGGGGATTTGAGTGTCGCCTCGATCCTTTATCCTGAACGGCGGTTCGGATATTATAGTTTACAAGGTCTTGAGGTTCCTCGACCCCCCATCCCGAATGGCGGTTCGGATATTATAGTGTACATGGTCTTGAGGTTCCTCGACCATCGGCTTTCTGGGTCTTGAGGTTCCTCGACCCCTCATCCCGAACGGCGGTTCGGATATTACGGTTTACATGGTCTTGAGGTTCCTCGACCATCGGTTTTCTGGGTCTTGAGGTTCCTCGACCCCCCATCCCGAACGGCGGTTCGGATATTATAGTTTACATGGTCTTGAGGTTCCTCGACCATCGGTTTTCTGGGTCTTGAGGTTCCTCGATTCTTTCATCCCGAACTGGTTCTGGATATTATGGTTTACATGGTCTTGAGGTTCCTCGACCATCGATTTTCTGGGTCTTGAGGTTCCTCACTTCATCCCTAACGATTTGTTCGGATATTATGGTTTACATGGTCTTGAGGTTCCTCGACCAACGCTCGGGTCTTGAGGTTCTCGGTTTCATCCCGAACGGCGTTCGGATATTACTGCCATGGTCTTGAAGTTCCTCGACTTCTTTATCCCGAACAATGGTTCGGTTACATGGTTCGAGCGGTCTCAACCATCGGCTGGGTCTTGAGCGGCACTCGACCCTTTATCCCGATCGGGAATTCGATCATTATAATCTCGACGGCGCTGACTCATTCTCCAAAGACAATGATTCAGTCAAGTTGTATTACAACAGGCAGAACCTCCGCCCGAGATTTCAGTCGACCATTCGATAGCAACCGGGTTTCTCCGAGCACCGCCCCCCAACCCTCAAAGATTGTCCCGCAGGAGTGGCTTTTGAGGGGGGGTAATGTTAGGGATATTAAATATGACGTGACACCTGGTCCTGGTCGTACACCTGGATGACGTCATCTCCCCTCCTGCGCTCCTCTACTCTCGTGATTGGATCGCCGACGCCGCTTGCCTCTCGCTACGCCCCAACTACTCACCAAGTTGACCACGCACCGCCGCTGGTCGATCCGCACTCCACCCGCAGACGTGACCGGAAGCATGCCACCCGTTCGACCTATTTAGGCCGAATGGGTAAGACAGGCAAAAGGGGGGAAAAAAACACTCAGAAAGGTGAGTAGACACGAAACCCTGAACACATTCCGGGAGTTCTGGCCGATGACGAGGGCTAATCTCTGAGCGCCGGAGGGTGGGCGGAGCATCCTCCGACCCGCCATTGCAGGTGTCTCCTTCCCGACGCACCGAGCGTGAGCTGCTTCTGAGGCGTCGGCGTGAGCGGGAGCGGGAGCCATCGACGGGCCCGAACCATACCGCGACGACCCTTCGGCCCCCGGATTCTACGCCGCACGCCCCAGGGTCACGGTAAAAAGTTGTTTCCCGTAACAACAACCAATCTTATAAAGGTAATTAAATATTAATAAAGAATTATTTACTCTCGATATTATGAGAGAAATATCCTATATATTCGTGCTCAGGCAAATCCTTAGTAAGGGTCAATCGAATTGAGAAAATCTAATAAAAATATCATTCGAATTAAGAGAGAATGAGTTCTCTAGGAGAATATGATAATAATGAGACTCGAATGGATTCTAGATGAGCCTGACAATACTATGCCTAGTATACGATCTCTAGGATATTAGATGGATGAAAGACTATAGATACATAGCAACTAAGGACAGATAGGTCCAATGGATTAGATCTTCATATATCGTATAGAGACTATGGTGTAGTAGCCTAGTATATTCATAGTCAATGAGTTGAGTGAATTATTATGAAAATAATAATTTATTGAGTCACAAAGGATTCTTATAAGTACAACTTACGGTTAGCTCGGTATTGGGCCTAAAGAGTCACACATATATGATGGACAATACGACGAATAGAGGATTAGATATGAAATATCCAATAAGCTCCTATTTTAATGAATCTATTGGGTGAGACCTAATAAAGTTTAGAGTGATTATTAGATGGAGATTCAATAGTTATTAAGCTACTGGTTATTGAATGAAGATTCAATACTCATTAAGGCAAATCCATTAGGGTTAGCAACATGAGCTCTTTATAAATAGGAGTTGGAGCTTCATGAGTCATAGTCTAAACCTCATAGTTGTTAACCTCCTATCTCCTCCTTCCCATCTTTCTCTCTATCACAAGCCCTTCCCTACTATGATAGGACAGCAAGAGGGTTGACCTATCTTTTGATAGTAAGAGAGAACCCAATGCACGAGAAGATACATGGTCACTATGTCCGTTGTGTGGATTACCACTACAGAAAAGTTTGTGATAGCTCTTTTATCCTACAGACCATGATCTATGATTTAGGAGATATACGATCTCCCCTAAGTGAGAACTTTTCAACCACTTAATATAGTTTTATCATTTCAAGTTTTACGCTCTCAGTTATCACACAATGATCCAATGTCTTTGTTTTGGGAAATCGATTTTGTTTTTATTTTTCACTACATATATAATGCTCTCATAAGGTTTCCCAATAGTTAGGAGGGGTCAACTCAAGTCTCGAGTGAGATAGCTCAAGTTGATCTTATTTTCTTCACTGAGATGACCTCATAATTGGAACCAATAATAGTCACTCCTGCCTCGGCTTTTTGCATGTCTTCTCATGCTTACTTAAGACTATGCCCTTAGCGATTATATATTGATTAGCTCTCTAGATGACCTCGGGTATGATCGTCGATAGCCTCTCGACCAATAACAAAAAAAGGTGAGATGGCCTAAGTCTCATCATGAAAGCTTGAATCATGAGTGATGGATGGGCTTCTTGCACACCTCAAATTTTGTTAGTAAACCGAGTGATAAAGTCGAAGAGTGTCTCTTTCTCCCCTTTCTTAAGTCCGAGTAACATTGTCGTCGATAGCCTTAGGCATACATTCCCAAGAAAGTAGAGTTCAAACTCCTTTGCGAGCTAAGTGAAGGAGTCAACCAAGAGCGGTTTTAGATGTGTGTACCCCTCCCACATCGAGTCTCTCAGCATCGCTCAGAACATATGGCACTTCAAAGCATTTGAGGTGTTGTAGAGAGACATCTGAGTGTGAAAGATGATAGTGTATTCAACTGAGTTAGTATTATCGTCAAAGGCTTCTAACAATGGGAGGCAAAAGTTAGTCGAGATTAGTTTCTCTTAGATGTTTTGAGTGAATATGAACTAACCCGAGATGGGATTGACCATATTCTCCCCTCAGACTATTGAAATTCCCATCGCATCTCATCTAGGCATTGGTCCATTTGCCTCAATTGGACCCTTATGAAATCATCCATTAAATCCACTAATTTGGTCTCAGATTTAAGTGAAGTAGAATAGTGGTGCAGCGATGTGCTAAACTTCATTATTAGGGAGTGGAGCGCTCCTTCAAACAATAGTTTCATGGATCTTGAGCAATCTTGAGATGCTAGCATCGTATCGATCGATAAGATTCCGATGGGTGTCGATGCGAGGGACAGTTGAGGTGTCAACCATAGTTGAGATGATGACACCGTTTGTTGAGCTAGTCAAGGTAGGAGTGGGGCGATAGCCTGCAACATGCTCATGAGTATCTACACTTGATAGGTGAGGTCTATAAACACCTTAGTGGGGATGAGCATATGGCTCGAGTTCATCCCTGGGGATAAAGGACCAAGGTCCCTCTGACACTCGAGTTAGTAATTTGATATCCTCCTCAAATATAGATTCAAGTAGTTCAAAAGGAGTCTCCCAACCCCCCATGCTAAACGCAAGCTTTTATACTTAGTCGTAAAAAGCATAAAGGAAACTTGCGATTATTTTTCTCCTCATAAATGGTGAGAAGGAAGGTTATGATTGTCTTTCTTGTCATAAATGAGAAGCTTCATCTTATCCTACCTATTGGGCACCATGTGATAGTAACATGATTAATCATCGATATATCCCCTATCAATTATATAAATATTGAAACATTTTAAGTACCTAAAGGATTATTATCTTCCTATCATAGATGAAACAAAATTAGGTCATGCAACTCTATCACCAGTTAGATCATTTAGAATTAGTGAGAAAGATGAGAGTTAGGTTCCCTTTACTCAACCATTTTGGCGAATGAGGATTGTATGTAATAAACTATTTCGATCGAAATAGATGCCCTCTTTGCTCAACATGTATGACTTAGGATCAAGTACTTCCTTCCTCTTTGATAAAAAAATTTATCAATCCACTATTTATTAGGATCAAATCTCCCCTAAAAGACCATATATTATCTTTCTGATTTTTATTTAAATCAAGATAAATAATAAAATAATATATTATTAGGGTCGATAATTTTTTTTAAAGGACACCGATTACTCGAAGATCTCAACAAATTTATATATATAAATAAATATTTGATCATTAGGTTTGGTCGTTATATAAGTACAATATGTATCTCAACGTCGATGCTTTCTGTGTTCCACCAGGATAGAATCGATCTTCATGAAAGACCATCAATATTGTCTTTCTGATTTTATCTAAATCAAAAATATAAAGTAAAAAACTAATTTATCGATAGGAATGATAAGTATTTGATTAAGATCATGTGAAGAAAGAATACATTCCGAATTAGAATTTTGTCGTTTCAATGATACATTATATATCTCAAAATTTTAGTGAAGGGTTGTATTAAAAAAAACACTTTGAGTAGTAATAAGATTTTCTATAATAGCTGTAAAGACGATGATTTGAACAGTTTTTAGATATTTATATGAGAGAATACACAATGTATTTTAATTATCGATTTGGATAATTAACTCGATAAATAAAATTTTATTTCTTGCCTATATTGACCTCATATAATGGAAAATGTAGGTTGTTCTCAATGGACGTAGAAAAGAAACCATATTTTACATTCACTTTTTTTTTTTTTTGTTTATGCTTGATTGTTAATCTCTGAATTTTTCTTCTAATATCTACGTTTTCAATTTCTCTCTAGATGAACAAAATTATAGAAAGGTTCATTTTCATTTAAGTTCTTATATAAGTTTCCAATGATAAAGCATTAGACTAAAACTTTCCAACAATGTCGGACAAATCCTCGTATTCATGTTTACAAATTAACTCTTATCATTCTTTCTAACTTTCATATATCATCATAAAATAATCTTTGAGTCCTTTTCATTTCTCGATGTTAACTTAAACATCGAAAGGATCCTTATCGGGTATGCCCTTGACATAGAGTTTACAGAATCCTCAATGAAACTCGAACATTTTTCGATATCAATCTTCTGATAAGCTCTCACAAGGGTGAAGTTGGTTTTGAATCCTCGGTACATCAGAAAATTAGAAATTATAATTATTTATATATATAATAGAAAATAAATATCACCCTCTGGATTTAATTACTTTCCGATCAAAATATCTTAATGTATTTTCATCCTCATAAATATCTTCTTTGTTTTTGTGTGTGCGTGTGTTCTTCGTCACTGATACCTGATCAAATATTCTTTTCCTTGATCCAAAACCAAATCGACAATTAAAAGCCATATGGTGTGCCACTTTCGGCCCAGCACATCAATCATCTTCTTCTTCTTCACCCATCATTCTGTACTCATACATGAAGCGTTGTTGTCTTCCAGAACTACAAGTCGGCATGTCACACGCTGACAGGGACGAAAGATGGGAGCCGAAGCTGTCGGCAGAAGAATCTCAACCAGATCTCAGTCCGAACACACAATCTATGATGACTGGCGGGAAATTTCCCCGCCAATTTGGAGAGAGAAAGGTGGGACGGAGGTGAGCAAATCAACGCGTCTCCCTGTCTCTCTTTTCTACGGATTCCATGCAGATACGAGGAGACACGGAGGCCAATCCCCATCTCGTTCAAATGCCCATCTTGTCTGGGTCTTCTTCTCGCTGCTTGCCTTTGGAGCAAACCACTGCAGGTGTAGTTGCTGTCACCGTTTGCCTTTTTCTCTCCAAGCTATTCGTATCATAATCAAAAAGCCAAGTGATTGTAGAAAACCAAGTTCAAGTTCTTAACCCTCTTTCGTTTCTAATTGGAGACACGGCCGGTAGAACAGGTGAGAAGTGTTTGCAATGCCGTCTCCACTTCACTTGACCATACGAGAACTTGACTCCATAATTCAAGCCGCCAAGTAGATACTTCGACAACTTATCCCATCACAACGTACACCAAAAGCATCAGAGTGCAGTATTGCTGGGAGTTGAACCTGTTAGCCGGTCACTTTATATTTCAATTTGCTTCTCATGAACACGTCGTTCACAATACGCTAATCTTATCTATAGAAAAAGTATGTGATTAGGTATATAACCCCTTGTCATGGACACTATTTGTCGAACTAACATCACTCCTGATGGGATGTGATCGTCCTAAAGGCGATAATTTTTTATTAAAATTCCATTTTATCTTTACTAATTCTTTAAGAAGGAAAAGGTGGGAAGTGAGATGGAGGAGACCGACAAACATGCATTGTGATGGCTGTTGAATTGAATTGTAAAAGCTAGAATACATTGAATGTAGCTTAACAAAACCTCATTTATACATAGGAAGAAAGAAAGAAAAGAGGATTTTCCTCAACTGTCCACCGAGATTTTCTTGTACAGTTGAGGAAATCTTATCTATTATCACGCCCCCGCAAGATCGTGCTCCTATCAAGGACATTGATCTTGGACCAATGTAATGAAAATAATTTACGAGCGAGAGGCTTCGTGAGTGAGTCTGCTAGTTGATCAGCCGTATGTATGTGAGAAACACGTAGTTGATGTCTGACAACTTGATCTCGTACGAAGTGAAAGTCAATGGCAATATGCTTCATGCGTGAGTGAAATACTGGATTGGCACATAAATAGGTAGCTCCAATATTATCGCAGTATATTGTAGGAGGAAAGGTAGAGTTGACGTTGAGTTCCTTGAGCAGATTTGTGATCCAATTTATTTCAGCAGTAGCCGTGGTGATGGCATGGTATTCAGCTTCAGTTATGGATCGGGCAACTGTCTTTTGTTTCTTAGAACTCCAACTGATTGGATTAGCTCCAAGAAATATAATATGCCCAGACGAGGATGTTCTATCATCATAATTTCCTGCCCAATCAGCATCAGCAAAGGCATGAAGATGAAGCGGGGTGTGTTTGCGGAGAAAAAGGCCATGATTGAGAGTCCCCTTAAGATATTACAAAATTCGTTTGACCGCTGTTATGGGTATTAAATGTGACGTGACACCCGGTCCTGGATATCACGCCCGGATGATGTCATTGCCCCTCCTGCGCTCATTTACTCCCGCATTTGATTACCCGACGTCGCTTCTCCTCCGCCGCCCCGCATACGAAGGGTTGACCACGGCACCGACTCGCGAGGTCAGTCCGTGATACCACCCGCAGACGCAACCGGCGCGCCATCCGCCACATATTTAAGGCGAAGCGTAAGGCGTAAAAGGGGGGAAGGTGCACTCAACTCTTCAATTATCTTTATCGCCGGAGCCTACGGAGAGAGAGCTTGACTTGAGCTGCCGAGGGGTCGGGCGAGCACCCTCCGACCCGCCAGTGCAGTTCCGCTTCTCTGACGACGCGCAAGACGCTACCCCTGACCTAGCCGAGCAGGAGCCATCGACCAGCCCGAACCTTACCGAGATGACCCCCGGGTTCTCGGATTCTCCGTCGCACACCCCAGGGTTACGGTAAAAAGTTGTTTGCACTAACAGATTGGCGCTAGAAGGAGGGCCCGTGTTGAAAGACTACCTGCTGCGCCCTGAACGACACATGGACGAAAGGCCGCTCCCAGGAGCCACCCCAGCGAAAGCCCCACTTACCTCCGACCGGAGGGACGATCCCGCCGCCACCACGTAACGCCATCGAGTTTATTCAACGACTCAGACTCCACCCGCCAGCAGTGGTTCCTCCGCTTCCCTATCACCGCGCGAGGCCTTTCGTGACCTATCCCAACAGTCCGAAGCTCAGCAAGCGCCGCCTGTGCCGTCGTCCCTCGTTTGCTTCAGGAAACGGGAGGGCCGAGCCACCAGAGACCGGGACCCTCCCCCCGGGCTCATGAGGCGCCCCCCACAGCACCATCTTCCCCAGCCTCCCACCCGGTCCTGGACGGAACCCGGGTTCTCAAAAACCTAGGTATCCCGCCCGAGCCCGAGGCGATGTCCTCAGATTTGACGGATTTATTTCGGGCTCAACTCCGCTCTATTTCCCAAATACCGATGAGGTGCAAAGGGACGCCAGAAGTCCAAAGAGGAGCAGAGGGAGGAGCCCCACTGAGTCCCTGTCACAATGACATACGGAATACCCTGCCCTTTGAATTTTCGCTCCTCCATCGAATTCTTATGATGGAGCCGTGATCCCGCGACCATGTTGCCGCTTTCCGAGCTCGATGGTCCTATATGGAACCCTGATGCCCTCGATGTGCCGAGCGCTCCCACCACGCTGAAAGGGCCCGACGCGCCGGTACAAAGACTTTAAAAAGTGGGACGGTAACGCCCTTCGAGCAGCTCGCCAAGGACTTCGAGCACACCGCCCAAAGCCTTCGCCGCGCCCTCCCGGGTTTGAAGCAAAAGGAGGATGAACCCTCTCCCACTTTGTGCGACGGTTTACCACGGAGGTACGAGGGTTATTTGACGCCACCCTTCGCTTGATGCAAAGTGTTTATGATAGGGCTGCGACCTCAAGGTTTTGTTGGTCCTTGGTGGAGCGACTTCGTGTCTATCGCGAAATGTTTCAATGAGCGAGTCAAGATGTGTGGCGGCCGAGACTTGATGGCGGAAGAAGGGAAGAACGATCCAAGGGGGCATTCGACGCCATCCCGAGCGGGAACGACGACTAGGCAGCCCCCGTGACCGGAACGCCAGCGGGCATCCTGACCAATACGCCCCCGGGCTGCCACCTCCCCCCTTGAACGCGGCGTGGACGCAAATATTTCTCCAGATAAAGGAAAGGGGAATGCTCAGCCTCCCGCCCGATGAGGGGTCGGCGAGAGCCGGCCGATCATACCCGGAGCATCGCCGCTTCCATCGGCAAAACGGCACGACACGAGCAATGCCACAAGTCAAGCGCAAATTGAGGAGCCGATCCGGCGGGTCACTTAGACCAATACCTCCAGCCGCCCACGGAACCTCCTTGCATCCCGGCGCCCGGCCGAGCAACACATCGACGTAATTATAGGGGGCCCGCCCGAGGGCATAGCGCCGACGGTAAAAGCTTATGCCCGCGGTATCGCAATCGGGAACATCACCCTTCCTCCGAGCCGTAGATCACTTTCTCGGGGACTTGGGAGCCGAGCATGATGACGCTACCGTGGTGTCGCCCGACCGCCAATGCGCAGTCGATGATTATGATCGACATCGCAGCTCGCCGACATCCTTTACTTCGATGCCTTCTTGAAGTTGGGATTGCCGGAGGCCCGCTCGTGACTCGGCGCCACCGGGTTCACCGGCGACTCGATCTCGCCATGGGCGCTCACCCTACCATTAACTCCCTGTGACTCTCCAAGACAAAAACAATGTTGGTGACCTTCCCGTGGTCGATCTTCCCACCGCTGCATAACGCCATTCTGGCCGCCCACCTCAATAGCCGAGGGCGATTATATCTACATACCACCGATCTTGAAGTTTCCGACCGAGTTGGAAGTCCGGGAGACCCCTCAGGAATCCAGACGGTGTTACCCGACAATGATCTCCCGGCAAGAGAAAGAGGCCGAACAGCGAAGACCCGCTGGTCGCGACACCCGACCTGGCCCCGAGCCGACGGCCGGCAATCAACATTCCGCGGATGACCGCCCGACCGGACGGTCGGGATCGATCCGACCTAGATGATCAAGAGCAGTGCTCAACTTATTAGCCTCCTCCAGAAAACACCGACGCCTTTGCTTGACAATACGCCGACCTCCCGAATCGACCCTAAGTTTCTCAACACCACCTTAACATTTCGACCGCCTCGGAGACAAAGACCCTGCTCAGTGCTCGAAGCGCCAACAAGCTATGCAAATAGAGGTTGACAAGCTCTTTGCGTCCGGCTTCATTGAGGAAGTTAGGTACCTCCAATGGCTGTCCAATGTAGTCCTTGTGAAGAAGCCTAATGGAAACTGGAGGATGTGTGTCGACTACACCGATCTAAATCATGCTTGCCCGAAGGACTACTTCCCCTTGCCTAGGATCGACCAGCTGGTCGACTCAACCGCGGGGCATGCCCGCTTCTCCTTCATGGACGCCTACTCTAGTTACAACCAGATCCGGATGGCGCTAGAGGATCAGCAACACACGGCCTTCCACACACCCCAAGGAGCTTATTTCTACAAGGTTATGCCGTTCGGATTAAAGAATGCGGGGGCCACTTACCAAAGGACGGTGAATAAGATGTTCGCCCACCAGATAGGGCGAAACATGGAGGTCTATGTCGACGACATGATTGTGAAAAGTCAAACGGGAGCCGCACACCTTGATGACCTGAGGGAAACCTTCGCTACATTAAGGGGATATGGAATGTGCCTTAATCCAGCTAAGTGCATTTTCGGCGTAACATCAGGGAAGTTCCTAGGATTCATCATACACGAGAGGGGAATTAATGCCAACCCGGAAAAGATCCAAGCTCTCGTCAATATGAGATCTCCAAGCACGATAAAGGAGCTTTAATGCCTTAACGGGAGGATAGCAGCTTTGTCCCGGTTTTTGTCCCGGTTTTTGTCCCGGTCGGGAGATAAGTGTCTTCCTTTCTTCCGAATCCTCAAAGATTCGAAGAACTTCCAGTGGACGGCGGAATGCGAGGAAGCCTTCGTGACGCTCGGCAAAGACCTATCCGAACTCCCACGCCTTACCTCTGTGTCACGCCGAAAAGCTTTGCATCTACCGGGCGCGCCTCGACACGCGGTGAGCTCAAGCTGGTAAAAGAAGCCTCCGACAAACAAAGATCCGGTTTATTACACCACCATGTCCTCGCATGAGCCGGAGCAGCCGCTACCCCATCGAAAGGTTGGCATTAGCGCTATCCCGCGGCGCTCGGAAGCTACGCCCTATTTCCATGCCCATACGATCGAGGTAATGATCGACCAACCCTCGCGCCAAGTTCTTCTAAGTTTGACGTGGCAGGCGCTCCTAAAATGGTCGGTGGAGCTATCCGAGTTCGACTCTCCGCTATAAACCGAGAACGCCATCAAAGCCTGTGCCCTCGCCGATTTCATCTCGAGTTGACTCACCGGAAACGGAAGGCGCCGGAGCAAGTTTATCAAGACTGGTCCCGCACGTGGATGGGTCATCCGCTCGAGGTGCCGTGGCAGGACTTATCCCGAGGACCCCGAGGACACTTCTTTCGAGCGCCTCCGCTCTTCAAGGCCACAAACAATGAGGCGGAGTACGGCACTTTGGCGGGCCTCCGCTTAGCAAATGAGATGTACCGAGAGCAGTCCATGTTCTCACGGACTCCCAGCTAGTTACCGAACAAGTCGGCAAAGAGTATCGGGCGCGGGACCCGACCATGTCAAAATACCTAACCGAGGTAAAAACCCAGACCTCCAACTTCTCTCGTTTCACTTTATCTAGAGTGCCCAGATCCCAGAACGAGCGGGCGGACCAGCTCGCGAAGTCAGCCTCAAGAGCCGAACCCAAGGAACATCCCGAGGTCGAGGAGCTCGCGACACCTGGCCTGGCCATCATGGAGATAGGAGACCCTGGAGTCCCGACGTCTCCACTTACGTGGACTCAGGAGATGCAGAGATACAAGCGCGAGGGGATCCTGCCTAAGGATGACGTCAAGGCACGGCAGCTCCGCCGAACCCAGGCGTGGTACTGCGAAATCGGCGACCGGCTCTACAGAAGGTCATTTTCTCATCCCCTGCTGCGATGCTTGGATCCCGGCGAGGCGAAAATAATTCTCGCCGAAGTCCACGGTGGACTCGCGGAGCATATGGGTGGCCGAACTTTGGCCTTCAAGATACTACGCCAAGGCTACATCGCCCACGTTGCACCGAGACGCCAAGGCTTTTGTGCGGCGGCGACACATGCCGCCAAGCCCGCGCCCGCAGCCTTCCCGCGGTCCCACTCACTTCCATGGATTGCGCCGCTTCGCGCAATGGGGATGGACCTGGGCCCTTCCTGAGTCCGCCAATGGAGATATATCATCGTGGGAATTGACTATTTCACCAAGTGGGTGGAAGTCGAGCCCCTGGCGACCATTACGGCCGGGCGGGTCGAACAGTTCGTATGGAAAAACATTGTGACCCGATTCGGCCTTCCCAACGTTATCATCACCAAACTTTCACGAAGTGTCCGACTTTATCACATAACTGGCAAACGATTCGACGATGGCCGCTGAGCTCAGGACGCAAGGGCTGATAATTATAGTGGTTATCACCTTAACGATGAGGATGAAAGTGTTGATAATGTGGATGAGAGGGGTTTGATATGAAACCCATAGGGTCAGGAGGCGGCTTCGTCGGACCTTGATTGACGTGCTTATCGTATTGGTTGCTCTTCCTCTTGGATTTATGACTGACTTGAGCTGTGATAGTTGGTCCTGGCAGCCTATCATCGCGCTTCAAATATGTCTCATAGTCAGTCAACTTGTCATAAAGTTCTTCGAATGATATTGGAGAGTCGCGTGCTCGAATTGCGGCTGCCAATTCTTTGTATTCGTCCCCTAAGCCATTAAGGGTGTGGACGAGGACTTCTTCTTCACTGAGGGAATGACCTATCAAAGTCAAGTTATCGATGATAACTTTGATATTTTGTAAGTAATCAGCAATAGTACGTCCCTCTTATTTCACTTTCATCAAATTGGATAAAAGCCCGAGCATGCGAGTACGTGAGCGATTTACCAATGTGGTTTGCAACCTGGACCATGCTTCTGCAGTAGTCGTACATGAAGATATTAGTGGGGCGACGGACCCAGTGGTTGAGGCTTGAATGGCTTGAAGGATGAGGCGATCTTGACGTAACCACAGTTTATGGGCTGGATTTGGTATTGACCTGGTTCTCCCGAATGTTGAGTACTGCAGGCGGACAATGGAGAGAGCCGTCGATGTAGCCTAGGAGGTCATATCCAAATAGAAGGTTAGAAAATTGTACACACTAAGATGCGTAGTTTCCACCATTGGATAATTTGAAAGGAATGAGTGTTGTAGCATTGATAGTGATAAGGTCTGGAGGTTGAGAAGTGGTATGGTTCCCTGCAGGAACCACGACTGGAGTGATAGAGGTGGACGATGAAGACATTTGAGGATACGCTGATGTCAATCAATTGTGAAATTTGCACCTTGAGCCAAAGGAGCAGTTCCTTCGACGTACTGTTGCTGTAGATCGTCACGGCAAAACTCCCAATGGGACTGACGCTCCGATTGGCCCGTGAAGGAGGCGCAACGTCTTTGACACTTTCTAAGGCACATTCAGAGAGCAACGGTAGAGAGCTGCAATAGCTTTCTCTCGTCTCCGGTGAGGTAGATCAGAGGAGGAAGTACGCTTGGCGTTTGGTCGACTGTGAAATCTGTTTCATTCGACGAATGTGCTACGGCTGCAGATCTTATGGTGCGAATGCAACTTCCGTGAGTCGCAGAACCTCTGCAACGAAGTCCTTCAAGAAGTTCTGCCCAGTTAAATTGAAGTCGTCGTTCTTCACAACAGTAAGACAGGATGTTGCCCCATCGTAGCAGTACTCGAAGGGAAGATTTGGCACGGGAGAAAGGAAAGAGCAGCGGCAGCAGTGGATGCTAAGGTCGGTGGCTGAGGCAGCGAGGAGAAAGAGATTGTTGGCTGAGGACTCGCTGCGATCGGTTGAATTATCGATGCAGCGGTCTTTCTACGCGGCAAATGCAGTAGAGTGTTCTGCTTCTGGGTCGGGAGCAGATCGAGAAGTGCTCCGCCGTGGCGGCCGGGATGGCGAATCAGCGAGATGATCACCCTCTCCAAGCTCGTCGAGCAACTGCGCGAATACCAGATCCGATCCCAGCATAAGTGGGGCGCCCTCACGGCCTTGTCCCCTGAGCCCCAAATCACCACTAGGCAGGAAACTTCTGGTTGGCAGCGGTGGTGGACGACGCCGCCGAGGACTTGCTGCGATCGCTGGGAGCCGATCTCGCAGGTATGGTGGAATGGGTGCAGATGAAGCCGAGGAATAAGCAGCGTTCTGCTGTGGCGTCGCGGCGTTGACAGTGACGCAAGCGAGAAGAGCACAGTGAGAAGAGAAAATTTTCGCCGATGGCTCACTGCGATCAATTGGGTGTCACTGTGGTGGAGTTCCACGAGATCTAGGGGTAGGGAATGTCGTCGGAGAAGAAAGTAGAAATACTCCTCGGATGTCCTGCTGTCCGCTGGTTGGCACAGCAGCGAGAGGAGGAGATGGCTGAAAGACTCCTCGAATGTCCTGCTGTCCACTGGTTGGCGCAACAACGAGAGGAGAAGATGGCCGGGTGTGTCGCTGGAGAGTGACAACCAGCGATTGGGCGATGGGAGCAGAGAATACTCTGTCGTCGATGCTGTCGCTGGACAGCGGAAAGAAAAAAAGCTCTTGCTTAATGCAAGGGCTCTGATACCATGTTGAATTGAATTGTAAAAGTTAGAATACATTGAATGTAGCTTAATAAAACCTTATTTATACATAGGAAGAAAGGAAGAAGAGAGGATTTTCCTCAACTGTCCACCGAGATTTCCTCGTGCAGTTGAGGAAATCTTATCTATTATCAATGGCAACCTGCTGGATCGTCATAGTGACAATTATACAGTAATAGTTGTGATAGAATACGTGGGAGATCAGATGTATTTAAGACGGGCAATAGCGGGTTCAGATATTGTGGTCTAAAATGTCACAAACGAGGCAGCGAATATCTCAGAGCTCACTGAAGAAATAGAACTACAGTCGTACTGTACAATCTGGAACGACTGGGTGAGTTCCTGCTCACAGCATCCTTGTCATCGAAGGAGGTTCCTGTTATGGAATTTGACTGTTCCCTCCCTTCTCCCCGATCGCCAAAGTCAGATTCCATCAGCAAAATTAACTTCTTTTTGTGCGCTTTGCATGCCGATGAAAAGGGACCGTCTTGTTAGCATCAGTACGTCTTGGATTCCTCCGCGATGGGTCCATTTTTGCAGGTGCAGGACCATGAAGTGAAAGACGGGTGACTCAAACAAGGCGACGCTATTAATGCTCGGACTCGAGTGTCATCCATCATTGTTCCGAGGTTCAGAGACATTCGTATTACGTGCAGGACGAGTGATAAATCGGCCTGCCGTGGCTCTACAGTCTCGCTCTGGCAGCGTCTTCAACCCCTTGTCACGAGAGTTTCGTGGCCCGGACCCACGGTGATGAAGATGAAACCGAAGTTGTTCTCAAGTCGACGTCGGGAGCAGCAGTGATGCTGGATTGTTGGATGGCAGCGCTGGATTCGAGGGCCATGGCAACATGGTTCCGAGTGTTGATGCCGACGGTGCCATCGCCGACGAATCTTTGGGATGGTTTGGAAGCGCCATTGTCGCATACGCACTGATCGATGCTCACCGGAGTTGTTGTAGCAATCTCTTATTCCGTTCTGAGGGCGAGACACCACCGAAGGCTATATCTTACAAGCAACTTCTTTGTTCTGAGCGATCTCCCGGCCGATATCTCCCTCCCGCTGACACGTCTGAACGCATATGATGACTCTCTATGGCCTCGGTCATCGTGGGTCCATTGCAACCGGACGATCGCTTTTTCAACAACAGTTGACCCCAACTTCCAAGATGGGGATCGATCGGCTCTTTACGTTTCTCAATGTGTAGATCAAGACAGCTAGGAGTATTCATTTATGTGATGCCAGCTAAAGATAACCTCATGTCGTCACGAACAAGGAAGAATAATTTCTTGGCTCCCCATCACATCCATTGGCTTTAGGTTTCTAGATTGGCTGCTATTTGTTTGCCGACCAGCTTCGGCTGGAGGCCACATTGCAGACGGTGAAGGGGGCCTTCAAGAAACAGGAGGAGACGACAGCCGGTTTGTAGTGGCTGTTTAGTATCTCTCTTCGAGTCTGGCCTTCCAAGTGATTCCGTCGTTAGATTTTCCGGATCTTTGCTTTAAGATCCGTGCATTAACATGTGGCTCGCTATTAAACCCTCCCCCCTTTCCTGACGCGAACCCTAGCGATTCAAGTCGTAAGTGGCATTTTATTGCAGTAGCCGTTCCTTCATGGAATTCTCACTGAGTTCATACCTGACTTGAGCACGAGTCGAGGTGTACGACTCATCAGGTAAGATCTTTTTCAATGTTCAATTCGAGTTATGATAAGAACTAAAGCTCAACCTAATACAAGAGGATTGACATAAGGATCTTTATTACAGATCTATCACATACTTTTGTGTTGATTTACCCTATACACAAGAAGATGGAGTTCAGATTACCTACAGGTGCAATTCCACGTGACGCAGAGAAAATATTTTATAAAAATGAAAATTGAAAAAATAGTAACTATTTATTTGAAATTTGATGGAAAATTTTATTTGATTTTTTAAAGCATAAATGGGGAAAAAAAAATGGAGCTAAGTTATCACCTTCCTATCCGGTAAATTATTACATGCAAATGCTGAGGTATATTGTGCTGCAAGAACACGCTCGCTTGTGAAAGGACGTCTCACAGAAACCAAGGGATGAATTTTCACAGTAATTATGCAACCATTTATGAACGTTAAGTCTAAGAAGGCATGACAATGCATATTCCAAAATACATGGTTCTACATGACAAAGACATTAATGGATACTCTGGTGAACCCTAGAAATACAATCACAAAACCAGATAATGAATACTCGAGGAGGAGGAGGAGAATAAAGCAGATACACTACTGTTACTCCTCGCAAACCTCCATCTGAGACCTCATGCAATGGATTGAAGAGCTCTATCAAAATTATCTTCAGCGGATGCCAGACGAGCAACGAGAACATGGTCTGGATGTGACAACTTCAACTGACTGCAGAAGCAAGGGACGAGAAAATAAGTAATCAGAACTTGCATGACATCCAGATATCACCAATGCTCTGCTCGGAAATTTGCTCCAAGAAAAATATAACAAGACACCTTATGACTTCCAAATATTTAGGGAGTAGATTTAGTAATTTTCATCAAAACCTAGTTGGCTATTTGAAGTTTTTGATGCACACACACGAATGATACGTGCCCAAATGCATCAAAACCATCATAGGTTCCGCCATCCGTAAGAGAACAAGTTTCATTGGAAATAAAAACACTTGTACCAGGTGTTGGTATCATTACATGAATTCAAGGCATCTCCAGTGCTCCTCACTTCATTTTAACCCCCCCTTTTTTTTTGTTTTGCTTGAATGCTTCATGGAAGATTAGCTGGAGGGGACAACAACTTCGATAGCCTAGTCTAAGACATTTCAAGGAACAAAGACTATGCTTATTATAGCATGATGGGTTGTCAAAAAAATGATGTCCAAGTTGAATAGGTGAGATTATTCCTAGCTTCAGAGACCACAGCTGAGAAGTTTGAATTATTGAGATGGCATTGATTAACCAGTATTTATTTAATGGTCAGCCAGATTTTCTATTTAACACATGAATATTGTCGTTTTTCAATGCTTTATAGCAATTTTTCATGATTTTTTGGGCTTTTTGATGAGCAAGACCAATTAATTACAATTTGAAGTTGGTACAAATTCTGTTATATGAACAAAAAGTTACAAAGTTGTTTTTTAATTTTTTTCTTAAATAACATGTTAAAGAGTCAAAAGCTATAAGTTGGACTGTTGGAAGGACGAAGTAGAAAACTAGAAATAGTTCTTTTATATAACTTTCTGCATGACCATCCTATGATTTTGGCTTCCTTCAGAAATACGGATCCCATACTATAATTTTCTAAAAATTGAACCAACAAATTTTTCTGTTAACTCTGCTGTAGAGGGTTTGGCATGTCAGAAACATCATCAAGGAAAAAGCTGCTTCATCCTAGAGTAACGATTAACATAAGAAAGTCAAAATAGCAAGTATACTAAGACTATAATATTGTTAGCAATAGGCAAGAAATTATTACAGTATAATTAACATCATACCATAAGGTATGCTTTTGGATTCAAAACTTGCAAGCTTCAATTCAATTTGAGCATTTAAAGATTGTGGTTAAAAGTTTATGCAGACAAAGTTTTGATTATACGTCACTTCATGACAGAAGTAATAATTCTCTGACAAAGAGAGAGAGTGACCGAGAGAAAGTATTATCAAAATGCATGTTCCAGTTAACTAAACCGCTAGGCAAAGACTGTCCATTCAATATGTCATTCAAGAGAGTTGCTTTGAGATGTCACCTAGGATTCGTTAATCTGAAAAGACTACCAGTTACTTACTTGAGATATCGTGATGATGGTTTGCCTAGGTGAAGACTGCACACAGCAAGGTTGGCCAGAGTTTCTGCATCCTTTGCATCCTGAAACCAGAATTCCATATTTTATTTTATTTTTCTAGCAAATGCAACGAAACCCCATGCTGTTCTCTTTTACTAATTATTAAGAAAAGAAAGTAATGGATTAAATGAAACAAATTCAATAACTTCTTATATCTTACTTTGTTCAGTGCTTCAAGCAACAAGGACTCAGCCTCATCAAAGCGACCCATGTGCATACAACAGACAGCCTTGCCATTCAAAATCATTCCAGTCATCTGATACTTTTCAGAGAAGTCTTGGAAAATAAGATATGCTTCCTGTATCTTGGAACCACCCTGAAACACAACAGAATAATGATAAATAAACCTAAACAACTCAGTTCGTTCTGTAATAATGCAGGTAGAAATAAGGCTTACCACTGCCAGATCCAACCATGCATTTGCAAGTTGCGTAAGTGTGTGGTCCTCATCAATCTGTTGCATGATCTTGAGCTGTTTCTCAGCATAGTCTGATCTGTGCATCTTAATGAATATCTGAACATTCAAAGCTTGCCTGCAAAAAGCAGTTGACACCAAAGGTGCTCAGCAAGTTATTCACAGCGTTAACAACAATCAAGAATTTCTTTTATTGCATTGCGAACTTTACTTTCTAGCACCTCACCATTGATTAGGCAGATGCTGTTAATGTTAGTTTTAAATAAATGAAGATGATTTTATATGATTCTCCTCTAATACCACAAAAGCAACCTAATCTCCTGTTATCATTTAAACCCAAATTGAATGGAGCCTACAGTGAGCTCTAAAGTTCAATGTTCTGCACAACATTTGAGTGTAAGTCAAATTGTTGAAAACACCCTATCAAGCATGTATGTGTAAGGTCACAAAACGCCCAAAACCAAACACAGGGCCTAGTTAGATCTTAACTGAGAGAGATCAATGGTTTAAAAAGACGCACGGGCGCTCGCCTAAGCGCTCGAGCGAGGCGAGGCGAGGCCCGAGCACCTCGATTGGCTTCCAGGCGGCGCGCTTCAAAGAGGTGCCGCCTGGGCGCTCGCCCGAGCCCAGGCGTCGGGCGCTTCGGGCGAGCGCCTGGGTTAAACAGGGCAACCGAACCAGATTTTTACATCTGGTTCGATCTAATGTGATTTAGTTGGTTCGATTGAACCAACTAAATCACCGATAAATCGATTTTCCCAACCCTAAACCTCTGCCGCTGGCTCTCGCGCCGTCGCTCGCCGCTATCGCCACGCTCGCCATTGCCGCTCGTTGTCGCCGTTGTTGCCGCCGCCGCTCCCACCGCTGTCGACAAGCTCGGTCTTCTCCTTCCTTCTGCTTCGAGCTCGACAAAGATATCAAGTATGTTATCAGATATCATAATGAATGATACTATCCTCTAACATAATTTTTTTATTTATTAAAATAATAATATATTATTTTGTTATTATATTTGAATGCACTGCTATTATATTTGAATAGTATACTGTTAACAGAATTTTTTTATTTATTAAAATAATAATATATTATTTGATGTAAAATTTTATTTTTTGATTTTTGGAACTTTTTAGTAATGTGACATTGTGAGTTTGTACCTTAGATTTTCTTCATTTAATAATATATTTTTATTTAAATAATTATATTTTTAATTATATTTATAAATTTTTATATTTTAGTGCCTCGCTTCACTCGGGCTAACGCCTGAGCGAGCGCCTAGCGCCTCGGGCGATTTTAGACCTTAGCGCCTTTTGGCGCCTAGCGCTTTTTAAATCACTGAGAGAGATAAGTGACATAACTGAAAAATGATCTACATAGAAATACTAAATATCAGTCTAACTTTAAAAAAATAATAAATATAGACTCAAAATGATAAATGATTTTGTAAGTTCTCATTAATATGCTTTAATATCATCTCTCGTGATTTCAAACATATCATTGTCCAGCTAGTTAATTTACAGCCAAGATTTGATCACCAAGGAAAATAGATAAACATAAACTACAAGCATTATCAATGGGACATTGGCATCCTTCATGATCTTAGCATGAAAAAAGTAAAGTTAATGTTCCTTTAAAAAGATCATAAACCACAAGTAGTATCAGAAAAAGAGTTTTATGAATCAAATATACAAGATAACAACGTCTCTATTTCAGATGAGAAAGAAATTTGACACTTACAGTTCCATAGTTCCCCCAGAATTAGTATGCTTAAGTGCCTCGTTGTAGTCCTGTTCATGCATGTATATGATCCCTGCAATCAGTCGAAGAACGGGATTGTTGCTTATCGCAGCATCACTTAACCACTCTTGGAGACTTGAAATAGCAGATTCCTTGGTCACCAAAAAATGTATAAGAGAAAATCCTATAAGTACATAAATGGTAAAACTATTATTAAGAGGTATACAAGACTTCAGCCTATTGTAAAAAATCCCTAACACCCCAAAATACAATACATCTACGATGTAATAAATGGCAAATAACAAAAAAAGTCCTGCCTAACTAGCCATTTTACTAAGTCCATTCAAATATAAACTGTCATCAACTATAAAAAATTAAAGGTATATTTAATAGTGAGAAATAGCAACAAATGAAACTCAAGAATTTCGCTTGCTTCCATCAAGAATTTTTTGATGAGCAAAAAGAAAATTTCCCTCTCACTAAAAGTAAAGCATCACAGTGTTTTAAAGCTTACAAGTGACACAAATCTTCAAGGAGGATAATCATAAGACACCACTCTCAAGTACCAAAATAAATAATCAGTGAACATAAAGTTATCGACAACATGTAAGGAAATGCAACAAAAAGACTTCAGATGCCAGGAAGGAAAAAAAAAAAAAAAAGAAATGATAAAGCGATAATCTGACACCATGATCATGAGCTGAATGTCAATGCATCTAGTTTGATGCATGTTACTGGGATTGTCTTGGAACACACACACACATAATATATATACATACATACATACATACATATATATATATATATATATATATATATATATATATATATGTATGTATGTATGTATGTATGTATGCAAGATTTCAGTCTTTTGCCAAAGTGGAACAATCTTAGTATGACTTTGGACAGAGAATAACTAAATTTTTATAGCTCCTATTCATTGTGAGTAATAGATAGATCTCATAGCTTAACTGGACTACCAAACTGTCCAAATTTTGGCAATTTGATCAGCGACCAAGACTTGCCAGCCTGAGAGAATTGATATAAGATAGCAGGAGAGATCAATCACTTAAAGATAAACTTGTTAAATTTGGCACCTCTGTTATCTTTCTTCATATGCATTGAGTTGTTCACATTCCCATAACAACAAGATAAAAGCACCAGTCAGTTACTCATCCCATCCTATGGGGTAAGAAAGTGTTCTCTCAATTACTAACAAGCATGCTGCCCATCTAACTTTTGAAGTCGTAAAAACCTGAAGAACCTAACTAATTAACATCTTCCAAGTGAACTAAGATGCTTGCAAAGTTCAACACCCCACAAAGTACTCCTGGCACCATGTCTGGGTAATACATACATAAAAGGGCAAAGAGACTAAATCCATATCTGCAACAATAGACCATGCCATTTTACTTTGAGTATTGGAGTGCTAAAAGGTAAGTAATCAAAATTGTGTTTTATCAACTAAAATCTGATAATGTTGTTGTTGGCTTCAATTATTTTGTTTAAGTGTTCATACATCTTCTATTATTAGTAAGACAACAGGATAGGTTACAATTTGTTGCATGAAAACTGGGAAAACTTTTTAGATCTTCCAGAGGTATATTGTGCGAAGTCTGGTATCAGAACGGTAGATGATAACTTTTCTTTTCAATTAATACTACATTTCTGAAAGGTTAATTACAAAGAAATCCAACGCGGATTTGAATGGTATCAACGAGATCTAAACATCTGCACCAAAGGCTCCAGATCCCAGATCTAAAGAAACATCAACTTATCCGAACCTAAACCTAATTCCCAGCAAGATCCGAAAAGGACAGAGAGAGTGGAGAAAAAATATTAAACCTTGTCGCCGGAGAGGTATAGGGCGAGCAATTTGACGGCCTGGAGGGCAGTAGGAGCCGACGAATCGATCTCACTGATGACGAGCTGAAGGCAAACCGGAGACCCAATCAGAGATCGAGATCTTTGGATCAAGAAGAAGAGATCCAGTGGGGGAGGAGGAGGATCAGAAGAGGGTAACCTGGTAGGAGCCAAGGGCGATGTAGGAGCGGTGGACGAGGACATCGCGCTCGAGGGCGTCGTCGGCGGGGAGGTTGGGGATGTCGCTGCTGTTGATGGCGGCCTGATAGGCGCCCAAGTAGAAGGTGTTGCGGAGGCCGAAGAGAAGGTCGGGGGTGGCCGCCGCCGCCATCACCGCGGCTTCGTGATGGTTTCGCCAAGCGAGATCCGGAGCACGGAAAAAGAAGAGGGGCTTTGTTTTCGCTGCAGCTTCGTCTCCGGTTATTTATGCACGTACAGAAAAAAAATATATAGTGGTTTTCGCTTCAGGCGTAATCTGGGCCGTCCATTATGAGACAACGGGCCGGTTTTATTTAAAGCTGGCCCGACCGGGCACGATTATTCCGGCTTGGCCCATAGATCTAATTCGGATCAGCTCTTCTTTTGTTCGTTTCATATATGTCCGTTCAGCCATGGTAGACTGACACCTGACGGGTTGACAACATCTCAGTAACGCATGATCAATGAGTGGAATCTGAGATGATCATGTGATTTTAAGACGCAATGCACTTGTCACCCGCAATTGGATATTTCGTAAATCTATAATTACATCTTCGATTATATGATTACATCACAAATCTATAATTCAACTCCCCATGGATCTCTACCACACTATAAAAAAAACCCATGAAATCATCTCCCATCTAATCTCAATTGATTTAATTACACTCTAAAGACTCAGCATTTATCGAGTTATTGTTGGATGCACCCTTTACCCAATTTGTGTTATCCTGAGCGAGTGGATTTGAAACTTTATCTATTTCTAATAACAAGATTCTCAAAAAAGAAAAAATGTCGACTAGATCCAAGTCATCTTCTAGGTCGAACAACCAGAATCTATCGTAATAAGTCATTAGAGATATATTTTATGTAATTATTTGATAATAAAAAATTATGTCATGATATTGCAAATTTTGTTAAGACCACAAAAAAGATCAATCCTAAGATAATAAAAAATAAGAAGCAATATTTATAACTTTTTAAATATAAAAATCTTGATAATTTTGACAATATCTGCCACTAAAACGTCACAAAGAGAAAAGACGAGTCTCGACATGCATGCATTTGTTGTATGAGAAAAATCTGAAGGGGTTGAAAGAACACTTCGGATAAAATTCAACCCATCCCACCATCGGCAACATACAGTTTATCACAGACATCGACACATGGCTTCCTTCCTTCCTTTCACCAAATTCACATTTATCAAGGCTTCATCAAGACTTAGGAGGCTGGGGAGAAGGGCAGTGGAACTATTAGATTAACAGTAAGTTTCTCTCTCCTCCTCCTCCCTGCAGGTGCTGCTGAGCTATGAGCAGCCCAAGGAGTCTAACGCCTGCGCTTTGTCCATGTTTGTCGCCGCTTCGTGAAGCTGTTTGCCTCGGCAAGAGCTATTTCAGAACAATGCACGTGTAGGACAGTCCACCTCCTCTTCTAACTCAAAACAACAGCACAAGGCAATGAAGAAAATTGTAAGATTACTGATAGTTCTGCAGACTCGAAGATGGTAATCTCTCTCCAAAAGCAAGCACTGTTATATTAGCAGCTCTGAGCAGAAGCTGATATTGGTGTACAATACAAGACTTCAAATGGGAGAAAGAGCGCAAGTACAATTGGACTTCAGATTTCCTCCTCTCTTTCCTCCTTGATCGGAATAAGGAGGCAATGGTGGCATCCAATTAACGGTCAGCGGCAAATATGCAAAAGCATGTACTCCATTCTCGTCATCTTCCATGGCTTATACCCGTTAGCTCTTTCTACCACCAAAGTCGAAACTCCAGGAAATCATAGTTTTGTACAACGCTGCTACGAATCAGAAGAGAGACGAGTCATCCTTTGCGAAACTAAAGTAACAACAACAAAGAAAGCAAACAACAGGAGTTGAACTTGAGAAAGAAGAAAGCATGAAGAAAGCCTGGATCCTCCATGGTGATACTAAAGACGGCCTCAGGATTAGCTGATCCTGCAGGCTTTCCCTCGGATAGTGGGGAAGAAGCAAAACTAACGAGTGCGGTATCACTGGGATCAGTAGGGTGTGCGTCCTCCTCCGCCGGTGGCCCAGCCGTAAGCCTCGGCTGGCAATTGGACATTGTTTAGCAGGTTCGGCGGCAGGCCATGGAGAAGTGGATTGTTGGGGTCAAGTAGCTGCTGCTGCGGTGGGGGCGACTGCCCTACCAGTCCGGGCGACCCAAGACCGCCTTGCTGAGCTTGTAGAGGCTCCTCCTCGTCCAGTGGCAGCCTCTCGTAGGCTGCGTTTCCGAAGGATGCTGCCATTATAATCACCGGGCTTGATGCTATTAGTGCCCCTACGACGCTCCCACCAACGATCTGGCCCTGCCCGCCGGCCAAGTAGATTGTCAGGCCTGTGGCCGCTGGTGGGGCGGGCGGCGGAAGGAAGGATCCGGAGAGGGAGAGGATCTCGAACCGCCCATGGAGAGTGACGACTGCACTGGGGGATGCCGGCTGGCGCAGAGTGACGTTGACGACGGTGCCGCTCCCGCTAAGGATGCAGACGCCGCGCTGCCGGCGGCAGGCGAAGGTGGCGATACTCTCGACGATATCGCACCCACCAGCGATCTCCATCACGTGAGACCTCAGCACGTTGGCGCTGTCCCTGGTGATGATGATTGGCGGCTTCGGCTTGTTCTTGGACCCGGCGGGGCGGCCGCGCGGCCGGGGCATGATCTCCCCCTCCCCTCCTCCAGCGGACGTCGTCGGCACCAGCTCCTTGGACTCGCCGCCGTTGGAACTGTTGTTCCCATCATCGTGACCGTCGTCGTGGTCGCGCTTCCTGCTGCCATGGATACCGGTGCTGCCGTTGTGCTCTTCTTCGATCTTAGGCGGCATCGGGTGCTGTTGTTGCTGAAGGTGTTGGTAGTGGTGGAGGGAGTGGAAGTCTGGGCTGTGGAAAAGCGGAGGGAGACGGCCATGTGTGGAGGCTGTAACTGGATCCATGAATTCCTTAAATCCTATTCCTTCCTTCTTGTTCTCTTCTGCGTAAACAGAACACAAAACTAGTGTGCAACCTCAGGAAATGGAACAGTACAGACGAAGCTAAGATGAGATATTTATGAACCAAAGATCGAGAAGGGTGACAATTTGATGCAGAGAGAAAGAAAAATATGAGCTAAAGGGAAAAGGAAGGCAGCGATCTGTCTCTCCTTTCTTTGCTTTTCTAATATCTCTCTCTCTAGGAACCAAAAGCTGCTGAAATGGAAGTGCAAAAGAGGCCCATGACGGATCAATTCTCTTGGGGAGTCCTTGTTTGGTAACCTTGTGGTGTGATGATGAGGGAGGGGGTAGGGGGTTTTCAGGGAGGAGGAAGGAGGGAAGTGGGTGTGGGAATTGTTTAAGAGAGGGGTGGTTTAGGGTTAGGGCAAATCACGGAGGGAGAGAGAGAGAGAGAGAGAGAGAGAGATGCTGAGGGGTTTGGTCTCCACGGGAACGGTGAATCAGCGTAGGCGGTGGATGGGGCCCAGCCCCGTCCCGTTATATTTTTTTTGTGCTCTCCTTTTGTCTTCCTCTCCCGATCCCGACACCCCCCACCACCGCGTTCTCAGACGCGCCGTCCATCCCTCTTCTCATCGTCTCCTCCAGCCCCTCTCCCGATTCGTGATCTCTTCATCTATTCTGGTCCTCACTCTTCGCCTCCTTCCCTTTCTCTCTCTTTTTCCCAGCCTTTTTTCCCATGTACACTTCTCTTCTCCTTCCAACTCCGCTTCTCTCTGATCTCTCCTAGTCAATGGTCGTTCATTCCATAACTAATCGGCGATGCTTTACAAAAGCTGTGCTTTAGAGTTATCCATTTAATTACAGTGCTCACTCATCCAGTGGACCATACCCAACGCATTCGATCAAACCTCACCAATCACGACCCACCGATGAAGGTGATGATAGCACTCATTGGTTGGGTTGTGTAGTCCTCGCTCGTTGTGGTCCACCGGATCCGAGACAACAGTGATTGCCACCTCGATTTGGACTTTGGAAAAATAGCGTGATTCCCACGTTATGGAATCGATCACATACATCACGACCGTGTAGGAGCCGCAATACTTTACGCATTCCCCTACCTGCGAGCTGCATGCAACCCACCCTGGGGTCAGGACTGACTCCTATCACAAGGGAGGTACGTCGAATGGGTAACGAGATATGGCGGTAGTTGGAGGACAGAGAACTCAGTGGGGATGCATGTGGATCTCTCCCCATCTCCATATTGAAAATTTCCAGCGAGGTCAGAGGTTGTCGCCGCGAGACCGGGCGAGGGGAGAGGGAGGGGGCGGCACGAATCTCGACGGGGCCCATCCGCCGCGGGGCCGGCTGACCGCGCCGCTTCATGCCCGTCCATCCGAGATGGAACTCGCAGTCTTCGGCGTCTGACCAGCGAGCGGGCCCCGTCGCGCCCACGGCTGACGTGACGTCCCTATCCACGGCCACAGAGGACGGGGAAGAAGGCCGGCCCACCTCGTTCCCCTGTCTCCGCCGCGCCATCGAACACGAAAGACCGCCTCCTTGTCGAATCACGCAGTGGGCCCGACACAGTCAGTGCTCGGTGGCTCGTCCGAGGCAGCCGAACCGGGTGGAACCCCAGGCACTGCACATACGTGGACCCCGCCCTCGGGGAACGAGACCGCACGACCATTACCAACCTTGTCGAGGCAGCAGTGGATGACGGTGACAGTCCGGAACCAACTGCGTTGGACGGCCACTGACGCCGTCAGTGGCGTTCACGCCCGCCGAGACGCCCGTGCGCTCCATCTTCTCGTCGTCAGAGTCGATTCCAATGCCGAGAGTTCCCGAGTTCCCCGCAGGGGCAAGTGAAGGAGTACTTGTTCCGCGGCGTCTTGACTCGGAGAGCTCCCTCAGGTACAGATGATGACAGCCATTTATAGGATGGAGATATGGGTGACTGGAGGAGAGACCGAGAGCGATTGGAGGTACGCTGTTTCTTCGTAGGAAAACGCTTTAGGGGCGTGGCCTAGGGATTTGCGTGCATGGACTGAGTGGCTCAAGGATGATACGAGGGGACGGATGAAATATATATAGGTGTTGATGTTGACCAACAACTGTCAACCCTTTTGTCATATGTGAAAGGAGAGGACTGTGAAGAATGGAGTGGAACAAATCGATGTGTTGCCGTATTGCCTGAGTGAAGTTAGTATTAGTCACACTTCTTCTCTCACTAAGATGAAAAAGCTACGTTTGCAAACATCTCTGTCTCTCTCTCTCTCTCGCACACACAGTTTTACGACACAAGTGTACGCAGAGAGACAAGGCAAGAGGGTTTAAACAGGTATTGTACGTACCAAAGACCAAAAAAAAGAACCTAATCATGATTGGCCTAATCATTAATAGTTCATGCTGCTTGCGTCAAATATGCTTTCCTTAAACAAATACGACCTCTTTCTTAATTTGTCTCTTGGTTTCAATCATTTTAACTATTTGCCTGAAAGTTTGTGGCATGTTTTCTTTGCCAAGACAGTCACACATGTTCAATAAAATAAAATAATGGCACATCAAGATCTCTATTAGGCTGACAAAAGAATGTCTACTGGATATTGTAGGTGAAAGAGCGCCCAATAAGCCAATCTCTTTATCCATTTTTTAATGGAAGAATGTATTGAGCCTATCTTCATGAAGTTTTCATATAAATATAAATTTTCTCACAAAAGAACAATGCACGCTGTTAGAATTGGCAACCAACATTATACATGCAACTATATGAATATAAAACAGTGGATTTTGTGGCATATGTATAAAAAAGAATATCATTAAAAAAAATTATGATCCTTTTAATATTTTTGATAATATATTATTATTATACTAAATCATAAAAATTATGGTAACGTATAATCATGATTCTATCAATAGTGACGATCATGATCTTAATGTGATCTCTTATATTATAAAAAAATTTCAATAATTATTTTCATTTTTTATTATTAATTGAGAAAATTATGTAATTATTATATTTTGTAATCTCTCTTTGTTTATATAAATTCATACATATTATTAATAAAAATTTAAACTAGTCATTTGTTTCATTGTATAGTTTTATGCTATAGTAAATCTTTCTTTCTTTTAAGTTATTTCTTCTCTATTTTTCGATATAGTCGATGATACATCTTCAACTACTCACTAGTTTCATATTGTTCTTAGCTCTTTTATTTCTGAAAATACTTCTATATCATTAATGTTGCAACCCAAGCTCATCTCAAACTCATGCCCACAATTATACCTCTTAACATATTCAATTTTATTATCTTTGAATCGATTATGATTATATGGCTTATGTATATGGCACCATCACTTACCCTTTACAAACAACCAGCGAATAATCTTGAAATTGTCAATCCTAAACATACCTTTTGGGTCTATCAAAATTATTTTATTAAAGATGCTAATTATTTTATAAGCACTAAATAAACCTCAAAATTGATCACAATAATATTTTTTTTTCTTCATTCTATTAATTCATTAAAATCGTAATAAAAATAATCTTCTCAAATTTTTTTCATTATAATCATATATATACATGCTGCACGTAAAACACCTCTGCGATGAAATTATTAGTTTTAGATCTAGCCATTTACGAGTGTAAGAGAATGAATCAGAGTCGGCTGAGTGTCGAAGGAGCATCATGTGCGTGCGTGCAGCAGGAAAATGGATGCAGTGCGCCGAGCTATTCTCCATCTGTCCTTTAACTATCGATCCCATCGAGGGTGGTGGAGCAGGTCTGCGAGCTGGATGAAGGCATCTGTCCTTCTATCCATGGATCCGTTTGACCAGGGGGAAGAGATCGAGAGTGGCAAAGCGGCTCTCCGCAAGCTTCGAGAAGGGGGAGGGCGTGGTGTCGGCCTTGTCGTGTGCGCCGATAGTCTCCATCACGATGGACTCGCAGCTGCTGATGATGATCCACCATCCAAGAGCCAGCGACGGTGTCTCTCCGGGGAACGAAAGCACGAATGCTGCGGCTTGCCTCAGTGCATGTGTGATCGCGTTGCTTCAACTAGAAATCAGGTGTTATCGAGATGCATGCATGCAGTCGAGAACTAGCGACAAGAAGCGAGAGCCTCAAGGGCGGCCTCCTTAACTTCAGGAAGGACAAGAGAAGAGAGGCTTCCTTAAACTACCACAGAGAGATTAATAGTTCCAGCTCACACATCGATCTCACGGCAGAGAGGAGGAGCCAATCGATCTCGCCACCGAATAAATTATCCCAAGAGATGAGCTAATCCGGAAGGACCACTTCGGGGGAAGCATCGGACGTCCTCATCCATGTGACCGGCACCACTAACAACCGCATCGAGTCGGCACGCTGCCATAAGCATCCTCCCTCACGGAAGGCCAGCCTTTGAGCCAAGTGGAAGCAATGACAGGCGCTCCTCGTCCTCCATGATAGGGCTTGCACCGAGCTTAAACTAATGATACATAGAGACAGCAAGCATCTTGGAGACTATTTTATTCGCTAATGCCACTGCAGTATGCGTATGACTCGCATATTTGTAGACGATAAGACAAAGTGTGAACGATTGAACTCAATATTTCTATAAGAATTCTTCCGATGAATCCATATATGGTTCTCAGAAATCATCCATGGACAACAGCATCCCCATGTTCCTCGACAAACCCCCGCAAACACCATAAAAAGCTCTCGATGAGAGACATATCCATATTTAAGAACATTATTTCTGTCTTGTTCCATCTTTTAGTTTTAGTTTTTTTTTAATGCATTTGAGTAATAATAAATACTTCCACAAATTGGCACTTAACAGGAATTCATGTCTCCTTCGCATTTGGATTTATGACTTCCTAGGTTTGAAATCTCTGCATGGATACTAGTGACTCTACAGCCACCATTGGGATTGATGATTTGTCAGAAACAAAATATGAACTTATCATCTGTTAATTTCTTGTTTTTTTCTTGCAGTATAATTTTATCTCGTCTTTCAGGGGTTGATCATAATAGCTCTGCTGTCTTGGACTAGTTGGAGCAGTGTTATGCGGTCGGTTCGGTGCTTTGGATTCTTCTTCCTGGCATCCCAGCCATGAATGGAGAACATTGATGCTCTTGGCCTCTCCATCAGCCACTGTACTGCTACCTGTGCCAGCGATCCCACGTAATGCAACCAAAGGATCGTTCTCTTCGTTTGCCGCGGCTGCAGTAGTTACGATATGCTGTGAAGAACACCTTTGTGTCAATAGAAAATCGAGAGATCATGAATAAAACACAAATAAAAGACTACTGGATATTATATATACATCGTGCCTACGAAAGCTAAATTCTTTGTAAGATAAAATTACATACACGTGCACGAATCTCATTTACACCTTCTTACATAGTTCTCCCGAAGAATTTTAATATTTTCTTCCCATCCTCTCTAAAAAATATTAGAGAAAAATTCAGGACACCGTGTTTTCTCACGTTCTCGTCCTGCCAAAGCCTGCAAAATATAGGTGGCATGCATAAAATGGCCAACCCTAACTTTGAGCGTTTATTTCCTTCGTAAAGTATTTTTGTCCAAATACTTTCATGCTTAAATTCTTTGTCGTCTAAGGATATTAGTGTGGTGATTAAAAATACTTGATTACCCAACATTCTCTCTCTTTACAAGTTTTTGTGCCTGTTGTTATCCCTCGTGTAGAAAATATACTTCGTCTCAATTTCATTTTCATATTTGTCTGATAATCAATTCAATGTTTTACTTGATGAAACAAGAAAATTATTCATCGTTCTTTGCCATAGAGTGAAAGTATTTATTCTATAAAAAATTTTCATACTAAAATATACAAAAACAACCGATAATATCGTTGTTAGACCTTTAATCACCTTCCATTTTTTTTGGACTTCGATATATTGTTGCTAAATGAGAATATCGAGAGATCAACAATAAAATGTAAATAAGAAAATAATAAATTATTATATATATTGATATTTCTTACTTATATAAAATAAGAATATGTATATATATATAATACTTATATTTTCAAAAATAATTAATTTTTTAAAATATGTGAGATCAAATGACAAGTACCATTGAGTAAAAAAAAAAAGAAAGGAAAATCAAGCATAAATGTACTTATAAAACTTTTCATAAATAATCTATAGATCCACTGGGGAAAAAAAAGAAAATAAGTGTGATACTCTAGTCCAAGTGTTATCTCACATCCTCCCTCCCATGTAAACCCATAGATATGTTCGGTACTTATGAAATGGCCTACTAAAGTGTCAAACATGAGATCAAGTTATGGGTACTCCTAAATCAATGGAATCTCAATCGCAAATCTGCTTATATACCCTCACAAATAAATGCTCTTTGAATCTAAGAGAGAGAGAGAGAGAGAGTCTCAAAAAGTATTAATTCATATCCTTCCTCCCATTCTAACCAGAGCTATTTGGTATTCAAAAGGAAGTAATTTCATATAATGATTTCTTTGTCGACAAATAAGTCTTTCCATATAACAATTCCATATGATGGAAGGACATTGGTTTCAAAAATAAAAAAAAAATATTCATCAATTATAATGAGCTGTAGGCAATGACGGAACGGCAGTCCATTCAATAATAAGAATGCAAATCTTGCTGACAAATAAGAAGAACGAAAACCTTATTTTACCAATGGCATTGAAATATTACCCAATTTTCAATATGATATTTTATATATCGTTTTATCTATTTCTCGATGAAGGTGGGTTAATGGTTTACAAATCTTGACCCGAACCATGGGTTATTCCTTGATTTTTAGTATTATCTGACATAAAAGATGAGAGCATTTCTATCTGAATAGGAAAAAAGAGACTCTCCAAATAAAAATGAATGAGGAGGTATCATTGGATAAAAAATAAATAAATAATATGATTTTTTTGGGGGTAAATTATCCAAAATAAATTGAAATTTTCATGCATTATTCAAATATTACTTAGTAGAGATTAAATAGAATGAGATACGTATAAATGAGTGAGTTTTGCGAGGTATACGTATATTAAGCGAAAATTTGGTGGGGGCAATGCGAAATCACAACGCTTGGGCATCTTTTGGCGGCAAAACCCGCAGAATTCCAATCGACCCGCTAAATTACCAATCCGTTTCCTTTCGCTCAATCCCTCGTTCCCCCTTTTTCCCTTCACCGCCTCCTCCGAGTTCTCTCCCTCCTTCCCTGCTCGCCAGCTCCAACTTCGAGGCTTGGGATGGAAGGAAGCTTCGACGACGACGATCTCCCCCTGCCCCGCAGCCAGTCCGTCTCTCCGGTTTCCAAGCCCAAGCTGTGGCGCCTCAAGAAGGCAGGCCAATCTGGCCCTCGCGATATCCCCACCGCCGGTCCCGTTCTCTCTCCCTCTCGGGCCCATGCCGTGGAGGCTCCGACGATGGCGGCGACGCCAGCTTCTGAGGAATCAGTGCCCGGATCGCATGTAATGGAGACGGAGATGGGTCCGGAACCGGTTCTTGATCCCTTGTTTCCGGATCTGGCTCGACGTGAACCGAATTATTTGGAGATTGAAAGAGAGAAACAGGGTTTTGATTGGGGAGGGGAAAGTGGAAGCGCTGGAGTGCAGGGGGCGAAGGGTGGGTACGAGGACGCGAAGTCCGCGAAGAAAAGGCTGAACTCGGAGGAAGAAGGTGAGACTACTCGGCAGTATAAGAAAAACAAGTCAGGTGAGAAGCCCAAAGAATCTGCGCGGGAGAAGAGAAGGCTTGATAAGGTAAGCTTCGTTTGGTAATTCATGCTTCGAAGGTATTGTATGTCCCTGATCTTTGATCTTTTAGTTCATCCTGATGGACAGGAAAGAGAGGCCGAACTGGTTCGAATTCATGCTGAATCGCAGCGGTTGTTGCGTGGTGTGCATCACATTACTTATTCCTTCTGTATTTGAGTTTGTTCCATTTTTGCCCAATTCGATGAATGCTTTAACATATTCCTATCCGCTTTTATAATCAAAATTTAATGCCAGAAACTAGTAATGTTTCTTTTACGCCTTCCACGATGGTTCGGATACCCATACCACCACTTTTAGAGAAGATCAGACAAAGGAAGCGAGAGTTGTTGGAAAAGTGAGTATCGATCTATGTATTTGCTCTAAAGGGTAAACATTAGCAAGTTAATGCCAAATTTTGTTGAAACAAAATATTTAACGTAGTTCAATTTGCTGTTGTTGCAGGTATGGTTATTTCAATCGTCCAGAATCTGCAAATGATTCCACGAGTAATAAGGTTGATATTTGCCATGACTTTGATCTTACTAGGCCTGAGAATGGGAGAGGAGATGATGAACATTTAAAAGAGGTTATTCCATAGTACTCTTAACAAGTTCAATACTATTTCAGGAATACCAAAATTGAGTTCAAAATATATTGAAAACTAATGAGTTTATCATGTTTCAGAATGAATTTCCACATGACAGATCTTTAGACGTGGGTGAAATAGGAAGCATCCCGACTGATTGTGAAAATGATCTTCATAATCAGGTTATCAGTTACTTTCTTTTATTCATCGCCTTGAACAAAACCCTTTTTACTCTCATTGTTCTAATAAAAACTGCTGTCTATATGGTGTATTCATGTTTTCCTTGATGATTGCACCTGGTTATATATAGGTATATCCAGTGAGTCCAAGTATATCACACATGTCAGCATCTATATGATGTTCCGCATTTTAATTAGTTAATGCTTAAAATTTTGAACAATATATTCGTTTGAAATAATCAGTTGCCTTTCCTATGAGCATTATTTTGCTGGATCTAGTAGATGTTTGTTGCTCTGTAGTTTCTTTGACAAAGGGAATTCAAGGGTAGCTTTCTTTCTTGAAAGGTCTATGACTAGGGTTTTTGCTAGGCCCTTGAAGTTCATAATTGTTATTCGTGTACCTGTACTATTTAGGTCGAGGTATATCGGTGTTTGCCTGTAATGCTATAACTAGAAGCTCATTCCAAATTTTGTAGGACAGCTTTTAATATTAAATATCCAAATGAGTCTGTTTATAGAAAATAGTCCACAAGACGACTTAGAAGGTGATTTCAATTGTGTATGCTGGCTTTCCTTCTAAGTTGGTACCAAGGAAATTTTTTACTGATCTGTGGGTGATAGCATAAACATGGAGTAAAAGTATCTAGTGGCATGGGTTTGTTTTGGTGAAGTTGAGTGTGAACTGAGAATTCATGACAGTAATATACCCGTGTGAGTTCAGTTGTCCGTAAGAAAACTGAATCTTTTAAGTAAATTAAGGATCCAGTATGTTAGGTTTTGAACTGGTTGGCTCTATACAAAGTCAGATAACATTATTGAAGCATGCCAGGAGGAGATTAGTGATGGGCTTGCCAAAATATTCTCCTAACCCAAAGCAAGCAACTATAGCATAAATTGAAAGGGATGATCCAAAATCATTCAACGAAGATGCAGACGTGTCTATTACCCAAGATCTTGTTCTCTCTATATATAAGTTCTGTGGCAGTTGACATTCCGAAGGCACATTAAGCTCAAATCCCCAGCATCACTGCACTAGCAAAAGAGAAATAGCTATTACTGTTTCCAATGTTAAAAGATTTGAAAGAATATGAAAGAAGATTAATACATCAGTAAGCAAACATGTGTACTAAATGTAATTTTCAATTATTTTGATGAAAAGAAAAGTAAGATTAACTCTTTCTAACAAAATGCAGGCTACTAATCCCAATTCTGAAGATGCAAATCAGACTTTGAACACTGACAAGGAGGTCTGATTTTTGACAATCAATTAATACTGTTGTAATATCTTATCCTAATCAAGTCTCATTTTTGGGTACTTTTTTCACAGGTTATTTCTAATCATTCTGACCAAAGTGGAGAACATAACCAGTTGGTTTATACTACAAATGCGTTAAAAGATACCTTGTTGTCACTGCCAACTTCAACCCCTAAACTTGTTTCCACGGATGTGTAAGTGTTATGAAATTTTCTAGTCCTCTTCTAAAGATTCAAACAAAAAATGATATGAAAAGGTTGTCTTAAATAAATGATCCAGTGCCATGCATGAAACAATCAGGATGCATGGCACATTTGTTTCTTTTTGTCTGATATAATGTATGGAAATTATCGTGATACATGTTAATTTGTCTCTTATGCAAAGTAATTCTTGTACTTTAGAAGTTTATTTCACCTATCTGCATGTCTATCTTTATGAAACAAGGATTAAATTTCCTTTTTGCACTTGTACCACTGAAGTCAGGGTCATGATAAGTACCTTGTGGCATGTTCTTCAGTTGCATGGTTTATAAAGGCATGCACAAGCCTCTCTTTCTGTCAATGAAGCTTATATTTCTTTCTGAAAAATTAAAAGATGAAGCTGTTGTTGCTTGCATACAAGGGTAGCACTGGGATGCATTATGGTTTTCTTGGATTTGCTTTGACTGCATGACACTTAAATATCTACAGACTACAGAACTACATCCATTAGTTGTTACAATTAGGTTCATGAAATTTTGTCTTTATAATTCTAATTAAAAGTTTAAACGAACAGGGATTGTTAGTCTATGTCCTTTTTGAAATGAAAGGAAAGATACATGCCAAATATTTTGTTATGAGGATAATTTTACATTTTCTCACAGTAACTTGTTAAAGTTTGACACCCAAAACAATATCATTAAGCATTCCAAATTCAAAATTAATATTCTTCTGAACAAGATTAAATTCATCTCAATTTGCAATTTGATCATGTGCAACATCAAATTCATTTATTGTGCAAGTTATTTGTTTATATATTTAATTTATTTCCATCACAAATATGTCTTGTATATTTTACTGTTGATCAGTAGTTAGGTCATTATTAAGGTCTTTTTATAGGTTTATATTGGTCAAGAAGTTTGGGTAAAGAAATAGATTTTCATCAATTAATAAGAATTAATATTAAATTTAATCTGAATGAGATTTTTATATTAACATCTTGACGATGGTTGTTTTAAAACATAGTGATGAATTTGTTCTAACAAAAAATGTGATACATTAAACATTTAAGTGACCAAAGTAACTTCAAGGGGCAGAGAACCCAATATTATCTTTAAGTAGCCTTATTATCTTTATTCAATCCATGAAGATTAAACAGGAAGATGATTGTAATTAAGATGCATAATGTGCAGACTTGCATCCTGTGCATTCCAACTCCCTTTTTGGCATTTTATATCATGTGGAACAAGCAATATTAAATCTATACTGAATCACTAACATAGTCACGGTATCTGGTTATGACTTGGTATGCAGTTGCTGATGTGATGTATCTTGTTAAATATTGTACAATCTGATAAACAACTGTTTTTAGGTTAAATATAGAAGTTGTTACTAGTAGTTATTTAAAGTTGCGAATCATATAAAATAGTAGCTGGTTAGCACAAAGCATCCTATTTCTGTAGCAAAGTTCTATTTTTCCAAAAAATGCTTTAGAAGGTAAAAATGCAAATGAATTAAGAAAGAAAACTATGAGGTAATGATTTATTTCTATTTGTTGAACTTCTGATGCTTAATGCCTTAACTGTAAAGGCCAAATCCAAAGACATTCTCTTTTTGTTAAAAACTGTCATTCTTTGAATAAATGCTGTTCATGAATGCCCTTGAATTTGCCTTTAGATGCTCTGAAAAATTCATTTTCATAATGATTCCTCAAATAAAAGCAACTGCTGAGATGAAGTATTTTATACATGTTCAGGAAGTATGCTTGTGATATCAGTATGCAGCATATATCTGCTGAGATTGAATGTTGCAAATAAATAATATGCCATGTGTTCCACTTACCTCTGCAACACTGTGATGATATTCATAAATGGGATTAGGGAAATACTTTCCTGGCCATCCTGAAATATACTTTTGCAGCTTTGTTTTGCTTTAATATATTTTCTGTGAACAGAATACAAGTGTTGTGATGTGCAAAAAGATGTCAATTTATAGTTAAATGACCAATTCACCCCTGTTTACCTGTTTCTATGGATGAATTAGGAGAAAAAGATCTAACAGCAGCTTTATCATTTTAAACAAAATTATTTCTGAGGCAACAAACTCTGAAGTTTGTGATGTATTATTACCTAATATTCTAATATCTTCAAATTTAGAAAAGCTTCAAGGAAGGATGCCACTTAAAGCATCGTGCCATTCAGGAAATGACATTCCTATTCTCTCATGTTTTTCAATCACACATGCATGTGGCATTATATATATGTATATACTATAAAGGCATGTGCAACCATCTTACTTTTTTCATGGTCCTTGTTCTTTAAATTTTTTGTATGATATATATACTCATGCCATTATGCTAATGATTTTGCTGATATTCTGATGTATTAAGTAAGGAGCTTCTGAAATTTTAATGAACCACATTAAAACTTTTAGCAAGCTTCATGTGCTAATAGCCAATATAATTTGCTTGATAGTGATCATCCTTCCAGTTCATCGTCATCAGAAGATGATGACGATGAGAATATTGATCTTCAGCTACACAAGGTTGTTAATATGGACACATGTCCAGAACATGGACCTGTTAAAGCTTTTGTTGATGATGAGGCTGAAGAAGAAGATGATAGTGACCATGATCTGATGAGATTTCAAGAAAATGAAGAAGATGATGAAAGTGATGATGATGACGTGGTTAATGATCTGATTGCAACTGACTTTAAGGAAGCACCAATAGATCATGAAAGTCGCAATCTGCTTCATCAGAAGTGGGTTGAGCAACAGGATACTGCTGCAACAGACAATTTCCTGCAAAGATTGAGATGTGGTCAGAAACAGAAAGAGCCAACTTTTTTTCATGAAGAAGAGGGGAATGAAGAATTTAGTGAGAAGTCTGAAGAGGAAGAATCATATAACCTACCTCGAACTAATGCTGCCCGTAAAAATGCAAAATTGGCAAGACAGATGGTTGCACAAATGTACACCGATGATCAGGATGCTTATGTATCGTCAGATGATGAAGAGATTGAGCGAGCCTTAACTCGTCAGCGCTTACTGAGGCAGAATGTAAGTTTCTATAGTCTCCTTTGTCTTTATGTTTAGTATCTGATAGCAGTTCTGACAGGTACCCCTCAAGAACATATAAATTTTTCAGAAAGTTCTAAAAGTTACTCAATATGTTTAGTACATTATCATTGTTTCTCTTTGAGCATTTATTGGCCCTGCATGTTCATAATATATCTATCATGTTAAGCAATCCATTCAATCGAGATTCTTCTTTTCTTGCATTCAAATATATAAGAACAAGGTAACTCTTAGTAAGATCTAATTTATAACCCTATAAGTACAAGTAACTCTTTGCATTTATAGGTTTAATCAGGCAGGGAAATTGTGTTGCTTCTCTCTCTGCTTTGGTGCCCTCTACTTTTGCTACCTCATCCACCTCATTGCATCACTGTCATTGCCTCCTTGTGTCATTGTGGCTGTCACATCCTCCTATTGTACACATAGTGGTCTCCTCTTCCTTCACATTTGCATCCTCCTCTTTTTCTTTCCCCTCCACTTCCTCTTCCTTCTCTCATCTCTTTTTTTCTCTTTGGTCCATGTAGATTGGTTTGTCGACATACCTTGCATTGGTGTGTTGGTATGTACCAAACATGTACTAGTTGGGTTAGGAACTGGCACAAGTTTCGGTCTGAAAATTGAAAATTTGATTTGACAAGGGTTTACTAATTAGGATTTGTGGAATTTAAAGGATTATCTTTTCAGGAGCCTTTAAGATGCTATCTTTCATTCTAATTTTATTTGTGCATGTCATGAATATATTATGAAAACTTTCTGCATCTAAATGCATATTCAATCTGGTATTCAAACGGAAACAATGAAACTAGGTCAATCTTGGAAATTTAACAAAAATGGCTATTGTCTGAAATGATCTTTATACTTAGTTTTAAAATAGCTTCCAATTGGTCCATGTAGAAAATTTTCAATTTGGTCCTAGAATCTTAGCTTTTTTTGTTATCGTTTGTCCCTCACCTATTAAGATTGCCAACAAGGCTAATGGAGGCATCTATTGAGAATAAATCATAGTAGAAAAATAAGGTTTGCAATACTGTTTGGTACAGAACAGTATGAGCGGTAATTATTGGATCGATAGTTTACAGGTATACAGACCAGTGAAAACTAAGCGATATGCCTCGTTAGGGCTTGCATCGTCCTGTATAGGATGATACATGTTCTATATCTTTTTAATTCTTTCACTATATTTTCAGGATTTTTTCAAAATTCAGTGTGCAAATCGGTACGGACTGGAATGGTGCAATACCGATACAAAAAAATTGTGAATTATGATATAGAGTTTAAAGTTTTGTCCTACAATAGTTGATTGTCTTTGATTGCCATGTCAATCTATATTCCTCCCCTATTTCCTATTGTACCTCTTACTTCTGCTCCAAATCTTTCCAACTTCCATAACCTTCATTCAACTGTTTTGTCCTTTTATTCTTTCAAGACCACCCCTCCCTATCACCACTAACATGTTCACTTCCTCCATCACCATCTCTCCGTCCTTCATCATCACCTCCTTCACTACCACTGCCACACTTTCCGTTGCTTTCCTTTAGATCCTGCCAACCGCCACCTACTTCATCATTACCTCCTTCACCACCACTACTGCCCTTTCTGTTGCTTCCCTCTAGGTCCTGCCAACATCTACCTCCATCTTGAGAAGAGGTGGTGGTAATGGAGGTCCAAAGGAGGAGGTGGAGGGAAAGGAGAAAGAGGAAGTGTAGCAGTGAGGGACAGAGGAGTTAAAGGAAAAAAAGATTGTGGAGGAATTATCTTGACTATTTGGTTATCCTAGAGCGATCATATGACAGTAACTAAAATTTAGGACCCATGTCTACTGTATGCTATTCAATTTATTCTTATTTACCCTTCTTTTCATTATATTTTTGTAAAATATTCAATTGTGGCTCAACTTTGAAAATAATGTTAATTTTTAGAAGAATAGAGGAACTTTTTTGATTTAATATACCTACAGAAACATGCCTAAACTGATGTATATCACACTTTAGTGCCCATATTTGAGACCATATAGGAAGCAGAGAGCTTCTCTTTTCTGTATTTTGCATTTTTTAAAGTTGACTTCTTATTTCATTTACTTCTATCCTTTTGTATGAAATATCTAGAATAGCAAAGAGAAAAGGGTCAAACTATCAACATTTAGATCATTTTTTGGGGTCAAAACTGAAACCAATGTTGAATTACTGGAATGTTGATTTAATGTAGTTGAGATATATGTAAAACCTACCCAATAGTGCACAAGAAGTCACTATATAAACATTCAAAAATTGATGAACCAAAAAAGTTTACGTCTTGTAAAGCATCATATTAGAATATGATTATTTTGCTTCGGCAAGGGATATCACTTTATATATAAGCTAAAAAAGAAGAATGATTCAGCTTACCTACCTCAAACGTTATGGCTCTGGATCTTTTCCCTTTTGGCTCTGGATTATAGATTATAGTTGCTTGTTGATCATTTAAGAGCATGATTTCTCAGTTCAGCAGTGGATATGACTTTGAATGCAAGTAAGAGGAATAATAATTTTGCCTATATGCCAAATGGTTTGAATCTGGATATATATTGTGCTTTGTCATTCATGTTGTTCTTGATGATGATGATGATGATGGTGATGATGTTATAAGACAAACTTGTTAATTTGGGTGGCTTAATAAAAAGGGGGAAAGTTATACTGGTGAAAATTATCATCCAAAAATATGGAAATATAGATGGTTGAGCTGCTCATACTTCTTTGTGCATATCTTTTTGGTTTTGTCATAGGTTAAGCCAATGCTAGATCTAGGTTTAAGTCATTATCAACTTCTTGCTTTATTTGTTATTATTTTCTTTTGTAAATGTTTCATAATTTTTATCAGCAATTTTGTGATTTATTTTTGGTTGCATGCAGAGTGATTTTTGAATCCCAAAGAAATTGAAAAAAAAAGGGTTTAGGCATGTTTATATGTAAGTCAAGTTTGCATGAAGGACTATCAGATGAAGTATAAGTCAAGAATTCTTCCTTTTTGTTCCTTTTTTTTTTGATATTTTCCCTTTATTGTCTTTCTCCTTTTCTTTTCTAAATAGTTATGCTATAGCATTATGACAAGTTTTGTCTCTCTCTTCTTATTTTTTTTGGACATATTTCTACCATAGCTTAAAATCCAGTTGCACTATGTAATTATTTCTAACTGAAATCATTCTCAAAGGCATGCATGTTCGTTCAACTTGGTTATTGGAAGTGGCACTAAAAGCAAATTAGAGTAGCAAATGAAATTGAAAAATGGAGTAACCAAGAGCCATTCTTGACTCTGACTTATTCAAAACCTAATTTTGTTATGAATTTGTGTTGCCATATAATTTGAATTCTCGATTGGCATGTAAAAATTGCTTAATATATATGAGATTTCTATTATTTTAATTGACAATAATTGATAATGAACTTCCAAATGTGCAGGAAGAATCCACATTTATTTCTCTTGTAGATAATGGGGATTCCCGGGAATTTTTTGGTCTTATAAAGAAGGTGAACAATGCTTCTGAGCCCAAAAAGAGAGAGAAAACAATTACATGTAAACAAACAATTTTCATTTGTGCTTTTCCTTTTTCTTTTACATACAGAGTTTTATGATGTCAACATTTTCATTTGCTCTTTCTATCCTCTTTACATGCTTGCAGCTGACTTTGATAGACTGCTAATGAGGGGAAGCAGCAATAGCTCTTCAAAGGTAAAATTATGTGATTATTATTCTGCTAGTGTTTGAGACTTTGAGTTGTGCATGTTAGGTTTGTTGATAACAAACATTTGGTAAATTGGATGCAAGTTGATCTTCGTTTGATTTGCATGTTTTTGTTTTATCTTCTTATGCCATGTTAGTAATGTTCTAATAATTGGATTTGTTCCAGTCTAAACAAGGCATCCTTTCAAATAATTAAAGTCACCATGCAGGCATCTTTTCTTGGTCGAGCAAAAGGTTCTTCGATGCCATTTTCACATAAACAAGGATCAACAACTGCTCGGGCATTCATTTTTGGTCGAGATGATAGTAATAGCAGGAGTTGTCTGACAGCCTCTGAGAACCATCAAAATGTGGTAACTCTTAGAAGTTCATGGCTTAGACTTTTTTATTTTTTGTTATATTTTGCAATAGCAAGTTATTGACATTCTTCAAACTTCAAAGAAGCATAAGCTTTAACTCTCTCTTTCTCTTTTAATTTTTATTAACATTATTTATTCTTGTGTTTCTAAAAATTTTGTTTCTAATTACATCCATCGATTCAAGAAAACTATTATTTCTGCAGACAGATAAAAAGTGATTTTTTTTTCAAGATGGAGTTTTCTCAAAGGAATTTTCTTCTTGTTGGCATGTCTCATTGGTAATGTGCCAGCCAGCATGCCCCATGCTGACCAATTAAGTCAAACACATTGTAAATGACGTCTATACAACTTGGCACAACAAAAACCTCAAAATTGGAGATGTTGGTACTTATGGCTTCAATAACATGTATTCCATCCCAAATCTGATTATGAATTCTTTGTAATCCAAGATATAAATATTGATATGATTTGAGCTCCATTCCTATCTGGATATTTGAATAGTTTGAAATAGCTAAAGCATAAAAGTATTCTAGTTAATTCAATCAGAAATGCTTTATATTCTCCTTTTGTTTTTTTTTTCTTTTATTCATTTTAGGTATCTTGCTTGACAAATTTTGTTTAGTGTCATCTACACCTATTTCTGCATAAATTTTGCTCACAAGTTGCACTCTGCAAATGTTGATCACCACTGAATATTGCTTTGAATAGTAGATTTGTATGCAAGCTTACAATATTGGTATTCTGCAAAATACATGAATTTTCCAATATCTTAATTGATTCGATATATTAATCAAATATAAGTGCTGTAGCATATCCTAATTCTCAATCCTGTGTTCCATGCCTTTTAGTGTGTCATTGAATATGTTGTTGGTCTTATGGTTGTGTTCAACTAAGCCAACTCAACTTGTTCAACTGCTGGGTCAGGTTGGATTTGGTGCTCTGTGCTTAGTTACCCACTAGGCTTTGCAGACCAAATAGGGTTGGTTAGGATGACCTCAAACTCGAAGCCCAACCCATATTCAGTCTTTAGCTACTTTAACTTGGCGAAACGCAGAACCAGTCGGACTTGGCAATATGAAGCATATACTGCCTGTAAATATAGAGCAAGAAATCTGATGGTAAGTTGGCTGCACTGTGCAGGATCAGATGGAAAAACAACATAGGAAGCCTTCATCAGCAAAGTTCAACGGCTCACAGGTGAAATCAACTTCTACATCGAAGACTGAGGTGGATACAAGTTCAGGTCCTTCATTGTTTGCGATCCTGCAGCAATCATCGATATCATCTGATAAACAAAGAATGAATAGTAAGATGCCAAGCGGCGATAAGTTATCAGAAACCCGAATCGCCAACCATTTTTCAGCATTTAGGCTACGCAGGTCTGCAAAATAGCAGAGAAGAAACTAATGGCTAACGCCAGAGAAAGCCCAAGGGTAATTTGATCTTTCGGACTCCTGGATCTACGACTCCTGCATGATTCCAAAGGGGACATCTGAAGCTTTCTTTGGTCTTTCATGTGGGGGTTGGCTGCTGGACTAGTTCGGAACAGCAAAGTAATTGTGACGGCAGTCTGCTTGATGATTCCATATATCTGACGTTATTGTTTGTCGAACCAGCCTTTTCAATTATGTTTTGTTCCAATGTAATTACTAGGTTATTTGTTTGTTTCTTTGAACTGGAGTCAAGGTTGCACTCGTGTCATGTAAAAGTTCTTGATGACAATTAAAGGGGGTTTAGTTTAAATCTAGAGCATTACGGACATCGTCGTGTATATAACATTAAAAAAAAAAAAGATTAAAAGAAAAATGGTCCCAGCCAATCCTGTGCCACCCATTGGCATCATAAACCTGAGCGGATCCTCAGCCGCTTTGATCTGGATTTGGTTACTCCGGTAAGTACGTTTCCCAGCCCACATTTGTAACTTCTGATTCGGGTTCCTCGGTGACTATTTCCTCACCTCCATGCAAATCTGTTATTCAGGAGTTCTTCCTGCGAGAACGATGCGGCAGCCTCTTTGCTTGGTCTCCACCTGCTGCAACAGCTCCTGCTGCTTCCGCCCGAAGGTAACCTTACAAAGCAAAAGCTGCGATGCTTCTCCTTCCAGCATCGTTTAGCCTCCCAGGTAACGCTAACAACCTTCTGCATAGGATTGGTTGAAGAGGCGAGAGGCTGCTCCGCTCCGCCAAGAGCAAGGAGGCGGAACCCCGGGAGGAGTCATGGAGCGGGTGGCGACTCCTCTGGTGGCCGCTACTGCAATCCTCGCCTTATCCGCTCCCGGTGAGCGCCCGCCCTCTTCCCCTTGTTGCCCTCCGTCGCTGGTGATTATTTCAAGGCTGTCCTTCCGTGGGTTCATCAGTCCATGCCATGATCCTTATCGGAAACCGACTCGTTGATGCGTGCGTTGTCGGTGACGTGTCATCCCACATCCGCATAACGCCGTGGGAGTCCGCCTCGGGTGAAGCCAAACGCAAGCATATGCCATTGCAGAAACCACATCGCATTAGAAAGATTTCACTAGAAACAATCAAGACAATTGAACACGCTCGGTCTAATTAGATCTATCACATTACATTACACAAAGCTGAATGGCAGAGAAAAAAGATCACTCGATATAAGGTTAACATTATGCTTTATGATCATAAATGACTAAATTCTTTTGAAAGCTTCCGAGCACAAGCCTTTACAAGTATAAAATTTTGCATTCGGAAAGCCGAAGACTATTTTGATGCATCACAATCAAATTTTAAGCCCATATATTCTACACATGGGCCTTTGTTTTTTAATGAATGGCTTAGGCTTTTGATCCTGAACGTGACGGCTTATACCATGCAACCATAACCTACATATCATCATCGAGACTTGTTTGGTTGCTTGTCGCAGCGGCCTACGGCCAGTCTATATCGAATGGTGCGGCTCTGTTTCAGAAAGCCTGTATCGGTTGCCATGACATGGGGGGGAACATTTTGCAGCCTGTGAGTGTTTTGATTTCCTTTCGTTTCCATAATGTAATGAGTTTGGTGGTTCCACAGCTGCCTCATTCGCTTGCCTCCTCCTTTCAGGGTGCCACTCTGTTCATGAAAGATCTGCAAAGGTAAGCCAGCCGCTGCTCTTCCGCATCTTTTTGCACACTGAGGTCCGTGGTGTTGGTGCAGGAACGGTGTTGCCACAGAGGAGGGAATATACGACATCACATACTATGGAAAGGGAAGGATGCCGGCAAGCAGCCTCCTCTTACCTTTATATTGTCTGCAACTGAAGCATGAATAGCTCTGAATCTAGAATTGTATCATCAGGGTTTCGGAGAGAGATGTACGCCGAGAGGTCAGTGCACATTTGGACCACGGCTGCAGGAGGATGAAATCAAGCTCTTGGCAGAGTTTGTGAAGGCACAAGCTGACAGAGGATGGCCAAAAATCGAAAGCTATGGAGATTGAGTTCTGCAGAAACAAAAAAGTTCAGAAATGGCACTTGGTCATGGTCAGTAGGCAAGATGATAGACGTCTCTGATCCAAGAGATTTAGATTGACAGAGGATGCTCCTATTAGTGATCCTTATTTTGATGGAGATGATGATGCATCAATGCAAATGAGTGAGCCCAATATCTTAATTAAATGGAGAGATAAATTGTGGAGATACATATCTTGTAATGTCATCATTCATTTTTTACTCTATTAAAATTATTAGACGTGAGTTTTTTGTTTTTATGTTAGCATAATGTGACGTCTAAAAGGCATCGATTAGCATAATTAATAAAGACTTTGATAGTTTATCATAATTTCCTGGACTTTGAACGTCGTTTTCGTTATTTATATTTTATATAAAAAATATAATAGTATTATTATTGGGTCACTTTTAGGCATATGATTTACGTATGATCATATAATTTAGATCTGTAATTTTACTTTAGATAATTATAAGTTGAACGTGGTTAAGCTTTTTTAAATTTTTATTTGAGAAAAATGTGTGAATAATATCCTGCAAAAGAAAAAAAAAAAGAATGCCATAGCTCATGAGCTAATTATATATTATTTTATATAGTTAACTATATTTAGCATTCTGAATCTTATACTTTCAAAAGTTACATTGACATTCTTATAGTTACAAAGGTGAAACATCTAAGATTTATTCATCGTAACGTCATCATTTTTACTAACGAAAATAAAGAATAAAAAAAATAATTTTAACATTCTAGTTGGTGGTGACGGATGACTTCGATGGTGGCAGATTGTGGAGTAGTTAGGAGACGTAGGTTGGTATTGTGGATGATGGGAGTAACGACGAGTGATGAGGGTCGCTCTGTATCTGCGTCGACGCAGTTGTCGAACGATAAAAAGGCCACTCGATATCTACATTAACATTGATGTGAATGTAGAGCCGGTGATAACAGATGACATCGATGGTGGCGGATTGTGGAGCCGTTAGGAGACATAGGTTGGTATTATGGATGAGGGAAGCAATGACGAGTGATGAGGGTCGCTCTGCATCTGCATCGACGTCGATACAATTGTCAAACGATAAAAAGGCCACTCGACATCTACATTAACATCGATGTGAATGTAGAGCGACATGCTTGACAACTACGAAAGCACCGACATAGATGTAAAACCACCCTCACTTCTCGTCATCCCTCTTCTCGTTTACATTAATCATCCACGACTCCTAACAATTCACTGTTTATCATCATCGATGTCGTCTGTCACCATCAACTAAAATATTAAAATTATTTTTTTATTTTTTATTTTCATATTTCTATTGACAAAATCGATGACGTTAAAATAAATAGACCTAGATATTTCATTTTCATAGTTATAAGGATAAAAATATAATTTTTTAAAACATAAGGAGTATAATGTTAAGATAACTAATTACAGGAGATAATATATAATTAGCCCAAGTTTACCACAAAAAAAAAATAGGATAAGGATCCAGACTCTAAGCCAAATCCCATTTCGAGTCACCTCTTTGACAATTACATCAACTTCACACATAGTAGATTGTGCCGGAAAACACAATATGATTATTCAAGGATTAATGACACATTAAAGCTTATTTAAGAGAAACATCAACATAATGAATAGTTGAAGTTACAATTATACAATTTTTCTCAAAGTCATGCTGCAGAAACCTTTTCAAGTGACAATTTCAAAGAATCTACTCCTTCCAAATTTTCAAATGTACAAAAATATAACTATTCTTGTGCTCAAAATATCTATTTAGCCACAGAAGCATCTAATCTAGAATCCACGGGTTCCTCTTTTATTTCTTGCATTAGCATCCCGTGCTAATCTAATCAATTTCATTAAAGATCTGTCATTCAGAAGTTAACCAACATAGCTGAAGGCAGCTCCTCTTTGATTTCTGCTTATAAGCCCTGAATTTTCACTTCAGCACCCATAGACCATCCCATTTCCTGGGCATACTAACAGGTCATTCCTTCAATGGAAAGAAGGTCGGATCATCCATGCAAAATCACAACACATCAAGACAATGGAGACAGTATTGATTTAGAAGCCTCTCCATAAGGCTGTTAGGTTCAGGAACCAGCGCAGATGTCAAGCCATTCCAGAAATGAAATGTGATTGATTCATTCAGCATCCTTTTTAAAAGATCATCTTGTTCAGCTCTTTCAAATTGATCAGCAGGCTCTGCAAAGTACCTGTGCAAAATCCATTCAAACTGTTGAGCGATAATGCTAACATAAGAGTATGGGTGGTTAGCTTGTTGAACATGTCTAGCGATATCAGAATTTTGCTGATAAATGCCATTTTCTTATGGAAAGTGATGCCAGGAATTAAGAGGGGTATGCAACTGCAGTGTTATGTTTGTTGTGTGTAAAACTAGGAAGACTAGATGATACGGGTTATAAAGCAACACAGAATTTCCACAGAATTCCCTAAAAGAAAATTTTTAAAGACAGAGCAAACGCCTCACTGTATACATAACTTAAAGGTCACACACTATAATCTTAGCAGTAGGCAAGCTAACCAACAAAAAACTAGCAACATTGTTCTAACTAGCTCATTTAACCAAAGCTATTAGGAGAATGGTTAATGGTATGGAATTCAAAACAAAAGATCTATATCTAAGAAAGAAGCACCTTGTAATATTTATCGAACTGATAGGATGAAATGCAAACTGAGGTTCCATCTTTATGTCAAGCTGTAAAGAAGATTTCCCAGCCTTGTCAGAAATCCTTTTTATAACTCTTGTCATGAGATCAGCACCATTCCACCTTAAAAGGGTATCGTCATATGTTGAATAGTATTCATTTAGGCACTCGAGCATCAAAGAACTGCAGACAAATATATAGATTTGTGAGAATTAATACATAAAGCTAAAGATGCATTAGTGGAAAGACGTTATACAAAATGATATGGCTGCTCTCAGATCCAGATCAAGTAGTTATGCGAATCCTGTTAGAAAGAATTATTACTTTTATAACCTAAAAGAAAGAAGTTACAATAGATTACAACTACCGATCTTTCAGTGGACATCGTAACACTTAACAGGCAAGTGAAATACTACTTTAGTGCCATGTGTTCTATTTTAGGCATCATCCTCAGCATTCATATTTTCATTTCCAAGTAAATTATCACCTCACAGACTGCATTTCTGAAACAACAGGATAATCTATCACAATTCATGAAAATCAATGCTTACATGCACATAGCAAACTCGGTGTTTAAGGTAAGATAGTTGATTCCCAACCAAGCTTCTATTGTCAATACTTAAGTTGCCCTACTTTGCTTAGAACAAATGCACAACTATGCATTCTTAGTCCATATGAGCTGATTTGGGCAAAATGAAGATCTAGGCCACGGTTACTACATTTGAACCTGGATACAAACACTAAAAAGATAACTTCAGATGGATGACATAATCAGGATCAAGACATCTTACATGGCATTATTGATCATAAAGTTGTATCAAACAAGTAGATTTGCCTCTATATCCATGAAGCACATGAAGTTAGGCAAACATATACAGTTTCAGTACCTGTTCTTTTCAAATGCCATCACCGCACCATTAAAGACTGAATTGCCGCCTGTGTTATCCTCAATTGAAACAAAATTCTTCAGTGAATGCAGAGGATTTAGAACTATAATATCTGAATCAAGGTATATACCACCATATCTGAATTGTCAAAGAATACAACAAATATCTTTTTATTACAAAGGGAAAAATGGAACAGCTTCAGTGGTCATAACATTTACCATACTACTGAGTTATGTCATTTGCCATGCCTGTATTAGGTGTCATATAGCTCATGCTTGCTTAAGTAGCATGCAAATTACCTTAAATATACTTTCTTTATTGATGGATGAGCTAATAAACTTTATAGGTTATTTTCCAGATCCTCAATTTCAGTACATTAACAACATGACAAATGAAAACATGGTGCTTGACAGTATCTGATAGTTGAAAGATAAGATGGAACTTGATGCCAACAAACAAATATAAATAGAGCAGTTAGTACAACTACACAATGGATTATGTTTTGAAGATCACATATTTACTTAGGGTTGCAAATGAGTAAAACCATTCACAAGCAACTCAGTTTTCAACTCATTAAAAGGCTCACCAAAGCTCATTTGCCAAGGTTATGAAGCTCAATTATTACTGAACCAGTCTTGAACATGGCAAAGCTCCACTCATTTAGGCTAGCCAATCGACTCACTAATAAGTTTGTGAAGATGCTCACGAGCAGACTCTTCAACAAACTCATTTATGTATGACACATTTTGATGGCAAATCTATGTCTTACTCCCATTAACAAGTGGGTGAGCAGGTGAAAAGAATTGTTCATTCAAAAAGGAAAACCAAAATCAACTCATCTGAAAACAAAAAATATCTTTAAAAAATGAGACCAAAGGTCAACTCCATTGAGGATAGAACCAAAATCTCTATTTTTGTAGACTATTGTCTTATCAATTGAACAAAATTTAAACAGAGATTGAGCTTGCAAAAATTATTATGAGTTAATCTTCAACATCATTTTACGCATGATTTGGATTTCAGGCCGGGCTTGAGCTCCACCAGCGTAAGTCAAGCTGAGCCTGAATGGAGCAAAGCTTGGTCTGAGTTGGCTCATCAATAAGTTGAATATTAACTAGTGACTTGTCATTTCATCTTATTATACCATTAATAAGACACAAAGAAACAAACTTAAACTTTTTGCTTGTTCGTGCTGGAATGTTAGTTGTTGTAAAGAAAAAAAAAAACTTTGAATAATTTACTGACAATGACCTTGTCATTCTATAGTTAAAATGTGTTTAGTGTTTTATATTAAACTCTAAAATAAATATTATGTCGTTATAGTCGAGTGAGTGACCATCTTTGATGATACTGCCTTTTAACTTGTACCTTGGTAGCACACAAGTCAACAGTAGCACATAGACATGGAGACATGAATGTAATATGAATGCATATCCAAGTTTTAAATTTGGCAAAAGACAAAATGGAGATACAGGGACACATATAAGGATAATAATTAAAAAAAAATAAGACACCAATGTTGTAATACTATGAGTATATGGAGTACCACAATTTAAACTGACCAGAAGATTTAGAATCATAAACCCATCCACTTATATTGCTATTATTGTTTGACATTGGGATAGTACAACTAAAGATTCTGAAAAGAAACCAATTTATTACATAATATATTAGCATAAAATATTTCATAAATTTTACTTTATAAATCCTTGGTCTAGGTATAAACCAAAAGAATCTTCCCATGGAGATAAAACTTCTCAATGATAAAGTTAGAAAGTGGATGAGAATTTGGCTCTGCTCACTTTCGCTTGTGGAACTCTAGGAGGTCTAGAGACTAAGATTCATAACCCATGTTACATATTTATTTGGAATGAGTTTGTCATTCTGATCATGTTGGATGACCAGAAAGTTGAGAAATGCATAATCATAGAAACACACATATGTGTATATATGTGCAATGTGTACACATAATCATAGAAATGCATAATCTGTATATATATATGTATATATGTGTGTGTGTGTACACACACACACACACACACACATACACATAATTCTCTGAGGAGTTAGGATATATGATATTTGTGATCATACAAGAAGTGGGAGGCAAAATGGCCTAGCTGGTATCCATAATTGATGCCTTAAATTAACTCGTATAAAATCCATTTACATATTAAAATTTAGGCAATCAAACCAAGAACCAAAAGGCATGGATCTGCAGATTTAAAATTTAGTGGGTATGCTGTCCACTTTCCAAGTTTTTGCAAGAAATGAATTCCTTTTACGTGAGAAAAGACCTAGAAAGAAAGAACAGAGAAGTTTCTATCCACCAAACTATACTAGAACAAGCAAACAAATATTAGGATATTAGATTAAGATAAATCTTTGAACAAAATTGACAGCTTACTTGTAGAGAGCAGCAAGACGTAACAGCTCGCTATAATGAATGGGATAATGTAATGTCTTCCTCCACTCAAACCATACAGATGAAAAAATATGTGCTGGAGTGTCCTTCAAAAGTTCATCAAGATTTGGCATGGCAACTGCAACTCTAAGCCTGTATGTGGGACATCAAGTTACAAAATGAATTTTCTAACAGAGACATTTATGAACTGTTTAAATTTAACTTTAGAAGTCTAATTTTGATGGAGCATAAAAATCTTTAACAATGTGAAGAGAAAAAGGAGAATATAGTACTTCATAACACAAATCATGGTAAAAATTTCAACTTACTTATAACAACAAAAGTTCATATGCCATTCATCACATAACCTTAATTTATTGGAAATACAACAAATTCCGCACTTGAAGAATCGACAACAAACTAGGATTCAACTCGGGATCCACCTAGGCATATGCACTATATGATTCTTATAATTTTTGTTTTAAAGACCTACTTTTTAGTCAATACTGGATGTTATTACCAATACATCGATACTCTCGTTAACAGCATTTAACCAGGGCAATCATGATATGAGAGTCCTCACATCCCTACCTATTACTCATAGCAACGAGGGATTGATTAATAAAGATCAAATACAATTGGACATCATCTTCAGTGTTTGCATTTACATGCGTGCAAGATGCATTCAGAAAGAAAAAAGGTTAGTTTTTCAGAACATTTGTATACCCTGCCATTAGGCATTAGCATTAAAAGGAGTCCTTGGCTCAGTTCAGCAGAATGTGGTTCACAAAATCTGATATCAAAATGCCATGTATTGTCACGAACCACTAAGAAATTGAATGAAACATCGGAAGCAGGATAAGGAGTTATGAGGAAGGGGGAAAGTAAGGAAGACAGTGATGTAGAGAGGTAGGGACCAAAAAGGAACAAGAAAATTTATTCTAAATGATTAAGTTAAACTACCAACTAATAAGTGTCTGCAAAACTATTATAAAGCACCACTTTTTAGACAAAGAATGCAGTACCCATCCTTCACAAAGTCCTCGAAGAAATTGAGCTCCATTGTCTCTGAGAACACAACAACACAAGCATCCCAATGATGATGCAGAAGACTCTCCAGTCCCCGCTGGTGCCGGACACCATAAGTCCAAGGTGGGCTGTTCCACACCATAAAAACTCTTATTTTGCACCGCCTGCTATCGAGAAACTGCTCCATGAAATCTGTAAACGTCAGATGGGCGTCTATACCAGGAAAATACCCCCATCGCCGACCATCGGCATGCACTCGGCCCTCCTCCTCCTCCGAAGTAGTTCTTTTCCTCTGTCCGTCCGGAATTTCCTCTTGCCTTCTCGTATTCTCCACTTCTAGTTTTCTTCTTCCGTCGGCTCTTTTAGCCTCACCACCCCCACCCACATTAAATGGAACACTCTCCATCTCCTTCAGCAGCACCCTCTGAACCATCCGATCTCCTTGGGTGAGTGTCGCCAGGCCGGGTCCGTCCGGATCCTGAAGCAAAGGATGGTTCTTGGGGTTCAACAGCTCGAGGTTCGAGCGGAGCATCCGATCCCGCCGGAGGAAATTCCCCTTCCCCTCGAGCCACCGCGCCCACCCCTCCCGCAGAGGCGAGTCACCGGAGCCCGCCTTGAGCAGAAGCGCATCCTCGATCCTCCGGATCGAGTCGAGCTTCAGCCGCACGTCCTCATCCACCGGCTGGTCGTCCGACCCGAACGCGGTCTTGGTCCGAAAGGGACGGGCATCGTAGGAATCAAGGAAGCGGTCGCCGCGCGGATCCTGCTCCGGCTGGCCGAACCGCCTCCGGGCAACGCCGAGGGCGTGATCCCAGAACAGGCCGGAGCTGAGAGTCCGGGTGACCGCTGGCTCGTCGGGATCCTGCTCATCGGCGTCTCCCTCCTCCTCCTCCTGGGCACTCCGGCCGCGGTCCACCTCCTCCTCCTCCTCAAGCACGTCGAGCTCGTCGATCCGGTCGTCTTCGGCGGCGGTCTCGTTGAGGGCGTTGTCGTCGGCGTCGTCGAAGAGGGCGGCGGGGTCGCGATCCGAGGGGGCGCGACGGGGTAGGACGGAGGGGAGGCCGAGGCGGAGGGGGAAGGAAGAGGAAGCAGAGGACAGGCGGGAATGAAGAACGGAGAGGGAGACGAGGAGGAGGAGTGCAGCAGCGGCGGCGCAGAGCTGGGGGCCGTAGCCGGAGCGCCGCCGCGCGTGGCGAAGCATCCCCACAGGCGACGAAGGAGCGCGCCTTTGCTTGCGGTGTGATGGTGGACCGGCCCGGCGGTCCCAAGGAAGGTCTCAGTTCGGCAGCAGAGTAGTTATTTGCTGGAAATAAGACTAAGCGGAAGAGGACACGAAGAGGGCGACGGTGGGTGCGATGAAGCTAAAGAAAGCTCCACCACAACGACAGGAAAGAGGAGCATTTTTTTTTTCTCGTTATTTTTGGAATATTTATGGGATTTTTTTTATTCTTTTCGGTCATCAAAATTTACCAAATATTTATGAAATATTAATGGAAAGATATCCAAAAGAGGTTTATAGAATGTTGATGAGGGCTTCGACTCGAAACACAAACTAAAATAATTGATGTACGATTGTATACATCCTTCGAACAAAAGAAGAATTGTGTTGCTGAATTTATAGGTTGAATTGCAATAAAGAAGGTAAAACTTAGATGAAGAGACACTTTGCACTTGATTGTTCATTTTTTTTCTTGGCTAAAAAACAAAAAAAAATTGACGCCTACTTTGTTAGGCATGTGTTCATCTCTACAATGTTAGTTTGTCATTTTTGCAAGAACTTGTTGTTTTAGAGCTACGAAGTGGGTGACCACACACTCGCTCATATTAAGAAATAGTTGAGTGGAATGGAAGTATTATGGAGGAATTATTATCGGTGAACATATTGTTTTCCCCCTCACAAAAAGCCTCAAATAAAATCAGACCCTCTTTTATTTAAATGCCAAGAAAATAGCCTGTTTTGTTCCCATATTGATCACTCTTGTATTGTTTTCAGCTTATAATTTTTATTTCATGTATAAAAACTATGATTATAATCTCGAACCTTCAAAATATTGATGAAATGATTTTTCTGTGTCTCTCGAAAATGTAATTTTAAATATGAAATTATGATTACGAATGTGGCTCCAGTTGATAAAGGTTTTGATTATTTATTATAAAATTTAAATTTATTATTATTATTTATTTATATAAAAAAATATGGTTGCAGGAGATCGAAAAGGTTATTATTTGACTTTGACCGGCTTCTACCGACTTTTGTTGACTAATGCGAAGCAAAAATCTCCGTCACATCGAAGCGGTGCCAGCGCGGCCATCGCTTCCGGACTTGTACGACCATTTCTGGGCGCCTGTTTGTACTGCATGCAAAGTACTCGTCACGCCTGCCCAAAAAAGTACATTGAATCTTGCCTTCATCTTCTTTCTCCTCCTCCTCCTCAAACGTAATAATACCTCCGACGGCGACGGCGACGAGGTGCATACGAGGAGGATTCAGGCCATGGACCACGGCGGGATGGGCGATATGAGCATGAACAATTCCACCATGGCCAAGCGGCACTACACCCACATGACCTTCTTCTGGGGCAAGAACTCCGAGATCCTCTTCTCGGGATGGCCCGGCACCAGAGGCGGCATGTACGCCCTGGCGCTCCTCCTCGTCTTCGCCCTCTCCTTCCTCGTCGAGTGGCTCAACCACTGCCGTCTCATCAGGCCCGGGACCGGCCACGTCGCCGCCGGGCTCGCCCGGACGGCGCTGCACGCGGCGAGAGTCGGGCTCGCCTACCTCGTGATGCTGGCGGTCATGTCGTTCAACGGGGGCGTGCTGATCGCCGCCGTCGTCGGTCACGCCGTCGGTTTTCTTCTCTTCGGCAGCTCGGTGTTCTGGACGGCGCCGCTGCAGCCGATCGACAACGACGGCCGCAAGGGTGATCTTCCGCCCATGGCCTGCTGATGTGGTGCTTCATCTCCCAATGTTTTGTGTGATTTGGTAGTAAATTTGGATGCAATATGTGATCGTGTGTAGTTATAGAAGCTTGAAATCTAATAAGTTCAAGAAGAAACATGGATTCATCTGAAAGAAACCCTTTAGCCGCATGCTGATCTTTGCGCAGGTCGACTATGATGCTGTAATCCTCCTGCATCGCTGTGCAATTATACATATAGCATCCCATGTCATTCACCGATTGCATGCTGATCGTCTCCGTCTTCGCTCCTGCAATTGGGTTTCGGAGAATTACTGATGTTGTGCTACGTATCACATAGGAGGAGACAAAAGGCAAATCTTTAACATTTCTTGCAGGGTAAAGCAGGTTCAGATACCTGATGAAAATTTCAGGTGCTGCACAAGGCACATCGGCAGCAACATGAAAAGAGTTCCTCGGTTCGGAAATTGTTTTGAGCATCTAATCTAACCTGGTTTGATCCGCTAGGAAGAGGAAAAGTACCAATCTCCCTTTTGTTTTAACCTTCTTTTGGCTATAAAGTCTAACTTATGATTTCTGTGGCTCATCTGAGCGGAGATATCCTTGGTGTCTGCAATGCAGCGAAGCTATTCTTGATAGCTTTGGGGCGTTCTAAGCATTCTTCCATCTACATGTAAGCAATGATATGAATCAAAATTTATTTTGAGTGAAGAGAAAGCAAGAATTTTGTAACTGTGAGACTGATGTTAATATATTGCTATTGTCACAAATATATCATTTTGAAGGAAGCAAAATGTCATATCAGAACAATTTTAGAGTTGTTATGGTCAACAACTTTTTGCCGTCCCCGGGCGTCGGCACCGGGTTCGGGTTCGGGTTGCAGGGTCGCCTCATCGATCTCCAGCAGAAGCCGACGCTGGCCGAGAAGCCGATCATCCGCTTGGCGGCCTGCCTTCATCCGTGGCTACCACGCATGCATGCCCTCTCGCACTGCCTGCCTGGGGTTTCCCATCCACCCTCCGATGCTTAAGCCAGTGTCGGATGGGAGGGAGTAGAGTGTTTCATAGAGAGAGAGAGAGAGGTAGAGAGAGAGATCCTTTGGTCGTTGATGTCTCGAGGTCAACGCTGCTTTCGTGATGGGAACTGGCTCGCCATGCGCCGATGGGAGCTCGGTGTCATGCAATGATGGGAGCTCGTGCCCATGCAATGCGAGGAGCTCTTGCCACGCTATGCAATGAGGAGCTCCGCCGCCATGCAATGAGGGGGAGAGTGGTCGCCATACAAATGAGGGGAGAATGGCTAAGAGAGTCTTCTTCCCCTCCTCTTCCTTCTCCTCCTCCTCCTCCTTCTCCTCCTGAGTGCTGGTTTATCCCCCCCTTTTTCCCCTCTTCTCTTCTTCTTTCCGACCGGTAAATAATAATTGAAGAGTTCAGAGTGCACCTTTTTCCTCCTTCCCTTCCTGCCTTACCCCTTCGCCTTAAATATGTCGGACGGATGGCGCGCCTCCTGGCTATGCTCTGCGGTGGTATACGGACTGACTCGCAGCCGGGCCGTGGGTCAACCCCGCATGTACGTGAGGCGAGGCAGAGGAGAAGCGACGTCGACTAATCAAATACGGGAGTAAAAGAGCGCAGGAGGAGCGATAACATCATCCGAGCGTGATATCCAGGATCGGATATCACGTCACATTTAATACCCATAACACTACCCCCCTCAAAAAGCCACTCCTGCGGGACGGTCCTCGAGGGTTGGGGGTGGTGTTCGGGAAACCCACACATGAGTGGTGGTCACGAGACCTCGCGAGGTTACTGCCGTGACATAATCGATCCGAACCATTATGCAGGATGAGGAGTTCAGGCGCCGCCAAGACCTGAGAAAATCAATGGTCGAGGCGCTCAAGACCATGTAACCGAACCGCCGTCGGGATAAAGGGTCGAGGCCCGCCAAGACCCAGAAAACCAATGGTCGAGGCCCGCTCAAGACCATGACAACCAACCGCCATTGCCGGATAAAGGGTCGAGGCCCGCCAAGACCATGTAACCGAACCGTCGTCGGGATAAAGCGGTCGCAGGTCGCCAAGACACTGTAAAACCGGCGGTCAAGCCCGCTCAAGACCATATAACCGAACCGCCGCGGGATAAAGCGGTCGAGGCCCGCCAAGACCAGAAACCAATGGTCGAGGCTCGCCAAGACTATGTAACCAACCGCCGTCCGGATAAAGCGGTCGAGGCCCACTCAAGACCGTAAAACCGGCGGTCGAGGCCCGCCAAGACCATGTAATCAACCGCCGGGATAAGGGGTCGAGACCCGCCAAGACCTGTAAAACCGATGGTCGAGGCCCGCCAAGACCATGTAATCAACCGTTTGGGATAAAGGGTCGAGGCCCGCCAAGACCCGTGAAAATCGATGGTCGAGGCCCGCCAAGACCAGTAAATCGATGGTCGAGGCTCAAGACCATGTAACCGAATCGCTGTTCGGGATAAGGGATCGAGGCGCCACTCAACACCTTGTAACCGAACCACCGTTCGGGATAACGGGTCGAGGCTTGCTCAAGACCATGTAACCGAACCGCCGTTCGGGATAAAGGATCGAGGCGCCACTCAACACCAGAATCCAACCGCCAGCCGATAAGGGGTCGAGGCCCGCCAAGACCCGTAAAACCAATGGTCGAGGCCCGCTAAAGACCATATAACCAATCGCTGCCGGGATAAGGGGTCCGAGGCCCGCTCAAGACCCGTAAAACCGGCGGTCGAGGCCTGCTCAAGACCAGAAACCGGATGGTCGAGGCCCGCCAAGACCATGTAACCGAACCGCTGCTCGTGATAAAGGGTCGAGGCCCGCTCAAGACCTAGAAACCAATGGTCGAGGCCCGCCAAGACCATGTAACCAACCGCTGCCGGGATAAAGGATCGAGGCGCCACTCAACACTTCTATAACCGAACCGCTCGGGATAAGGGGTTGAGGCCCGCTCAAGATCCAGAAAACCAATGGTCGAGGACCGCTCAAGACCATGTAACCGAACCGCCGTTCGGGATAAGGGGTCGAGGCCCGCTCAAGACCCAGAAAACCGATGGTCGAGGCCCGCTCAAGACCTAGAAAATCGATGGTCGAGGCTCGCTCAAGACCATGTAACCGAACCACCGTTCGGGATAAAGGGTCGAGGCCCGCTCAAGACCCAGAAAACCAATGGCCGAGGCCCGCTCAAAACCATGTAACCGAACCGCCGTTCGGGATAAGGGATCGAGGCGCCACTCAACACCTCGTGAACCGACCGCTGTCGGGATAAGGGGTCGAGGCCCACTCAAGACCAGAAACCAATGGTCGAGGCCCGCTCAAGACCATGTAACCGAACCTGCTCGGAATAAAGCGGTCGAGGCCCGCCAAGACCTGAAAACCGGCGGTCGAGGCCCGCTCAAGACCATGTAACCAACCGGGCTGCTCGGGATAAGGGATCGAGGCACCACTAACACTCAGAATCAACCGCTGCTCGATATGGGGTCGAGGCCCGCCAAGACCATGTAACCGAATCGCCGATTCGGGATAAGGGTCGAGGCCCGCCAAGACCTGTAAAAACCGGCCGGTCGAGGCCCGCCAAGACCATGTAACCGAACCGCTGTCGATAAAGCGGTCGAGGCCCGCCAAGACCTAAAACCAATGGTCGAGGCCTCGCCAAGACCTAAAACCGGCGGTCGAGGCCCGCCAAGACTATGTAACCGAACCGCCGTCGATAAAGGGTCGAGGCCCGCCAAGACCCAAAACCAATGGTCGAGGCCCGCCAAGACCTAAACCGATGGTCGAGGCCCGCTCAAGACCATGTAACCGAACCGCCATTCGGGATAAGGGATCGAGGCGCTACTCAACACCCTGTAACCGAACCGCCGTTCGGGATAAGGGGTCGAGGCCCACTCAAGACCCAGAAAACCAATGGTCGAGGCCCGCTCAAGACCATGTAACCGAACCGCCGTTCGGGATAAAGGGTCGAGACCCGCTCAAGACCCAGAAAACCAATGGTCGAGGTCCGCTCAAGACCATGACAACAGAACCGCTGCTCGGGATAAAGGATCGAGGCGCCACTCAACACCCTATAACCGAACCGCCGTTCGGGATAAGGGGTCGAGGCCCGCTCAAGACCTGAAAACCAATGGTCGAGGCCCGCCAAGACCATGACAACCAACCGCCGCCGGATAAAGGATCGAGGCGCCTCTGGGATAAGGGGTCGAGGCCCGCCAAGACCAGAAAACCGATGGTCGAGGCCCGCTCAAGACCATGTAACCGAACCATACACTCGAGATAAAGGCGGTCGAGGCCCGCTCAAGACCATGTAACCGAACCGCCGGGATAAAGGGTCGAGGCCCGCCAAGACTCAGAAAACCAATGGTCGAGGCTCGCCAAGACCATGTAACCAAACCGCCGTTCGATAAGGGATCGAGGCGCCACTAACACCAGAACCGAACCGCTGTTTGGATAAGGGGTCGAGGCCCGCCAAGACCGAAAACCAATGGTCGAGGCCCGCTCAAGACCATGTAACCAACCGCTCGTCGGATAAAGGGGTCGAGGCCCGCCAAGACCCAAAATCGATGGTCAAGGCCGCTCAAGACCATGTAACAACCGCCGTTCGGGATAAGGGATCGAGGCGCCACTCAACACCCTGTAACCGAACCGCCGTTCGGGATAAGGGGTCGAGGCCCGCTCAAGACCCAGAAAACCGATGGTCGAGGCTTGCTCAAGACCATGTAACCGAACCACCGTTCGGGATAAGGGATCGAGGCGCCACTCAACACCCTGTAACCGAACCGTCGTTCGGGATAAGGGGTCGAGGCCCGCTCAAGACCCAGAAAACCAATGGTCGAGGCCTGCTCAAGACCATATAACCGAACTACCGTTCGGGATAAAGGGTCGAGGCACGCTTAAGACCCAAAAAACCAATGGTAGAAAGATGAGTTCGAGACCCTGTATATAAGGTTATCTTACCTCAATTTATACTCAAGACAGCTTCCCGCGCGCAACTAGAACTTTGGAAACTGGAGCTCAGACAAGTTACCGAACGGCGGTTCGGTTACTTGTCTGAGCTCCTGCTGCTAGTCAATTGAATGAAACAAGATAGTATAAGTAGAAGAATATAGAATGATAGTGACTTCACACAACTCCGATAAGAAGAAGTTTGATATTCATTACCGCAACTCTGATAAGCTGTATAGTAACAACTACTGAGGTTAGCAAGGGAGACAATAAGGCTACTGAGTTCAATTCGAACTTTCGGCGTATAGAAAAGAAAGGTGCTGAAAGCCTCTCTTATATACAATGCGCTATAACTGTAGAAAGATGAGGAGCTAGGTAAATATCATAAGGAGGTAGCATGAAATATATCCGTTCGGTGCTTGCCCTTTTGTTCATGGTGTTGACAACGAGAAAGATGCCTTACCGTCTTGCCTTTACTTGGAAATAAGCCTTGCCTTCTTCAGCTTACGGGAGTTTATAGGCTTGAAGCACCTTAGATATATAGCATCAATCAGTTAGAATCCGTGAGTTGAGCTCGATAGAATCAATTGGGTAGCAGAAGACAGTTGAGTTCAGAAACACTAAGTGCGCTAACGTTAAGTGAGTTCGGGCAAGCTTAATTACTAACTTCCTTTCTATCGAGTGTAAGTATTGATCGGAGCTAACGGATAAAGTTGGCAATGCTCGCGGGAATTCCATTATTGTATTACATACGCTCGAGAGAGATTAAATGAAATGAATGTAGCTAGATGGATTCAATAAAAGGTTGACTTGGTGCCTAACAGAAGTTGACAATTGAAATGATTTTCTGCGATGCAATAGACAAGAGAGAGAATCCAATTGAAATGAAACAAGACGTTAAGAAAGTGACGTTTGAGCAAAGGTGAGAGAGGGAGAGGTAAGAGTGTTGCGGTTGAAGTAGCAAGTGGTTCTTAAAGAGGAGAGTAAAGAGTGAGTTTTTAAGCGAAAAAGGGGGAGTCATCTTGCAAGCGGGTCAAGTCAATTCTTACGCTCAAGGAAAGGCCTTAGTAATGTGTTTTCGAGTTTCTAGAGTGAGGGTTAGGCTGCCAATATTCGTTCTTCAAGTAAGGAGTAAGGAGTCCGTTTTTCGTTTCTGCGAGGGTGCAGGCAAAAGCACAAGTAAAGGCTTCCGCCCGAATACAAATATAAGCATTAGCGCGTTAGAGATAGATTCCATTCAAAGAGGAGAATCCGGAGCTGCCCGCTCACTCCTGACTGCAATAATATTAATAACGGCGAACTCAAACACAAATGGCTAGCGCGCGCAATGGCTTTCAAATTGAGGCACTGTTTTCTTTCTTATATATATATATAGAACCAGCGGCACACCCCGGAAAACCATCCTTAGCCCACCAGCTCAAGAAACAATAAAGCGTTCGTACTGCTATTAATAGAAAACAATATCAAACTATAGTTCATGCTTCGAACTATAGTTACCGACAAGTTATAGTTGTCGGTAACTATAGTTATAGTTGCGCGCGGGAAGCTGTCTTGAGTATAAATTGAGGTCAGATTACCTTATGTACAGGGTCTCGAAAGAATCAATTAATTCTTCAGCAGACAGTTGAGTCCGTAGTTGTTGACTAACCAACCGGCGTGTTCCATCTCTCTCAATGAAAACTGGAGCGGTAGGACTGCTCTTTCTCCTCTGATAGCCATAAGAATGAGGCTGTTGAAAGATCCCCTCTGCTTTTAAGCGCTAAGCTCATGGGTTGGGTGTGCAGGCGCTAATGAAGGATAGTCCGGGTTTAGGGCGGAATAATACAAGCTACTAAGCCACTAATAAGGTTCAGTTCAAGGTTCGACAACTACATAATACATTATAATTGGAATAAAATGAAAGAAACTAGATAAACGAGATATAACTATGGAAAACATTCCCTACTATTTCCCTACTAAATTCAGTATTTCTCTTATATTAGGATTCCGTTTAGAAAGAAAGGACACCGGGCAAGTATACCGAGAGAGTAAAACGAACGAATGAAAACCATTAATGACGAGGGGTGGAGGAACGATTATGGAAGCCCCTTTTGGTACTGAGCCACAGAGAGAAGACGGAAGGAATAACTATTTGGGGAACCTCTGTAGGCACCCTTGTAGGCATCCCCTTGGGGGGACTTAGCACCAATTAGTTTAGCTGACAGTTGATGAGTAAGTCAAGACGAGGCAAGACGACAAGCTACTATTTGATTATGACTTTTCTACTTGCCTACTTCCACTCAAGCTCGCACCGCATTAGGACTCATAAACAAAGCGCTTACTTGATTCTTTAGCGTTACGTAGGCATTCTAACTTCATTTCTGCAATTCCATTCTCAAGGTGAACTCGACTTTCAACTGATATGATATCGGCAACTACAGTTGTTAACTCTCTAACGCTTCTAAACTCAGTAAGCGCATAAAAGGATTCATTGAATCTTTCGAGCACAGGAGAAAATCCAAAATGAATTGATTCCTTCGATCTTACTCTAACGCGCAACAGTATAACCCGATTGCTACTGGATAAAAAACTCGACCTGCTTATTAATACTGAGATTCAAAGTAGAACGGAGATTGCTGCAGGCCTATTATGGTTAAGAATTAGACTTTGTTAGAGCGCTTCAGAAGTATTTTAGACTTGCCTGTTTTCATTGCTAAGGTTCACTTGCCGAGTTGCTTGTTCGGTGAATGAATGGGTTTTTTGAAATAGAAAACATGGACTCGATTGAACAAAGGTGGCACCGGAATGAATAGCCCACTTGGTTTCAGGCAAGAATGAATAGGACTCATCGACTCGAGTTACCGAGCGACCTCCACTCAACTTATCAATTTCTCGAGCTTGAGCTTATGCCTTTTTTAGAGTTTGAAGCTTTTTAGGGAAAGAAGAGGGTATGAAATAGAACAATGTAAACGAGTGCCGCGAATGAACCTTCGTGCTTCCAATCCAGTTATGTACTCATTTAAGATGCTAAGGTTGTTTTCCTCTTCCAAATAGGAGTCAATCCTTCGTATGGAGGTAAATAAGGGGGATTCCTTCTTCTTTATGCGAAAAGAAAGATCTCTTAGACATAGAGGTGGGATTAAGGCGGAATGCAGAACTCCAACAACATAGACCATCTCATCTGGAATATAGAATTGAGGTTGAATAGCCTTAGAGCCAAGGAAAAGTAAAGAGGTTTAGAAAGCCAAGCAAGCAAGAAGGAAGCGGCTCTTACCCTCTCTAAGCTGGAAACTATCTATGGTCAAGCCTGCTTCTCCGTAAGAAAGCTAGAAAGCGAAATGAAAAGCAAGCAACCTCCGCGTGAGCAATCCCGGGTTCGTTCCTAAGACTACGCTCACAGCCATCTCTGTGAAAAGTGAAGGCATAGGAGATATAGTGGTTGTAGAGGGGACAAAGCTTTAGGTCTGCTGTTAACCTTTGGAGTCTCTAGTGCAGCGCCTGTTTCTATGAAGGTATTCTGTAGCTCGCTCCTTCCGCTCGTGCTCTTCCTATGATTACTGCTTTCTAGTTGTTATTGGATAGGCCAGATCATAGCCTTTTTCAAATGTTTCTAAAACGAAGTTACCCTATGAAGATATAGATGTATATTTGGAGTTTGTTTATATGGGATCCCTAGCTTACTAAAAGACGCCCTTGTTTCTTTTTCATATCTCTTTCCAATCTCCAATCAACAAGGGGTAGATCCATTGGGCATACACTAACACATACTTAGCAAGCAATACATCTTTCACATAATAAGTGAATGAGACCTAGCTCTGACGTCATTTCTTTTGCATAAGGATATTGAATAGTTACAGGTAAACGGTTTGTGTGGGATAAGGGAAGGGGTAATATTCTACCAATGTACCTTGCTGCTCGTATTGTTTGTTTACCATAATGAATGAACCCAGTGACTATGGGGAACATATTGTGTGGATATCCATGAATCAATTGTTTTCTCTTTATCGAAAGAGGCTATGAAGATAGAAGATAGAATATAGTGTAAGCATTTCTGTTTTGAAAGAGGTTATGAAGATAGAATATAGTATTCGTATGTATTGTATGTAGAATAGGGTATAGTGCAAAAGTAGTAAGTAATATCTTACCGCAATAAGTGGGTTGCATCAATTTCAATCAAAGATTCAATAGCGGGTCCATTCTTCTCCTAGGTCAAGTAGTCCATCTTGTCTTGTTATGATGGAATTAACCAGATACAAATAAAGCTTTTGCTAATGTAATAAGGATACCAATTGTCATTCCAAAGCAAAGATTCCAGCAATTTGAAGGATTCCGAAAAGCTAAGGAATGGATATGTACGGAATAGAGAAATTCCACCCACCTAACTAAAGAACCGTTACAAAGAATTCTTCCAATATTAGAGATTCTGGTTTAAGGTAAGAAGCCAGAGACAGAAACCTAATCTTAGATACCTTCATATTCGGTTTGATAACCTGTTTCAAATTCCTCCTCTGCTTCTGGTAAATAAAAGGGCTTGCTATCTATCACATGAAGCTAGAGATGACAGAAAACTAGAAATCCTATGGGCTGACGCCACTGATTCTAACCCCAAAAGCCATATTTGGACTGTGCTTCAACTATATAAACTGTACTTTGACTGTGTGTTCTAATATGATAGTAGAGAATAACATCACTGTTTCTCATCACTATTCCAAACCCATCGCTATTCCCGTAGATGAGACCTCAGCTTCATACGGCTCTTCTATGGCTACAAATAAATGGTTGGACTTGGAAAGGTATGATCACTTTTTTGGTGTAGATAGAAGTAATATAGTGCCCAATTCGACCAATGGCGCTAGAATCAGAATCAAGTGCTTCGGCCACCCCCCTAACTAAGAAACTTGGATTTGGATTTGTTCGGGGATATCTCAATTCCCTTCCATTTCTTTAATAAGCATATCTCAATTACCTTAATGAAACATATCTCAATTACCTTAATTCTATTTCTTTAATAAGTGGAATAACAAGAGCAAATGGGAATTCGTTCCTGAATCGTGAAAAGAATGGAATCTATATGGATGGGGAAAAACGGATTGACTACTAGACTATATTAATTGCAAAAACGAGCTTGTCATTAGCCAACCCTTCTATCTTTGAATAATAATGAAGCCAACTCAGCCATACAAAACTAACGATTTGGTGCTTCTAGCAGATGTGGCTAACCAGTTACCGGTGTTTTACCCTCTCAATAGGTAATATTTGTATAATAGAGTATTTCTCCTAATGGGAGTCCGGATAGTTATAATGTCCTTAGAGGCTCTCCAGGTATAGGACCATTTCTTTCTTTTCAAGCTGTATCAAGCATTCGGAATCAGATTCAATCAGAATGAACACCTTTGTCCAAGGCAGCTAACAATCCTGCTCTCACTGCTGCTGCTTCCAGGTAGAGCACACTCCCGCTTTGAAGAAACCTGAAACCAGCCAAGAAAGTATAACCAGTATGCAGATATCTAATAACATATCCTGAAACCAGCCAAGAAAGTAAGTATCACTAGTATCGTAGGATCTAAGAACTTATCAAGCAACCAAACCATGAAATATAGAGTATAATGACCCATCACAATGAAGTTGAAACCAACCTGCAGACGGTTTGACCATTTCATTTGTTAGGGACAATACTCCCTAGAACCTTAAGACTAGAAGTTATCCTCATGAAGCATAGGGCAAGCAATAGTTAACTAAATAAGGCACGCACATTGTATAGTCTCATTTCAATATTAAGGATAGCATAAGAATTCCTAGCTCTCCTTTCCTAGCTCTCCAAATCTACCATAAACAAGTCACATTTCTCTTATACAGATAAAGATAAGCATCCCTAAGTCTATCATTAGAAGGCCCCTTATCCAATCACACTCAATAGCACCAACCAAGAATCAAAGGATTGGAATCGGACATCTAAATGAAGCTGAAAGAAATCCCACACAGGATAGGAGAAGGAAGATTGAGAAAATGGATGATCAAAAGAAAGACTAAGAAAGAGAACTATATAATGGGCACGCAGCAGCATCAAAAATGACCATAGAAGCCAATCAGTCAGACAGGTGCTAAAGCTTCCATCCATCCTACAATCAGTCAGACAAGGGTGTGGGCGCGGCTAAGGTGCAAAAGCATCTATCCTAAGAACTTATAGGAATATGATTGTGAGCTTCCACAAACTACGCTATCGATCCCCAAGAACTACTAGGGCCTCTAAGTTTGGAAAGGAGTCAAGTCTCTGGAGACATGGTATAAACCCCTTTTCCATCAGGTTTCTCAAAGTTCTATCATTAGGCTCTAAGGGAATGTCTATTTGACAAATTAGATCACACATATGTTGCCCGCTAATACATATGGTCTTTCATCCACAGTTGCTGAATCATAAAAGTGGAAACCATAGAATTCTCATATCTTGCATTAATCGATTTTGGAAGTAGGTTTTCAAGAAGCTAGTGGAAGATTTGGAAGACAACCATCATTGATTATGAACCGAATCCCCTTTATAAAGAATTTGAGAATAACCACAACAAAGAGAAAACATAGCCCTTAACCTTAAGCCTACAACACCAACTGTGTTTATTAGATTGATTGATCTACAAAGCTATATTACTATCCATATATTTTGCCAAGACCACACGAACCCCCCTGATTTAGATTGAATTAGGTATTGGAAAACACTTATACCTTGAAGATCATATTTGGTAATATTGAAGTCCCGCTATTCCTAAACCACAAACCCCATTCGGGAAGAGTAACTGTTTCCCAAGAAAGTCAATGTAAGTCCATTAGATTGATTCCCTCTTTCCTAGAATATATATATATATATATAGAATTCCGAAAATCCGTATATTCTTAATCCAGAGAGACGCAAAGATAAAGGCAATGAGTTAATCAGCACAACTCTACCAGCTTGAGAAGGAGATGTTGCCTTCTATATTTCCCCAAGATATTTGGAATAGGGCTAATTTCAGAGTCTACGGGAATGAGTCTAGGTGCAATCAAAGATCCCAAGGCGCTCTCAGTTTACAAAATGACTAAAAGAGAAAGGGGTGATCAGGCTTAGATTACTAACATCCTAAATGAGACAAGAGTTGAGCCACTCTAATATACACTACGCCGGGGATAACAGATCGCCTTGACGGATTCCCCTTTTACTCTTGAAGAAGGAGGACGTTTTCCCATTAAGAAGACAAGCTAACAAAGGAGTGGAAATGCAAGCAAGAATCCATTTCATCAAACTAAATAGAAATAAGGAAAATAAGAAAACTGGTAGCATACAGACAATCGCATCCCAAGCAAGATCTCTTGTAATACGCTTTTTTCAAGATCCACACATTAACAATAATAAGATAGGTGGTTTTGGTTTTCTATCTTTTTCATTATGTTGTTATAAATGGGCAAGCAAGCTCCTGAGCCACAATCACATTATCATTAATCTTTATACCTGCTAAAACGATTGCTCATAATTTATAAGTCGAGGCGAGGCAGGAAGCCCCTAAGACTATTAGCTATTACCTTAGCGAGGATTCTATAGTTGACATCAAAATGGGGATATGGATCTTTAGTCCTTAATCTAAACAGGATTCTAACATTTCGGAATAAACACACAAGGCAAGTTTGAGACCCTTAAGGGGGCAGGCAGGATGGCATGTTCATGAAATGAATGAAAGGCTTGAACTCCATTGTTGAAGGAGCAAGAATATCCCAATATACTCTATTAAACCAAATTCAGTTAATAGTTCCGAATGAAGTTCATTGTTGTCAGCAGCTTGTTTCATGATTTCACTACAGCGTATCCGAGGCTTTTTCCTAGACCCAACCATTGAACAACCTTACTAATAGAAAAGAAGTGGCATAAAAATCCAGTTCAAATATACCCCACCCAGCTAAATTAGGCCAATCAGATGCCATTCTATTGGTCGCACTATAAACCACCAGAGATTAATATAAAGAAAGTCAATATGATTGTGAAATATAGACAGGTAATCAAAGTTCGAGGCATTGTGAAATAGAGACAAACAGGTAATCAAAGTTCGAGGTCCCCACTCAAATATGCTGGATAAGGTGGATTCTTCTACGATTGGATATAAAGGCATGCAAATCTCGGGAGTTTGAATGACCTTCCTTGATCCACTTGGTCTTGGCTTTATACCACCATTTCTTATGAACTTGCCTTAACAAGGCATAAAATGGATTATGGATACATAACTAGTTCAGATGTTAAGATCCTATCAACCCGCCTGAGAAAGTATATGCGACTCCATATTATTTTCAATAAAGAGAAAAGCGGTTTTAGATGCTCTTCAATATTCCCAAGGCTCTACTTTTTTCAATAAGCTAAGGTCCAGTTGACTAAGATGTGATTCTTCGATAATTGAACATATGATAACACCAACAGAGATGAAAAACGGTTTTTTAAAGGAAACAACAGATAGGAGGATAGGACAGTGATCCGAGTCTCGGAAGCAGTTTCACAGTCTAGTGACCAAATAGACTAAGCCAAGTAGCATTTGCGAAGGCACGGTCCAAGCGAACCCCAATCAGAGCCCCACCAGTCCTATTGTTTTAACCATGTGTAAGTCCTATTGTTAACCATGTGTAAGTCCTATTGTTAACCATGTGTATATAGTATCCATAAAACCACCATGATCTCAAAATGAATGGAGCAAGAAAATCCTATTCATTTCTCTATATTAGGAGAAACAGAAAAGTGACAACCACCAAGTTTCTCAGATGGATGCAACACACAATTGAAGTTCCCCACATAATAAGAAGTATTTTCATCAATAGCTGCAAGAACAAAGCAAAGAAAATGGCGATCGACAGCACATACACTAGCATAAACCAACGTGGATCAGAATCCCCCTAAACTCCTAAATTGAGAGAACCTGGACTCGAAAACGAACATTATGTATATGCCAAGCTAAAGCGAAACACTGACAGCATTGAAAGCAAAACCACTTTCCGTCTTTCGCAGCGAGCTCGTCGCCACTTAAGCATGTGTCTCTTGCAACATAACCAAAGAAACACCATTGGACCAGATCAAGTGACTAAGGTAATCCTTCACCATTCGTCTCCTCAGCCCCCTGCCATTCTAACTTCAAACAAACATTCAGAGTGTGTTTTTTAGGGTAAAAGAATTCATGTGGCCCTACCCCGAGGGTTGACTCATTGAAGACTGCATGATTCTCTAATATCCCCTCCTACGGTATAAGAGGCATAGATGGTAGCACCATAGTATAAGAGAGATGGAGTACAACTTATCTTGCCTGGGATACTTGCTCTCTTACAACCTACAGGAGGCATGGCACCCTAATGCAAAATGATGGATTAGGTCTCAAGTGAGAAATTGGATTAGACACATGTTGTTCAGCAACCCTGTTAAGAAGAAATTGGATTAGACACATATTGTTCAGCAACCCTAGCATAGTAAGAGTTCAGGCACTATAACATCGGCCATGCCATTTGGGGATATCCCAACAGAAGACAAATGAGCCCTAATTCTTGTGGCATAATACATTTCATCTCCGTCCCCTCTATAGAGTTGTAACAAATCATATAACAAAAAGCCTTTATCTTCCTGCATATCTTGATAAGATAGGTAATCATCATAAGTCATCGGACCCGCCAAACAAGCACCGATCCTCGAGCCATCAGCCTGGGGAAACGATGCGTCATTAGAGCAACTTTAGTAGGGGCAGTCACTTTTGCCTTGATTCCAGAGTACTCAGCAGCTTGAACGTTCTGATTGCGGCAGACTCTACATGTTAATTGAACGCTTTCTAAGTGGTTTAGTTTCACTCATATTACTATACTATATGGTTTCACTCTCATTGACCCGAATTCTTAAGACAAAACTCAATCTATACTGGCAGGAATCTTTCCCTCTATACCATTTTAGACCAAATGCAAGTGGAGTTTGTTTGCTAGGAATTCATATTCTAAATCCCAGTTCTGTTAGCAAAGAGTATGCCTGCGTGTTCCGACGATGGCCCAATAGCTGGACTGAAAGAAAGTAGTTAATCAGGTCGCCGAGTCAACAAATCATTCAACAATTGTCAACTCCCCTAACTAGCTTAATTATACGTTTGCGCTTACGGAGTGTAGTTGTTCGTTTGCTTGTTGCATAATATTTGAACTCACTCCAAGTATAATGATACCTATTTTTTCATTGTTGATCGAAAGGCGCGTAAAAGCTTCCGGTCTATTTTCTTATTTGCTATACTTTTTTGTGCAAAAACAATCTTTTGAGGATGGGAAGGGGAACCGCCAGAATGTCGAATGAACTCCGCAAATGACCCTTAGCTAAATAAATCGAAAGGCCGCGAAAAAGTCTCCAGAGTACACTCGCAATCGTATCTGGAAAAGGCGGGAAAGGACCAATATTCATATGCAAGGCAGTATATCGGGATTCTACCAGACCACGAATGTGGCACAAGATCAGCTAACGCCTTGGCTTAGCAAACACTAGTAGGGGCAATCTCTCTCTATCTCAGCTCCTTAACCACTCCTACAGTAAAAGACAGAATCAAACACTTGCTTGCTTGCTCATTACTTGACTCATAATCACCTGATGATTAACAGGCTAAGAAGTGATCTTACTCTTAGATAATGACTTTCGAGAGGCCTTTGAATTGATGATGATCCGCCCATCTTAACAGGAAGAGAAGGCTATCTGCTCGGATTCAGATGTTTGTATTCCAATCAAGAGGCAATACCCATTCAGAAAAGGGGGCTTGCTCGATTCTAGGATGGGTCCGCAGGAAAGCACAGATAAGAGTCACACAGTATTAATAAGGCATTGGGCATCTATTGTGAAAGGCAGGAATGAATGGACTGATTGCTTGATCAAAAATGAGATCCTTCTTTGTTACCGTGACAGATGCTAGGAAGAGAAAGCTTATCATTGTTTGGTTCTGCGGGGCCACACCCTATCGAGAGCAGGATGATCACCAAAGTCAACCATCGCGTAAGCCCTTGATAGTAAGGGGGGTTAGCAAGTGACTCCTCCTCCTTACTGTCCATCAGTTTTGCCCCTTTCCTGCCCCCTCACCGCTCGGGACGGGAGATTAGGCACAACTATTCGTTTTTCTCGCTCACATGGCACCACAGTGTAAAGGGGGCAGGAAAGGGAGAAACAAAGAAAGGGGATATCCCTTAAGAATGGATGACCCTAGAAACAATTTTTTACCGTGACCCCGGGGCGCGCGACGTGGAATCCGGGAATCGGAGGTCGTCTCGGTACGATTCGGGCCCGTCGATGGCTCCTGCTCCCGCCTCCCGACCCCTCCGAAAGGCGGCTGCACGCTCAAGTCGTCGGGAACGAGACCTGCAGCAAGGCGGGTCGGATGCTCCGCCCGACCCCTCCGACGCTCAAGTCAGTCCTCGCCCGTCGGCCGAGCTCCCCAGAAATGGTGTCAGGGTGTTCGAGTCTACTCACCTCTCGGAGGGTCCCCTTTTGCCTGTCTTACCCATTCGGCTTAAATAGGTCGGACGGATGGCATGCTTCCGGCTGTGTCTGCGGGTGGCGTACGGGCCTGACCTCGCAGGCCGGTGCCGTGGTCAACTTGGCGGGTAGTTGGGGCGTCACGAGAGGAGAAGCGACGTCGGGCGATCAAATCGTGGGAGTAATGGAGCGCAGGAGGGGCGATGACGTCATCCGGGTGTACGACCCAAGACCAGGTGTCACGTCATACTTAATATCCCTAACATTACCCCCCCTCAAAAAGCCACTCCTGCGGGACGATCTTGAGGATTGGGGGGTGGTGCTCGGAAAAACCTGGTTGCCGACTGAGATCTCGGGCGGAGGTTCTGCCGTGTCGTGACATAATTGACCGAATCCACATGCGGGATAAGGGTCGGCGCCGCTCAAGACCCGGAAAACCGATGATCGAGGAAGCTCGAGACCATGTGATCGAACCGCGTTCGGGATAAAGAAGTCGAGGAGCCTCAAGACCCGAAAAACCATAGTCACCGAACCGTCGTTCGGGATATAGAACGAGCCGCGCTCGAGGCCTAGAAAGCGATGGTCGAGCCGTCGCTCAAGACCATGTAACCGAACGCCGTTGGATAAGAGATCGGCGACGCTCAATCCCCCGTTGCCAATCCGTCGTCCGGTAATCAGGGGTCGAGACCCGCACAAGGCCCTGAAAACCAATGGTCGAGGAACCTCGAGACCATGTAACCGAACCGCCGTTCGGGGTAAAGGGCAGGCGATGTTCAACTCCCTGTTGCCGATCCGTCGTCTGGTAATAAGGGGTCGAGGTCTGCACAAGACCTGGAAAACCATAATAACCGAACCGTCGTTCGGGATATCAGTGGTCGAGCCGCCGCTCAAGACCTGGAAAACCGATATCGCCGAACCGCCGTTCGGGATATAGGGCCGAGCCGCCGCTCAAGGCCTAGAACACCAGTGGTCGAGCCGCCGCTCAAGACCTGGAAAACCGATATCGCCGAACCGCCGTTCGGGATATAGGGCCGAGCCGCCGCTCTGGACCCAAAAAACCAGTGGTCGAGCCGCCGCTCAAGACCTGGAAAACCGATATCGCCGAACCGCCGTTCGGGATATAGGGCCGAGCCGCCGCTCTGGACCCAGAAAACCAGTGGTCGAGCCGCCGCTCAAGACACTGGAAAAACCGAACCGCCCGCGGCAGCGGCTCGCGATAGTGCGGTTGCTTTGGAATCGAGAGCGGCCAGCGTCTTTGGGTAAGTGCCACAGGCGGTGGACATATCACCTCTCCATTAATATGGCGCCGGCGCCCGATGCCGTCACGATGCTATTGGGCGGTGTTGCGGCGTCATCTTTCGCTGCCTCGGGAGGCGAAAGGCGAGCCCCCTTTCTATAAATAGCGAGCTCGCGACACTCTATCACTTTTATCGGAGTTTTCCCTCTCTAGTCCTGCCGTGCGTCTTCCTTGAGTTTTCTCCCTTGGCTCGGTGTCCTTTGACTTCTTCCAGTTGATTCCTTCCACTGTAGGTTAGTGCATGATGGCTCTTCCTTCCACCTCCTCCTCATCTGCTTCTTCCTCTTCCTCCCCCTCTGTCACAACTCGTGTCGCCGCTCTCCCCTCATCTCCTCCTTCCAGCCCTTCCTCAGATGCGGAAGCGGCGCGTGCGCTAGAGGCCATAATGTGGCCGCACGACCAGGATTCCACCCTGGATGAGCGCATGGTAGGGATTCTCCGGCGGCGTTACGGCATCCCGGAAGAGTATAGCCTTTCGGCCCCCGAAGCTGGGCAGCGGGCTTTCGACCCGGTTCTAGGGCTTTGCCACCGCCGTCGGCGCCTTAGAGGCGGCCTCGTCTTCCCTGCACCCAATCATAGTATCCTGCATATCCTTGTGGCGTATCTCGCCTTCACAAATAACCCCAAACTCTTGGCGGTATCTGGTGGCTTTCTGGGAATGCCATTACGCCATGCTGCTCGCCCGACCATAACCTCTTCCTCTCCTGTTTCGCCTTTTCAAGGGGTGGGGATACTTCCTTGCCGCCGGACGGGGGTTCGGGTTAGCGGCGCCCCACCAATAACAAAGGGTGGAAGAGGCGCTTCTTTTTCGTCCGATGCGGAAGAAGGTTTTGAGGTTCGGTGGTCGTCAAGGACCATTGATAACACTGCCCGAAACTCAATGCCGAGGCGTGCGCACCTCGGCGGTTAAAGGTAATCCTCCCTTCCTCGCAAGCCATCCGCAACATGTCGGAGTGGCTTGTGGAGGCGGGACTAATCGCGCTCACGGGGTAGGCTATTATTGTCTCGCGTCTTTGGGCTCGCTGCCGCACTCTAGTTTCTAACTCATCCTTGTTCTTTGCAGAGATGGTGAACCTGCGGTCCTTCCAGAGATGGTGAACCGTCTCCGCGCTCTCCGGGGTTCCCAAGCGGGCGAGGTGGCTCCCGCGCACTCTGGGAGCGCCCAAAGAGAGGGCCAAGGCCAGGGCGTGGTGGACTGGAGGTGCACTGTGGCTCTGTCGCCGAGCGACCGAGCGGCCGGGCGCTTCGCTCTGCCAGGCGCGGGCCCGGCCGAGCGGCCGGGAAGGGTCGGCGTCCTCGGCCATGAAGGACTTATGCGAGTCACGTCGGGAAGGATCAGCCATTCCTTTCCGTGTGATGGGCGAGGTCCTTGCCGGGGCGTGGCGACCCTCACGGTGGCCGGTGGCATGGTCTGTCCCAAGGGGACAAGGTGTGGGTCGGGGGAGAGCCCTCGGCCAGCTACCTTCGGGGGGCGCTCCATCCCGACATTGCTCGGGACCTATACACGCTCCCCTCGGAAGCACTCATCGCCAAGTCAGCCAAGTCGGTGTTGTGAGTAAGCACCGCTGTTAGGGGAAAACAGATTTTACCGTGACCCCGGGGCCCACTGCGCGGGACGTCCGCAAACCGAGTCGTCTCGTGCAGTTCGAACTGTCGGCGGCTCTGCTCACGCCCGGCGACCACTTCCGGAAAAGGCCACCGCGCGCTCCTCGGGCGTCGGGGCGAGACTGCGGCAAAGCGGGTCGGATGCTCACTTGACCCCTCAGCGCCAAGTCAAAGTCGGATGGGAGTGAGTGAGTTGTTATGCAGAGAGAGAGAGAGAAAGAGAGCCTTTGTGCGGCGCGTCGGCGCAGTGAGTTGCGGGGTGTCGAGTCTACTCACCTCTCGGCCGTTCTGCGTGGAGCGAGGTTACGCCAGAAGTGCGAGTTTCCTCCTCTCCCGGCCTTACATTGGCTTATAGGTCGGACGGAAGACACCTTCCGGCCCATTGCGGGTGGCGTCTGGGCACGACCCGCAGTCGGTGCCGTGGTCAGCGGTGGGGTAGTTGGGGCGTCTTGAGAGAAGCGACATCGGTCGGTCGATTCTTTTGTTGGGGAGCGCGGGAGGCGATGGCGTCATCGAAGTGCAGTAGAAGGCCGGGTGTCGTCGTACAAAATCCCTATCACTACCCCGCCAAAGCCACTCCTGCGGGATAGTTTGGAGGATGGTGCTCGGAAAAACACGGTTGCCGGCCCGAGATCTCGGGCGGCGGTTCCAGCTGTGTTATCGTAGTTGCCGAATCCCTTTGCGAGAATGCGGTCGGCGCCGCTCAAGGCCGGAAAACCGATGATCGAGGAAGCTCGAGATCACTGTGAAGCTGCCGTTCGGGATAAAGTCGAGGAACCTCAAGACCGAAAGCCATAGTCACCGAACCGTCGTTCGGGATATTATCTTGAGTCGCGCTCAAGGCCTAGGATCACCGATGATCGAGCCGTCGCTCAAGATCATATGCCGAAGCGCGTTCGGGATAAATCTTGGCGAGAGGCGCGACTCCGTTTGCCAAGCCGGCGTTCGGTGATCGAGAGGTTGAGACTTGCGAGTTGGCGATTGAACGGTGTGTGGCGGCCGCTCGAGGTAAGGGCGGCAATGTCAAGTCTCTGTTCACCCGTCGTTGGATACTAGAAAGGGGTCGAGTCACGCTACGACACAGAAAACCATGATAGCGAACCACCGTTCGGGAGGTATGTGTGTGGCTGCGCTCAGGCCCAGAAACGAGTAGCGGTCATTCGGGATGTGTGTGTGGCGAGCGCTCGGGGCCCAAGAAACCGAGTAGCCGAAGCTGCCGTTCGGGATGTGGTCGAGAGGCGCCCGATTCCCATTGCCAGCGGACGTCCGGAAGTCGAGGGGTTGAGGCAGCGTCGAGTCCTCACCTTACCGATCCGTCGTTTTAGTGCAAGGGTTGAGTCACGCACTCGACACGAGAGACCATGATAGCGGAACTACCGTTCGGGATAAAGGGGGTCGAGGAGACGCCCGATACCCATTGCCAAGCGGACGTCCGGAAGTCAGGGGTTGAGACACGTCAGGTCCTCCCTGCTTACCGACCCGTCGTTTTAGTGCAAAGGGTCGAGGTCACGCACTCGACCTGAGACCATGATGGCCGAACTACCGTTCGGGATAAAGAAGTCGAGAGGCGCGATACCCATTGCCAGCGGACGTCGGAAGTCGGGGTTGAGACACGTCGAGTCCTCACCTTCTGGGACCCGTCGTTTTAGTGCAAAGGGTCGAGTCACGCACGACACAGGAGACCATGATAGCGCGCTCGGGATGAAGGTGTGGCGAGCTGCGCTCAAGGCTCATAATACCGATGGTCGAGCTGCTGCTCCGGACCTAGAAAGCCATAATAGCCGAATCGCCTTGGGAGGTGTGTGTGGCCGAGCCGCGCTCAAGGCTCGAGAATACCGTGGTGCTGCTCCGGACCTAGAAAGCCAAAATAGCCGAAGCGCCGGGAGGTGTGTGTGGCGAGCGCGCTCAAGGCTGAGAATACCGATGGTCGGCTGCTCCGGACCTAGCCAAAATAGCCGAACGCCGGGAGGTGTGTGCGGCCGAGCGCGCTTCAGGCTCGAATACGATGGTGAGCGCTCGGACCTAGAAAACCGAAGTGCGCCGGCGGCTCGCGGTTGGCGATTCTTTGGAATCAGTCGGCGGCGTCTTTGGATAAGTCTCTTACAGGGTACGTCGGCTCTTCATTAATATGATCTGATGCCGCCGAGTGATGCCATTGGAATAGAGCTCCACGTTTTCCATCTCTCCATCGTGAGTATTCATCTATTCTCCTGCCGTCGTCTTCCTTCAAGTTTTCTCCTAGGCTCCGGTGCCTTTTAACTTCTTCGGCCGACCTCTTCCATTATAGGTTAGTGTGCGATGGGTCTTCCTTCCACTTCCTCCTCCTCACTTCTTCCTCCTCCTCCCCATCGATTTACAACCAGCGTCGCGCTCTCCCATCGTCTCCTCCTTCGGCCCTTCCTCGGATGTAGGCGGCGCGTGCGTTAGAGGCCTTAATGTGGCCGCGCGACCAGGACTCCGTCTTGGATGGCGTATGGTGGGGATACTCGTGGCGCTTCTGGCGTCCGGAGGAGTTCCATCTCTGGCCGTGGCGGGACAGCGGGCTTTGACCCGGTTCCCAAGGGCTTTGCCACGGCGCCGATGCCCTAGAGGCGGCTGCGCCTTCCCCTACACCCGATCATTGTAGCCTTTGCATCTCCTGTGGCGCATTTCGCCTTCGAGATAACCCCCAACTCTTGGCGGTATCGGTGGTTTCCTAGGGAATGCCACTCGCAAACATTGCCCCGACCCATGACCTTTTCCTCTCCTGCTTTTTGCCTCTTCAAGGGTGGGGCTACTTCTGGCCGCTCGACCGGGGTTTGGGTCATGGCGCCCCACCAATAACAAAGGGTGGAAGAGGCGCTTCTTTTTGTCGATGCCGGGGGCCCGGGGTTTTGAGGTTCGGTGGTCGTCAGGACCATCGACAATCTTGCTCGGTGAGTGCGAGGCGTGCTCACCTCGGCGGTGAGGTAATCCTCCCTTCCTCGCAAGCCATCCGCAACATGTCGGGGCGGTGGTAGTGGAGGCGGATTAATCCGCGCCCTCGGGGTAGGCCGTCGTTGTTTTGCCTTTCTTTTGGATTGCTGCCATACTCTATTTTTCGACATATGCATTGCTCTTTGCGGGATGGTGAACTGCGGTCCTTCCACGACTCGGGTGCTCAGGGGACCATCTCCGCTCTCCGGCGGTTACTAGGCGGGCGGGGATGGCTCCCAGCGCACCGTTGAGGCGCCCGAAGAAGAGGCGAGGTCAGGGCGTGGTGGACACAGAGCGCCGTATGTCTGTGCGGCCGGGCGTCGAGCGGCCGAGGACCAGCCCTTCTGCCGAGAGAGCTGGTCCCGGCCAAGGCGGCGGGAAGGGCCAGCGTCCTCCCACCATGCAGGACTGTGCCGGGTCACATCGGGAAGGATGAGCCGTTCCTTTCCCGAATGATGGGGAGGTCTCTTGAGGCGCGGGCGACCCTCTCGTGGCCCGGTGGCACGATGCATCCCGGGGACAAGGTATGGGTCGGGGAGAGCCCTCGGCCCGCTACCTCGAGGCGCTCCATCCCGACATGGCTCAGGGACCTATACGCTCCTCGGAGGTGTTGCTCGCCAATCCGCTAAGTCGGTGTTGTAGGTAAGCACCGCTTTTGCTTACATCCTCTTGGCTTAGCTCTGTTCATCCCTTTAGGCGTCTTTTTCTTGTGCAGGGTCTCCACTACACCTGCTCTCCTCGGCCAAGGTGCATGACTCGGCCGGTGGTGCATGGCACAGGTGGCGCAACTTGGAGTTGCGCCCGCTTGACTCGAGAGGCAGGCGGGTCGGGACCGAGGCGGTTCTTCTTCTTGAAGCGGCGTGTGAGATGGCGCGGAAGTGGCGCGTCGACCGCCGAGCTCGAGGCGCCTCGGCGGCCCGAGGCCGGGCTGCGAAGCTCCTCCGTCGGGAAGTTGGAGAACCGTCTCCGGAAGGAAGAGGCCTCGGGGTTGGCGCCAAGGCGGCCTCGAGGAGGCAGCTGCGGCGGCGAAGCCCTTGCCGCGGAGAGTCGGCGAGAAGGACCGGGAGGCGGTCGCGCCTACAAGAAATCGGAGGAGCTTCCTCCTCGGCACAGGCCGGACGGGCCGTGTATCGTCACGTCTGGTCTGGTACAAAGTTGCCACTGGCGGTTCGAGCATGTCCTCCGGGCTCGGCGGTCGAGAGAATCCCGCTTCATGCCACTGAAGATCGGGGGTCGACATGCCGGGAGGTTCCCTTCAGCGACCTTCACGAATCGCGGCACGAAGACCTCTTTTGTATTTTGAGGCTTCCTTCCTTCTTTGTAACACTTCTTCCCGATTGAGGCCCATTTTGTAATCCCAATATTTTGGCAATACAAACTTGCTTTCTTATCTGATCTTGACTTCTTTCTAATGGTTTGAGTGCAGTATTGACTTATACCTTTGTCCTTAGACAAAATATTTCTTAAGGTTGTGGGCGTTCCAAGTCCTCGGGAACTGCTTTGCCCGATCATAGTCGCGAGCCGGAGCGTTCCGGTCGGACTACTTGGATTACTCGGTGAGGCCTTCCCACTTGGGTGCAAGCTTGCCCCTTGAGTGGCGGGTCGCTACTTCCGCCTTGCGGAGGACTAAATCGCCCACCCAGAAGTCGGCGCACCCTCTTGTTGTAACTCCTGGCCACATACATTTATGCGCGGTATTTTTACATGTCGTTGGCGGCGTTCCTCTAGCGAGTCTAGGCCAGCCCGAACTCCACAGGCGAGGTGGACTCCTCGTAGTTCTCCACCGGAATGTTGGGATGACCAATTCGGCGGTAGGACTGCTTCCGCCGAATGCCGGTGTATGGGGACTCGCGGCCGTCTTGGGGTGGTCGCGAGACCATAGGATGTTCGGGAGTTCGTCGACCCGGCTCGTCGGGCTTCGAGTCCTTTCTAAGTCCATCCGGTATAGATCGGTTGGTCACTTGGCGAGCCCGTTGGTGCAGGGGTGGGCCACGAGCTAAACCTCAATTTGGATGTGATAAGTTCTGCGAACTCCGAAAACCGAGTCTTTGTGGCCCGGGTCCGTTATCGTGATGATAACATTGGGCGGACCGAATCGGGTCACAATGTTCTTCCATCTGACTGTTCGACCCGTTAATTTGTGATGGTTGCCGAGGGCTCGGCTTCCACCCACTTAGTGAAATAGTCTATCCCCACGATGATGTGCCTCCGGCGACGGCAGAGCGGCCCCAGAGGTCCATTCCCCATTGGCGAAGGGCGGCGCAATCCATGGAAGCGGCGGGACGCGAGGAGGCTGCGAAGGCGCGGCGGCGCAAGTGTCGCCCGCCGCCGAAAGCCTTGGCGTCGGTGCGGCGTAGGCGATAATAGCCCGGCGTAATATTTTGAAGGCGAGTTCGGCGCCCATATGCTCCCCACAAATCCGCCGTGGACCTCGGCGAGAATCACTTCCGCCTCGCCGGGATCTAAGCATCGTAGTAGGGGTGGGAAAGCGACCTTTTGTAAGTCGGTCGCCGATTTCGCGATACCACGCTTTGAGTTCGGAGCGCGCTGACCTCATCCGTGGCGGGATCCTCGCGTTGTACCTCGGTGCTTCACGAATCCACGTTGGTGGGGTGGTGGGACTTGGGATTCCCGATCTCCATGGCGGCCACCGATCGGTGTGTCGGCTCCTCGACCTCGGGATGTTCCTGGATCGGCTCGAGGCGGTTCGCGGTGATCTGCGCTCGTTCTGGGACCTAGGCACCACTGGGCCAGTGAAGCGGGAAGTTAGAGGTTTGGGTTTTTCCCTCGGTTAGGTATCTGGACATGGCCGGGTCCCGCGCCCGAGACCCTCCACCAACTTGCTGGGCTGGAAGTTGGGAATGCGTGAGAATGTGGATTGCTCCTAGTGGCATCTCGGCGTAAGCGGAGGCCCGCCAGCGGCGCCTCGTATTCGGCCTCGTTGTTTGTGGCGCGGCCGAAGCGGAGAGCAGCTCGAAAGCGTGTCGTCGGGATCCTCGAGAATGAGTCGGCGCGGCTCCACGAGGTGGATGACCCATCCGCGTGCGATATCGGATCTCGGCGGATCTGCTCCGCGCTTTCGGCTTAGGTGGTGTTAACTCCGAGATGAAATCGGCCAAGGCACAGGCCTTGATGGCTCATTCTCGGCTTGTGAGTCGAACTCGGATAGCTCCACCGACCACTTTAGGAGCGCCTGCTCGTCAAACTTAGAAAGAACTTGGCGGGGTTGGTCGGTCGATACCTCAATCGTGTGGGCTTGGAAGTAGGGCGTAACCGAGCCGCTAGAGCGAGTGCGTGCCGACCTTTCAATGGGGATAAGCGCTCTCGGCCACACGCGTGGCGATGTAATGCATCGGGTGTTGCGCATCGGGGCTTCCTTTCACCGGCAGAGCTCACTTTGCATCTTTGAGATGCCGCGGATAAAGTAAGTTTTTACGAGGCGAATCAGAGTAAGTCGGGTAGCTCGGATAAGTGCTTTGCCGAGCGTGAAGGCTCCCTCGCACTCTGCCGTCCATTGGAAGTTCTTGGTCTTTGAGGACTCGGAAGAAAGGGAGGCACTTATCTCCCGGCAGGATAGGCAGGACAGAGCCGCTATCCTCCCGTTAAGGCACTTTGCAGCTCCTTTCTTGTACTTGGAGACCTCATGTCGGTGAGCTCGGATCTTCTCGGGGTTGGCATCAATTCCTCTCATGTATGATGAACCCGAGGAACTGCGATGTCACGCCAAAAGGCGCGCTTGGCGGGTTGAGCGCATCCCATACCTTCTCGGTGTGGCGAAGGTTTCCCGCAAGTCGTCAAGGTGGCAGCCTGTGCGACTTTTCACGATCATGTCGTCCACGTAGACCTCCATGTTTCGCCCTATTTGTCGGGTGAATACCTTGTTCACCATCCTTTGGTAGGTGGCGCTGCGTTCTTTAACGAAGAGGCATAACTTTGTAAATAGGCTCCTTGGGGTGTGTGGAAGAGTGTGTTGCCGATCCTCGGGGGCCATCGGATGCTGGTTATGTAAGAGTAGGCGTCCATGAAGAGAAGCGGGCATACCGCGGTTGAGTCGACCGGTTGGTCGATCCTAGGTAAAGGAAGCAATCGCCGGGCGGGCCCGATTTAGATCGGATGTAGTCAACACATCCTCCGACTTCCATTAGGCTTCTTGGCGAGGACTACATTGGGCGACCAGCGAGTGCGAACCTCCTCAATGAAGTCGACGCCAAAGCACGCCGACTTCCATACGGGCGGCTTGTTGGCGCTCGAGGGCGAGGGCGAGTCTGTCTCACCAGCGGGCGGTCGAGAAATGTGTAGCGGTGTTGGCGACCTCGAGTCGATTCGGGAGGTCAGCGGTATCGGCGAACATCGGCGCTTTCTGGAGAGGCGATGAGCTGCGCCGCTCTTGATCACCAGTCCGAGCAATCCGGCTGTCCGTCGGGGCGGTCATCTTAGCGGAATGTTAACGCCGGGTTTGTTGGCTCGGGATGCTCGGTCGGTAGCGCATCCGCGTGGGTCCTCGGTAGTTCCGACCTTTTCCTCTTGCCAGGAGGTCGCCGTCACTGCTGGACTCACGAGATCTCCCGCACCTCCCGACTCCGTGGTGAGAACCCGGTGTCCGGTGGTATGTGGGCGAAACGGCCCTTAGCCTTTGTTGAGGTGGGTCGGCCCAAGATGGCGTTATCTTTGTAGGGAGGTCGACCACCAAGAAAGTAACCAGCAGCGTCTTGGCCCGAGGATCGTCGAGGGTCAATGGTAGGAATTCTGACACCATGGCGAGATTGAGTCGCCGTGAAGCTGTGTGTAGCGCCAGTGCAAAGGCCCGGGGCTTCCTTCGGCAGCCCTAACTTCAGAAAGGCCTCGAAGTAGAGGATATCGGCGGTATCCCCTCCTGATGCAGGGGAAAAGGTTCCGGCGCTTGGAGGCTCGGGTCTGCCGCCTCGTGGAGTAGGCGGGGGAGGATAGCACTGGGCCGGTACTTGCGGGGTCGGACTGTTGAGAGAGGTCTGAAAGGCCTCCCAGTGACGGTGGGGAGGCGGGAGAACCCGACTCGGTGGGTAGAGTCGGCGTCGCTAAATATGTTCGATGGCGATCTATGGTTGCGGCGGGATCATCCCTCGGTCCGGAGGTCGTGGGACCTCACGTAGAGTCTTACGGCGAAAGCGACCTTTCGTCCATGAGTCGTCTAGGGCCGGAGTAGGTGGTCGCCAGCGAAGCAGGCCCTCCTTCTGGCGCCAAATCTGTTGGGAAAACAGATTTTACCGTGACCGGGGCCCTTGCGGCGGGGCGTCATAAGCCAGAGTGCGTCTCGTGCAGTTCGAACTGTCGGCGGCTCCTGCTCACGCCGGCGACCACTTCCGAAAGGCCACGCGCTCCTCGGGCGTCGGGGCGAGACTGCAGCAAGCGGGTCGGATGCTCCGCCGAAACCCCTCCGGCGCCCAAGTCAAAGTCGGATGGGAGTGAGTGAGTTGTTATGCGAGAGAGAGAGAGAAAGAGAGCCTTTGTCGCTGGCGTCGTGGCTATTCCCCAGTGAGTTGCGGGGTGTCAGAGTCTACTCACCTCTCGGGCCGTTCTGCGTGGAGCGAGGGTTACGCCGAAGTGCGATTTTCCTCCCCTCTCGACCTTACATTGAAGCTTATAGGTCGGACGGAAGACTGCCGGCATTGCGGGTGGCGTCTGGGCGACCCATGCCAGTCGGTGCGCGTGGTCAGCGGTGGGAGTAGTTGGGGCGTCTTGAGAGAAGCGACATCGGTCGATTCTTTGTTGTTGAGGGAAGCGCGGAGGCGATGGCGTCATCGAGTGCAGTAGAAGGCGGGTGTCTCGTCATGCCAAATCCCTATCAACCACCTTGCGTGTATTCTCTTGGCTAAGCACTGTTCACCATTTTCAGCCTTTTCTCTCTATGCAGAATCTCCACTACACCACGGCCCTCATCGACCGGGTGCAGCGCCCGATCGGTTGGTGGCGATGCGGCGGCGCAACCTCGAGTTGCGCGCCAACTGAAAGGCCGGCGACCGGCGGTTCTTCTTGTCGAGCAGCGTGCGGCCGACATGGGCGCGGAAGTCGCGCGCCTGACCGCCGAGCTCGAGGCCGCCTCGGCGTCGGAGGCCAAGCTGCAGAAGCTTCTCCGGACGGAGAAACTGGAGAACCGCCTCCGCACCAAGGAGGCCTCGGAGTTGGCCGCCAAGGCGGACCGAGAGGCCGAGGTGAAGGCCGCCCGGAGCTCTTGCGCGCGGAAGGCAGCCCGGCCGGAGAGGACAGGGGCGGTCGAGGCGTACAAGAAGTCGGAGGGCTTCCTCCTCGGGCTGGGAACCCGAGCAGGCAAGGTATCATCTGATATGGGTACAAGGTTGCCACAGCCCGGTCCAGCGTGCCCTCCGGGCTCGGCGGTGCGTGGAGGATCCCTTCACCTCCTCTGCCCCGAGGACAAAGGGGGTCGACATGCCGGCGAGTTCCCTTCGGCAATGACCTTCCGGGCTGCGGCAGAAGAGTTTTCCTTCTTTTTTGGAGGGCCTTCCCTTGCCTTTGTAATCCTTCTTTCCCCTCTAGGGGCTCGTTTTGTACTCCAAAGCTTTTGGTAATACAATTCCCTTTTTATGGCAATACAATTTCCAACTTCATTCCAATAGCAAAGTCAAATATTGGCACTGCTTACATTTGGTCCTTAAACAAAGTACTTCTTAAGGTTACGGGCGTTCAGGTCCTCGAAATTCTTTGCCCGGTCATGTAGTCGCGGCGTCCTGTTCGGACAACTTTGATTCTGCGGTAGGGGCCTTCCCACTTAGGTGCAAGCTTGCCCTTGAGTTGGCGGGTCGCTTACTTCCGCCTTGCGTAATACTAAGTCTCCCATCCCGAGAGGTCGAGGCGCACCTTCTTGTTATAACCACGGCAACACTCTGTTGTATGCGGCATCTTTACGTCTTGCGTCGGCCTGCGTTCTTCTAGCAGTCTAGGCCAGCCCGAACTCCACTGGGCCAAGGTGGATTCCTCATAGTTCTCCACCGGAATGTTGGAATGACCAACTCGGTGGTAGGACTGCTTCCACGCCGAATGCGGTGTGTGGGGACTCGCGGCGTCTTGAGTAGTCCGCAAAGACCATAGGATGTTCGGGAGCTCGTCGACCCAGCTCGTCGGGCTTCCAAAGTCCTTTTCTAAGTCCATCCGGGATAGATCGGTTGGTCACCTCGGCGAGCCCGTTGAGTGCGGGGTGGGCCACCGAGCTAAACCTCAAGCTGGATGTGATAAGTCGCCTGCGAACTCCGTAAACCGGTCTTTGGCGGCGGGTTCCGTTATCGATGATGATAACGTTGCGAACGAAATCGGGGTCACGATGTTCTTCCATACTGACTGTTCGACCCGTTCGGCCATAATGGTTGCAGGGCTCGGCTTCCACCCACTTAGTGAAATAATCTATCCCCACGATGATATGTCTCCGTTGGCGGACGCGAAACGGCCCCAAAGGTCCATTCCCCATTGAGCGAAGGGCCAGCGCCAATCCATGGAGGTGAGCGGGACCGCAGGGAGCTGCGGGGCGCGGGCCTGGCGCTGGCAAGTGTCGCACCGTCGCACGAAAGCCTTGGCGTCTCGGTGCAACGTAGGCCAGTAATAGCCCTAGCGTAGTATTTTGAAGGCCAAAGTTCGGCCGCCCATGTGCTCCCCACAAGTCCCGCCGTGAACCTCGGCGAGAATCACTTCCGCCTCATCGGGATCTAAACATCGCAGTAGGGGATGGGAAAATGACCTTTTGTAGAGCCGGTCGCCAATCTCGCAGTACCACGCCTGGGTCTGGCGGAGCCGCCGTGCCTTGACCTCATCCTCGGGCGGATCCCATCGCGCTTATACTTGACACTTCACGAATCCACGTAGGTGGAGAGGTCGGGACTCAGGGTCCCCTATCTCCATGATGGCCACCGGCCGGTGTGAGCTCTTCGACCTCGGGATGTTCCTCTGGATCGGCTCCAGAGGCTAATTTAGCTGGTCCGCCCGCTCGTTTTGGGACACAGGCACCACTGGATGAGTGAAGCGAGGAAAGTTAGAGTTTGGGCTTTTACCTTGGTCGGTATTTGGACATGGTCGAATCCGCGCCGATACTCTCCGCCAACTTGTTCTGACGAGTTGAGAATCCGTGAGAACATGGGTACTCTCGCTGCATCTCGGTTGCCAAGCGGAGGCCTGCCAAAAGCGCCTCGTATTCCGCCTCATTGTTCGTGGCCTCGAAACCGAAGCGGAAGGAACGCTCGAAAGCGTGTCCGTCGGGGTCCTCTAAAATGAGTCCGGCGCCGGCACCCTCGGAGCTGGAAGACCCATCCACGTGCAGGGTCCAGTCTCGGTGGATTTGCTCAACGCACTCTGTTTTCGGTTGTGTCAACTCCGAGATGAAATCGGCCAAGGCCTGGGCCTTGATGGCTATTCTCGGCTTGTAGCAGAGGTCGAACTCGGATAGCTCCACCGACCATTTTAGAAGACGGCCCTTTCGTCAAACTTAGAAAGAACTTGGCGGGGTTGGTCGGTCATTACCTCAATCGTATGGGCTTGGAAGTAGGGCGTAGCTTCCGGGCGCTAGGACAAGTGCCAATGCCAACCTTTCAATGGGAGGATAGCGCTGCTCGGCCGCGCAACACATGGTGATGTAGTAAACCGGATGTTGCGCGTCGGGGCTTCCTTCAGATCTTGAGCTCACTGCATCTTTGAGATGCCGCTAGGTAGAGGTAAGTTTTTAGCGTGAACACAGAGATAAGGCGGGGAGCTCGGATAAGTGCTTTGCTTGAGGCTTGTGAAAGCTTCCTCGCGTGCCGTCCATTGGAAGTTCTTGGATCTTTGAGGACTCGAAGAAAGGAAGGCACTTATCTCCCGGCCGGGACAAAAACCGGGACGAGCCGCTATCCTTCCTTAAGGCATTGAAGCTCCTTTCTTGTTCTTGGAGATCTCATGTCGGTGAGAGCTCGGATCTTCTCGGGGTTGGCATCAATTCTCTCTCGTGTATGATGAATCGAGGAACTTCACGATGTCACGCCCGAAGGCGCGCACTTGGCTGGATTCCCATATCTTCTCGGCGTAGAAGGTTTCCCGCAAGTCGTCAAGGTGTGCAGCCCACTGTGCGACTTTTACGATCATGTCGTCAACATATACTTCCATGTTTCGCCCTATTTCTTTGGCGAACACCTTATTCACCATCCTTTGGTAGGTGGCGCGCGTTCTTTAATCCGAGCGGCATGACCTTGTAGAAGTAAGCTCCTTGGGCGTATGGAAGGCCGTATGTTGCTGATCCTCGGGGGCCATCCGGATCTGGTTATGCGGAGTAGGCGTCCATGAAGGAGAAGCGGGCGTGCCCGCGGTTGAGTCGACCAAGCTGGTCGATCCTAGGTAAGGAAGCAATCGCCGGGCAAGCACGATTTAGATCGGTGTAGTCGACACACATCCTCCGGCTTCCATTAGGCTTCTTGGCGAGGACTACATTGGACAGCCAGCGAGGATACGGACTTCCTCAATGAAGTCGACGCCAAGAGCACTGTCGACTTCCATTTACCTGACTGTTGGCGCTCGAGGGCGAGGCGGGTCTCTGTCTTACCGGCGAGCGGTCGAAATGTGCGGATGGTGTTGAGAAACTTCGAGATCGATTCCGGGAGGTCGGCATCGAGGCATCGGTGTTTTCTGGAGGAGGCGATGGCTGTGCCGCTCTTGATCATCGAGTCGGGCGATTCCGGTCCGTCCGGGGCGGTCATCTTGCGGCGGAATATTAACGCCCGGGTTTGTCGGCTCGGGATGCTCGGTCGGGCGTTGCGTCGCGTGGGTCTTCGAGGGTTGCTCGGCCTTTTCTCTTACCGGGAGGTGTCAAGTAACACCGTCTGGACTCGAGGATCTCCCGGACCTCCCGACTCGGCGGTCGGGAACTTCAACGTCCGGTGGTATGTGGATATAATCGCCCTTAACTTTGTTGAGGTGGGTCGGCCCGAGATGGCGTTGTGCAGCGGTAGGAGAGTCGACCACGGAAAAGGTCACCGTGAGTTTTGCCTTCGGAGAATCCCGAGAGTCAACGGTAGGTCACCGTGCCCAGCGGCGAAATCGAGTCGCCGGTAAAGCCGGTGAGTGCGAGTGCAAGGGCTTCATGGCAGCCGGCAACCTAACTTCAAAAGGCCTCGAAATAAAGGATGTCGGCCGAGCTGCGGTGTCGACCATAATCGCCGGACTGCGCGTTGGCTATTCGGGCCGACACCACGGTAGCGTCATCATGCTCCGTCGCTCCCATGTCCCTGAGAATGTGATCTCTGGCTCGGAGGAGGTGGTATTCCCGGTCGCAACGCGGCGTAAGCTCTTCGACCGAAGCACTATGCCCTCGGCGGCGGGCCCCCTGTAATCACGTCGATGTGTTGCTCGGCGGGGCCGGGGCGGGGATGGTTCCGTGGATCTTTGGAGTCTTGATCTAAGTGACCTCTTGGATCGGCTCCTCGATTTGTCGCCACTCGTGGCATTGCTCAGTATCATGTCCGTTTTGCGATGGAAGCGGCAATACGGGTATGATCGGCCAGCTCGTCGGCCCTTCATCGGGCGGGCGGCTGAGCATTCCCGCTCCTTTATGCGGAGGAATATTTGCGTCGAGAGCGTTCAAGAGGGAGGTGGCGGCGCGGCGCGTATGGGTCGGGGTGCCCCATCGGCGTCCACGGTGTGGGGACTCCGCCTGGTTGTCGTTCCGATCGGGATGGAGTAGAATGCCCCTCGGTCGTTCTTCCTTTCTTCCCGACATCCGAGGACTCGGCCGCCACATATTGACTTGCGAAACATTTCCGCGATGGGCGCGAAGTCGCTCCACCAGGACCGGCCAAAACCTCGACGGTCGCAGCCCCATCATAAACGCCTGCATCAACAACGATGGGTGAGCATCCGATAACTCCCGTACCTCCGTGGTAAACCTTCGCACAAAGTGGGAGAGGGGTTCGTCCTCTTTTTGCTTCAAACCCAGGAGGAGTGCGACAGAAGGCTTTGGTCGCGCAAACGCCAAAAAATGTAGCTCGAAGTCCTTGGCGAGCTGTTCAAAGGATGTTACCGTCCCGCTTTTTAAGGTGCTGTACCACACGTGCGGCGGATCCTTTCAGCGTGGTGAGCGCGGCACATCAAGGCGTCAGGAGTTCCATATAGGGCCATCCCGAGCCGGAAAGCGGCGACGTGATCCGCTGGATCACTGATTCCATCATAAAGGTCGATGGAGGGGAGACGGAAGTTCAAGGGCATCGGGTATTCCCGTATGTCACTGGCGAATGGGGACTCCCAGTGGGACACTTCCCTCTGCTCTTCTTTGGACTTACGGACGTCCCTTTGCACCTCATCGCGTGCGATGGAGCGGTTGAGCCGAAATAAGTCTGCCGAATCGAGGACACCGCCTCGGGTTGGGCGGGGCGTCGAGTTTTCGAGCCGGGTTCCGTCTGAACCGGCGGGAGGTAGGAAGATGGTGCCGGTGGGAATGCCTCATGATGCGGGAGGGTTCCGGCCTTTGGAGGGTCGGCTCTGCCGCCTCTGGAGTAGCGGGGAGGGCGGCACAGGTACTTGCGAGTTCGGACACTGTTGGGAAAGGTCACGAAAAGCCTCCGTACGTGGCGGGGAAGAAGCGGGGAACCCGACTCGGCGGGTGGAGTCGGCGTCGCTAAATATACTCGATGGCGATCTGCGGTCGCGGCGGGATCGTCCCTCCGGGGTTCGTGCAGTGGGACCTCGTAGAGTGCCGGCCGGGCGACCTTTCGTCCATGTGTCGTTAAAGGTGGAGCGGCGGACCCTCGGCAGAGGGCCCTCCTTCTAGCGCCAATCTGTTGGGGAAACAACTTTACCGTGACCGGGGCGCGGCGTGGAATCCGGGAACCGAGTGCGTCTCGTGCAGTTCGGGCCGTCGATGGCTCCTGCTCCCGCCTCGGCCCCTCGAAAGCGGCTCACGCTCAAGTCGTCGAGAGCGAGACTGCGGCAAGCGGGTCGGATGCTCCGCCAAACCCCTCGGCGCTCAAGTCGATCCTCGCCGTCGGCCGAGCTCCCGAAATGGTGTCGGGTGTTGAGTCTACTCACCTCTCGGAGTGTTCCCCCTTTGCTGTCTTACCCATTCGGCTTAAATAGGTCGGACGGATGGCATGCTTCCGGTGCGTCTGCGGGTGGCGTCACGGGCACGACCTCGCGAGGCGGTGCCGTGGTCAACTTGGCGGGTAGTTAGGCGATCTCGGAGAGAAGCAACGTCGGGCGATCAAATCGTGGGAGTAATGGAGCGCAGGAGGGGCGATGACGTCATCCGGGTGTACGACCCAAGACCAGGTGTCACGTCATACTTAATATCCCTAACACTAAGTATCGTAGTAACGGCACTCCTGATTCTAAGCACACTCCGTATTTTATGCTCGAACAACTATTTAAGCAAACTATCTAAGCAAACTATCTAAGCAAACTATCTAAGCAAACTCCTGTCCTGATTATAAGTTAGTTAGTTCAAAACTCCTGCTTCCCCCTTGCGCTTACGCGTATTGTTGTTCGGGGCACTAGCACTTATTCGAGTTCTGTTGCACGTTAGCGAATTCTACAAGAGTGAATCAATTGGATTGTTTGTTCCCTCCTTTTTGAATTCGAATCCCACTAGGAGGAATTCAATCAGTGTCGAGTGTTTACTGTGAAATCGGTTCTTCAAGCCTCATCCCCTATCTTTTCTCATGCCCACTATTACTATGCGGTGTGTGAAGCATCTCTTTACTTTGACTCCTATCTCGACTTTTACTCCCTTTTTGACTGGGATAGGATTCTGCTCTTTACAAAGAGATATGAAATTCCAAGAGAAGAAGAGTCCGCAGTCGAGGTCGGAAAAAGAACAAGCTAAGTAATGTATTTACAAAAAGAAATCCATACCAAGTGCTCCTATCCTAAAAGAAATGATGAACTTAAGCGAGTCCTGTTTTAAGAAGAAGTTCTGGGAAAGTTGTTGACTCGGCGTACTTACTACATTGCTTGTAGCTTCAGAATTCATTGAATCTATTGTTTCTTTTGCCCATGGTATGGAAAGAAAGGAGTATTGACCCACCACTATACCTTTTGTCGAGCCAATCATTTATAAATGCTTTCCTCTCCCGCGTTGGTCGAGCCAATCATAAATGCTTGCCTTGATTTCGTTTTCGTGCCTTTACTGTCTCCACAGTATCTCCATTCCTTACAAGCTTATGAGTCTTTCATAAAGTGGGTTAACCTCAATAGCTACGATCGGCAGTTAAGCCCCTTTGTGTTGGGTCTTGCCTGTCCCTCTGAGCTTGGTCATCACTATAGGTGGTCTGATGTCTGTGAGGAGTGCTACATAACCCTAGATCCGCTTTTTTCTCCTTCAGAGGTGGCTTGTTACGCCTCTTGGCCTCTATAAGCTTACATCAAAGGCAAAGGTTTCACCCTCTCGCATTCCCTTTCCCTGACACCTATACATATAATGATGCCCGTCTGCTTAACGCCTTCTCTGCTACTCTTTCGCCTAGTGGGACTGCCTCTCCTCTCTTTGAGACAGTTCATGACATGACCCTTAAGGTGTCTGGTGGCACGGTGAAGTCTACTGTAGTTTACATTGATGCCCATCGTCGTGTGTTCTGCCTTCATGAGGCATGGGAGCATGAGTCTTATTAGCGTGGTCTGCGCGTTGCTTTGTCCTTCTTTTTCTGTTGTATGGGTCGTTGTGTCTTGCTATTCGTTTTTTGGATTCGTTTCGTATGCCTCTGTGCGCTTTCTCTGCTTAACTATACATCATTTGACCCCAAATAATACCCCTACAGTCTCATTCTTATATAAACCACGGAGCAGCTTTCTAATCCACCTCCCCTCTTGTCAACAAATGAGGAAAGAATTCATGACTAGTGCATTTTTGCCTACTAATGGAATTACCTGGAACCAGTGACCAATTCCAATCTCCCGGCCCTACCTCTAACAGGTCAAACAAGTAGGGGATTCTGTTGCGGGAAGGAAAGAATCCATTAAAGGAGTTAGATGCGTTTACGTCCCATATTTCTGAATTCCCTGAAATGCTTCTTCTATATCATGGATCATCAAAATAAGCAAGAATACAATATCTACGTAAAATACCTTTGTGCAAAACAGGGTATTAGTTCTTTCTCTCGTTCTTGATCATATTGTAATGGGATGATGACTCTATTTCTGCTTCCGCGCTTTAGACCCAATAAAGAAGAATGACCTTAGGCTAATAGATAAGGTATATATGAAATTCCAATGACAATTAGATATCGTTTGATCGGGTCTTATTGAATAGTCATTAATTTGCTGATCCTTATTACCATAAGTATCCAACCCACTATTTATGTCTTACTCGACCATTAGTCATTGATAGGTTAGAGAGAAATCTTTCTTTGACTGAAAAAGAGTATACATGAATTTGGTCTTGATGCTTGTAGAGCGAAAAAGAATGGTATCCGTACTTACCTCCCCCTAATATCCATCCAGAAATGAATCGTATAGTATAATAGATGAACATTAACCATTATAAGTCGATTAAGATAGCATAATGGTGGACATCGATACTCCAGTACATGTCTCTCTCCCTCTTATTCTTAATCCATATGTTTTCGTACCCTTCGCTTTGAAATGAAAAGTAGACGTTCCAGCACTCATCTCATCTAAGCAATAACTTTTTCTGAATTCTACATATTGAGCATTTTTCACTAAAAGCACTTTGTTGGTGTGGTAGGGAATATTTCCATTATTCTGAGATATTAGACTCTCAATAGTGACATACAAATCCATAGAAAGAACATAGAAAAGCAGAGCCATACAAGTATATAGAAAAAAACATCGAAAAGCAATACAAGCAAGTCTATAGAAATCCAAAGTATATAGAAAGAACATAGAGAAGCTCCTCCATTTGTCATTTGTTCTGTCTCGAATGAGCTCGTACATGCTTCAGCAGTAAAGCCTGTGAATACTCCACCGATATGAGAAGTGCAACATGTTTGTAGAGTCCCTGGTTCCCCAATTGATTTACCCGCAATAATACACCTACAGCTTCTCCCAATTTGACCTGGTCGCTATGAGATGGACTCCGACCATTACTTCATTGGCATATCCAAGATGTACTCCTGCAAGCATAGGGGGTTCTCATATATGTATCGAGGGGTTTTCTCATATATGTCAAAGTCAAGGGGGTGCTCTCATATGGGTGTTATCATATATGTATTAGTTGTGCTCGAAAGGTCATGAATCGATTTCAAAGTTCAATCCCAATAGTGGTGCTCGAAAGGGACAAGTCAAATCCCATCCCCCTAAATGAATAAAGAGTGGCAAGGCAGAATAGACCAATATAAACGAGTTGCAAGTGCAATTCCAATAGAAAGATAAAGAGTGGCAAGGCAGAATAGACCTATACCTATATAAATGAATGATAGAGTCTGCTAATACACGATCAATTAGTGTTTGGACACAAATGTTCTCTTTCATCCCCCCCTTCCCTTTTTGAGGACTCAAGGTGCTAAGAGCCTCGCTCGGATAGTGCCACAATCAGTTCATTGTCAAAAGATCATAAATTCCTCCAATTCCATAGATGTAGCTTGCTTGTTGTAAACCCAAAGTCCATACTTGATCCAAGCCAAGATCGGTACTCCACTCCTTTACATTTCTCTCTCCCTCTCGCCAAGATGTTTCATGTATATGCCATTCCGAACTATTAACCTGCTCATTAATAAGTCGTTTCATAGCTGTTCAATTTCCATTTCTACTTTATTGTCAAAGACCAGATCGGCCCGTTCTGCCATGAGTACAAAGGTCAATATCATATGGATTCTGCAAAGTCGGATTCGACAATGGACCAGAGTTAGTGATTCGAAAAACAGCCTTTCCTCAATCTCAATCTTGATTCACACAGAAATTCATCAATTATTATACCAGTCAAATTGGCCCGAATTACCATGCGCACGAACATCGCCTAATCTGATTTCTGAGTTTAGATAGCTTATGAGTAGGCTCGACAAAACCCCTTTCTTTATTGCTTCCTCCATTTATGGATCCAAATCAATATGACCAATTGACAATCTATTTCTTGATACTTACTGGATTTCCTTATTTACACTTCCTACTAGAAGATGGTGCCCAATAATCTAATGATAGGTACCCCAAGAAACATATGAAACTTCGATGGACACTTCTCTTGAGCCAATGACACGTTGATCTAGTTTCCATCACATCATAAAGGACCTATCTAAACTAATTCGTTTCTGTTGATAAGCTCTAAGTGCATCATAGGAACTTCTTTAGGGTTCTTTCTTTTTCGTATACCTCATTTATTTACAACTTATGGATTTTGGTAGTTTCCGCTCTCTATATAGATGGCTGCTATTTGAACAAATACCTCTTAGATTCCCGATCGTATCGTTAATAAATAGAGTCCTATAAGCATATCTTGAGTTGGAAATAGGATCCCAATTGCTTAGCTGGAGACAAGAGATTCATTTGAGAAAACATAAGTAAACACACTTTAGTCACTGCCGCTTCAGCTTCCAAAGAGAAAGGTACATGAACAGCCATTTGATCCCCATCAAAGTATGCCCTATCATAACAATATATATGGCCCGCCCCGCCCTTACATACGACCATATAGATGGTGTAAACAAATCATTAATACAAATACATAGGTAGTGTAAACAAGTAGCGCGTCTCTATACTCCGTAGATTAGATCCGTGTTTATGCCTAATCAGTGCAGGGTAGGTGCTCTATTCAATAATACAGGATGCCCCCGCATAACTTCAATAAGTATTTCCCATACTTCGGGGTTGGGTTCTTTTTCCCGAATTTGATACTCCTCCTATGTTAGAAGCAACCAACATGTTGTATGATTAGACCACGAATGACAAATGTTTGGAAAAGAAAAGCCATATTGCTATTGATCGAGGTAATCCAAACTGATGTAATGAAAGCGAAGGACACACGACAATGACATAACGTCCCGAATAATCGATACCTTTACCAAGCAGAGAGAGTCTAACGAAATCTTCCCTCTTTGCCTTCAATTACATCTTCCAATAATATGACTTGGTCACTTTTATTATGACCATGCCTTATTGGTTGTTTAACTTGACCATGCCTTATTGGTTGTCCGCGGATCCCATTATCAAAGAAGTTTCTCTAAGGCCTCTTTTACCAATTTCTCCTGACACATTACAAATTCCCCGGGCCTGGCGTAGATCTACTTGTTGCTAATAGATCGGTAATAGTCTCATTCTTATAGAACCCTCGTCTATAGAGTCCCCATAAATATCCTTACTTATTAGTTTCTCTATCCCTATAAATGATTGGTCTAAACTCGACTCGGGAGGAAGAACTGGTAATCAGCACAAAACCTTCTATTCTGGTTCTACAGATGTTAGAATCAAATGTTTTTAGCTAATTTCCATGCGCTTTATTCTTCCTCATTTGTCTATATTCCCATTCATTTCCAGTAGACCACATAAAGGGAAGGAAAGGGGCTTAAGAACTCTACAAGCTTATTAATGTTTGTTGCGCTTACGGGAGTTAGGAGTGTGGTAGGCATTCGTTCGCAAAGATAGAATCTTCTATCGGAGTACAAAGAGATGATCTTCTATCGGAGTATTTCATTATTCTTAATTCCAGAAAGCAAAGAGCACAGAGGAATAGGAATTTCTAGTGTTAGCTTTAAGGTGGAGTAAAGGGGGTCGGTGTTTGAGTGAGGTCTAGGATTGTATGAGATGCCCTATCCTTTCAAGTCTCGGTTCTGTGCACCTATCCACATAGAAATCATTCTACATAGAAAGAGAACTCTACCTATTTTAGGGCATCCCCATATATGCGCTTACTTCGTGCCTTTTGTCAGCTTCCACAAGAAATACCCTTTCTTTTGTTTGCCCTGGGAAGCCTTTTATTGAATGCGATCTGGACTTGCTACGGACAACTACTGCTTAGCTTAAGACTACGAATAAGAGAAAAGAAGATACGAATAAGAGAAGATAAGAGCCTAATCCTAAAGGTAGAAACTACGAATAAGAGAAGAGCCTAAAGGTAGAAATAAGAAAGTAGTTCAGTCAGTTAAGCAGGCAATTCAAGTAGTTTGGTAGTCTTAATTAAGCTAATATGTATATGCTTGTGGAATTCTAAACGTTCTCTTGTTCCACGGACGAAAAGGCGGATCAAAAGTGCCCTCTGTTCTTAGACTCGAATGGTCAAGTGTAATGAATCAGCGGTGTCAGCGTCAGGGAAAGTAGAAGACAGTTCCAGTTCCGTGTCCTTATCAGTAAGTTCAAAAAGTGCACATCAGGTACGGTAAGTGATTCAGTGTCAAAGTCTCCAGAGAAAAGTGTGTAACCAAGGGAGAGGGATAGGACACTCTTTCTTTATTCAAGGCGACCAGAGGCAAATATCATAAGCAAGATTTTGATCGGTGTGATTATAGCTTGAACAAACAATGTCTTTCGAAACGGCTAACGCGAATTACTATAGCTCTAGGGTTAGTGTCGGTGTTATAGTGTTTTTACGTTCTCTCTTCTATAAGTTGTGCTGCACTCTCCAATATGATTCTTCCGTTTGTTTACTATGCTCGTATAAGCAAGGCGCCCAAATTCCATTCTGAAAGTAAGGTTACGCCGCTATTAGTTTAGTTGTCCTTCCCTTCATTGAAATTCATTAGACTATAATACTTACAACAAGGAACTCAAGTTAAGCAAGTCATAGCTGTTTGTTTAGGGGAGTACGAAAAGCAGTTAGGAGTTTGTGGGCTGTCAACCCAACAAGTAACTCCAGATCCGCTCGCTGACGCTCAAATAAGGAACCCGGACTAACGCGCTTAATAGATGTTGCTTCTTTCTTACGCTTAGCCACTTTTCCATTAGTAGTGACTTGTTTGTTACGCGTTATATGATAATAGTTTCGCGAGTTCAATTCATTGTTTCAAGTTTCGTTTAAGTGCTCGTTAAGTCTAGTGTTGTCTAGTAGTCGCTCGGCCATTAATTACGAGTCATGTGTTTGTGGGAGACAATGAAATACCAGAGGATGGGTCCGCTTCTTATACTTAGTAGATAAGCTGAGCTATAAAGACAGAATTCATACAAGGGTCACGGGAGAGGGAGTTATGGAATTTAGTTCAGAGAAGAAACCATTAATAGTAATAGAAAGGGGCCAAACAACTACCAAATTCTATACTAAATGAGATCTTCTCTTTCTATAAGATAAGGAATTCGACAAACAACCAAAGTACAGTTAGTGAAATGCCCCAACTATAGTGGAAACTTGACTTCCAGCTTACCGCCTTGACACCGCTGCATATTCAGTTGAAACAGCTTCTTCTCTTTATAGGGATTATAAGCTGGATCAGTACCTTAAGCGGGAATAAACAAAACATCAAGGAGGGGTTGGGTCATGTAAGCCTCCCTTTTTTTAGGGCGATAAAGAAGCCCAATTTTCTATATGCGCTTAGTTGCCTTGTTCATTCTTTGATTTGAGCTTTTAAGCGTTCAGTCTTTTATTGTAGCTCTCTTGTTAGTATTGTCTCTTACAGTGCTTGCTTGTATTGAGCATAGTTGAAATAGGGTAAACTACTCGAACTCTCCGTTAGCATCCCGAGAGTAAGCGTTAACACCCGAACCAGTAAGCGTTAGCACAACGAGACGAGAATCAAGTAAGCGTTCACTTAACACCCGCTCCAGTAAGCACAAGGGAACAAGCAACTCTATAGCTTACGTGAGCTCTTTTACTTGCTCAAGAAACAGCTTCCATTTTTCGAGAGCTAATATACAAAGTCAGTAACCTATAACCTCTCTTGCTAAACCTCACTCCTTACTCAAACAGCATTGTGCTTCCCTTTCCTTACAAACAAACTGCATTGGTTCCTTTCTTTCAACGTTACTTGTTCTTGCGCTACGAACAAGCAGCAACGAACTCGAACTCCTAACTCACCTTTTGAATGGAAAAGATAGCTACCTTTGCTTTCGATCTACCACTTGCTTCTTCTTCAGCCAGTGCACATCATATAGAGAGAGGATGGTCAACTCACTTCAACACTACAAATCTATCGCACGACGGATTGTTTGCGGCCCTTGCTTATTCTGTGTGTGCCTCAATTCCTTCTTCAGCAGACAGTTGAGTTCGCCGGTGTATTTGTTCCTTAAAGCAAGAGTGATTGGGTGCCGACATCCATGGGTGAGCAGAGCCTGCAGTAAAGTCTCAAGGTCTTCTTACGCTATTCAAGGGGTGAGCAGTGCCAGCAACGAAAACAAAAGAAATAAGTCCACCAGCAACGCGTAAAGCATTAACGGATAAGTCAAGACAGACAGTTTCTCTTTAGTTCATTATTAGTATGCCTGCTTGACCCCTACTTGAGAGGTCAATTCTTCACTGAACTGATGAGCCAGAGGTATCGAATAACGGAGATCCTGCTGTTACTAAAATGCAGCTCAAGACCATGTAACCGAACCGTCGTTCGGGATAAAGGGTCGAGGCCTGCTCAAGACTCAGAAAATTGATGGTCGAGGCCCGCTCAAGACCCAGAAAATCAATGGTCGAGGCCCGCTTAAGACCATTTAACCGAACCGTCGTTCGGGATAAGGGGTCGAGGCCCGCTCAAGACCCAGAAAATCGATGGTCGAAGCCCGCTCAAGACCATGTAACCGAACCGCCATTCGGGATAAAGGGTCGAGGCCCACTCAAGACCCAGAAAACCAATGGTCGAGGCCCGCTCAAGACCCAGAAAACCAATGGTCGAGGCTCGCTCAAGACCATGTAACCAAACCGCCGTTCGGGATAAGGGATTGAGGCACCACTCAACACCTTGTAACCGAACCGCCGTTCGGGATAAGGGGTCGAGGCCCGCTCAAGACCCAGAAAATCGATGGTCGAGGCCCGCTCAAGACCATGTAACCGAACCGCCATTCGGGATAAAGGGTCGAGGCCCGCTCAAGACACAGAAAACCAATGGTCGAGGCCCGCTCAAGACCCAGAAAACCAATGGTCGAGGTCCGCTCAAGACCATGTAACCAAACCGCCGTTCGGGATAAGGAATCGAGGCACCACTCAACACCCTGTAACCGAACCGCCGTTCGGGACAAGGGGTCGAGGCCCGCTCAAGACCCAGAAAACCGATGGTTGAGGCTTGCTCAAGACCATGTAACCGAACCACCGTTCGGGATAAGGGATCGAGGCGCCACTCAACACCCTGTAACCGAACCGCCGTTCGGGATAAGGGGTCGAGGCCCGCTCAAGACCCAGAAAACCAATGGTCGAGGCCTGCTCAAGACCATATAACGAACTGCTTCGGGATAAAGTCGAGCACGCTCAAGACCCGGAAAACCAATGGTCGAGGCTGCTCAAGACCATGTAACCAACCGTTCGGGATAAAAGTCGAGGCCCGCTCAAGACCCGATGGTGAGGCCCGCTCAAGACCGAGAAAACCAATGGTCGAGGCGCTCAAGACCATTTAACCGCCGTTCGGGATAAGGAGTCGAGGCCGCTCAAGACCAGAAAACCGATGGTCGAGGCCCGCTCAAGACCAGAAAACCGATGGTCGAGGCGCTCAAGACCATGGCGAACCAACCGCCGTTCGGGATAAAGGGTCGAGGCCGCTCAAGACCCAAAAAACCGATGGTCAAGGCCTGCTCAAGACCATGTAACCGAACCGTCGTTCGGGATAAGGGATCGAGGCGCCACTCAACACCCTGTATCCGAACCGCCGTTCGGGATAAGGGGTCGAGGCCCGCTCAAGACCCAAAAAACCAATGGTCGAGGCCTACTCAAGACCATGTAACCGAACCGTCGTTCGGGATAAAGGATCGAGGCGCCACTCAACACCCTGTAACCGAACCGACGTTCGGGATATGGGGTCGAGGCCCGCTCAAGACCCAGAAAACCAATGGTCGAGGCCCGCTCAAGACCATGTAACCGAACCGCCGTTCGGGATAAGGGGTCGAGGCCCGCTCAAGACCCAGAAAACCGATGGTCGAGCCGCCGCTCAAGACCATGTAACCGAACCGCCGTTCGGGATAAGGGGTCGAGGCCCGCTCAAGACCCAGAAAACCGATGGTCGAGGCTTGCTCAAGACCATATAACCGAACCGCCGTTCGGGATAAGGGGTCGAGGCCCGCTCAAGACCCAGAAAACCAATGGTCGAGGCCCGCTCAAGACCATGTAACCGAATCGCCGTTCGGGATAAAGGGTCGAGGCCCGCTTAAGACCTAGAAAACCGATGGTCGAGGCCCGCTCAAGACCATGTAACCGAACCGCCGTTCGGGATAAGGGATCGAGGCGCCACTCAACACCCTATAACCGAACCACCGTTCGGGATAAGGGGTCGAGGCCCGCTCAAGACCCAGAAAACCGATGGTCGAGGCCCGCTCAAGACCATGTAACCGAACCACCGTTCGGGATAAAGGGTCGAGGCCCGCTCAAGACCAGCCGATGGTGAGGCCGCTCAAGACCATGTAACCGAACCGCCGTTCGGGATAAGGGTCGGCGCCACTCAACACCACATGCGAACCACCGTTCGGGGATAAGGGGTCGAGGCCCGCTCAAGACCCAGAAAACCTATGGTCGAGGCCCGCTCAAGACCATGTAACCGAACCGCCGTTCGGGATAAAGGGTCGAGGCGCCACTCAACACCCTGTAACCGAACCGCCGTTCGGGATAAGGGGTCGAGGCGCCGCTCAAGACCCAGAAGACCTGTGAGCTTCTCGTTCTAACACAGATCTAGTAGCACGTAGAAGATCAGATTCAGCTCTGCTGCTGCAGAATTCTTTTGCGATGCACCGCACAGCCCCTGCTGCCGGCAATGGCTTGTATGAGGAGAGGTCAGCTCGTGGGAGCTTCTCGATGGCGCATTGTTTGGCAGTCGATCTGGTGAGATTCTTGGCGATGGTGGCATCTGCGGCAACAAGTTGGAGTGCCCAAGCGGCTTTCGCGGTGACCGGTTGTCGATCTGCTGTGATATTTTCCCTTGAGTTGCTCGAGAGGTCCATGAGGATTAAGTTGCATGGCTTGCTCAACTCAGTGGGAAGTCCGTAAGATATTGCAGAGGAGTAACGACAATCGGAGCATCGCTTCTGTTGGCCGAGTAGCATGGCTCGGGTAGTTTTTGGCCGAGCAGCTGCTTGGCGCAGCTACAATGCATGCAGTGAAGTGCCGAACGTGGGTGGCCGAGCGTCACAACTCGGGCTTTGGCGAGCGGCTGTTTGGTGCGGTATGAACCATGCGAAGGATTGCAGCTCGGGCATTGGCAGAACAGCTGCTTGTTGCAGCGATGAACCACGCAGCAGTGGTTGCCGAGCATCGCAGCTCGGGCGTTTGCTGAGCAGCTGCTCGGTGTAGCTGCAAACCATGCAGCGAAGGATTGCAGCTCGGGCATTGGCAGAACAGCTGCTTGTTGCAGCGATGAACCACGCAGCAGTGGTTGCCGAGCATGGCTCGGGCATTCTTTGGCGGTACTGCTCGGTGTAGCTGCAAACCATGCGTGAAGGAGTTGCCGAGCATCGCAGCTCGGGCTTGGGCCGAGCAACGCGGCTGTTCAGCCAAACCATGCGACAAAGGTGTTGAGCGTGGGTGCCGAAGCACCGTAGCTCGGGCTTCGGTGCCGGCAGCACACTCGGGCTTAGATTTGGCCGAAATTTGCTGCGTGAGCGGCGATGAAACACGCAGCGAGGGGTTGTCGAGCATCGCAGCTCGGGCTTTGGCCGAGCAGCTGCTTGGTGCAGCTGCAAACCATGCAGCAAAGTGCTGAACGTGTGTGCTGAGCACTGTAGCTCGGGCTTCAGCTGCCGAGCAGCGCACTCGGGCTCAGTTTTGGCCGAGCAGCTGCGTGAGGCAGCGATGAAACACGCAGCGAGGGGTTGCCAAGCATCGCAGCTCGGGCTTTCGCTGCCGAGCAACGCACTCAGGCTCAGATTTGGCTGAGCGGCTGCATGAGGCAGCGACGCAGCGATGTGTTGCCAAGCATCGCAGCTCGGGCTTTGGCCAAGCAGCTGCTTAGTGCAGCTGCAAACCACGCAGCAAAGTGCTGAACGTGTGTGCCGAGCACTGTAGCTCGGGCTTCGGCTGCCGAGCAGCGCACTCGGGCTCAGTTTTGGCGGCAGCATGCGCAGCGATGATAAACACGCTGATGAGGGTTGCCAAGCATCGCAGCTCGGGCTTTGCGGCGGCTGCTTGTGCAGCTGCAAACCACGCACAAAGTGCTTTGAGCGTGTGCGAGCATTGTAGCTCGGGCTTGGCTGAGCAGCGCTTTCGGGCTCGATTTTGGCGGTGCATCGCGGCGACAATGAAACACGTATGAAGGGTTCTTGAGCATCGCTCGGGCTTTGGGTGGCGGCTGCTCGGTGCAGCTGCAAACCACGCAGCAAAGTGCTTTGAAGCGTGTGTGCCAGCTGTAGCTCGGGCTTCGGCGAGCAACGCACTCGGGCTTAGTTTTGGCCGAGCAGCTGCATGCGGCAGCGATGAAACACGCAGCGAGGGGTTGCCGAGCATCGCAGCTCGGGCTTTGGCCGAGCAGCTGCTTGGTGCAGCTGCAAACCATGCAGCAAAGTGCTGAACGTGTGTGCCGAGCACTGTAGCTCGGGCTTCGGCTGCCGAGCAGCACACTCGGGCTCAGTTTTGGCCGAGCAGCTACATGCGGCAGCGATGAAACACGTATGAAGGGTTGCCGAGCATCGCCGCTCGGGCTTTGGGCGAGCAGCTGCTCGGTGCAGCTGCAAACCACACAGCAAGGTCTTTGAGCGTGGGTGCGAAAGCAGCGTAGCTCGGGCCGGTGCCGGCGGCTTGGTGCACTACAAACCATGCAGCAAAGTCTTTGACGATGTGTGCCGAGCATTGTAGCTTCGGGCTTTGCCGGCGTGCACTCGGGCTCGATTTTGGCGAGCGGCGCATGTGGCAGCGATGAAACACGTATGAAGGGTTGCGGAGCATCCCCGCTCGGGCTTTGGGCGAGCAGCTACTCGGTGCAGCTGCAAACCACGCGGCAAAGTGCTGAGCGTGTGTGCGAGCACGCTCGGGCCGGCTCGAGCGCACTCGGGCTTAGTTTTGGCGAGCAGCTGCATGCGCGATGAAACAGCTCGCCAACAAAGTCTTTGAGCGTGTGTGCCGAGCACTGTAGCTCAGGCTTCGGCTGCCGAGCAGCACACTCGGGCTTAGATTAGGCCGAGCTGCTGCATGAGGCAGCGATGAAACACGCAGCGAGGTTGCCGAGCATCGCAGCTCGAGGCTTTGGCGAGCAGGTGCGCAACTGCAAACCATGCGACAAAGTCTTTGAACATGTGTGCGAGCAACGTAGCTGGCTTCGGGCCGGTGCCGAGCAGCACACTCGGGCTCCGTTTTGGCCGAGCAGCTACATGCGGCAGCGATGAAACACGTATGAAGGGTTGCCGAGCATCGCCGCTCGGGCTTTGGGCGAGCAGCTGCTCGGTGCAGCTGCAAACCACGCAGCAAGGTGCTGAACGTGGGTGCCGAGCACTGTAGCTCGGGCTTGGTAGGCCGGCTGCGGTGCTGCTGCAAACCATGCAGCAAAGTGCTGAGCGTGAACGGTGTGCCGAGCATGGCGGGCTTTGGCTGCCGAGCGATCGCACTCGGGCTCGATTTTGGCCGGCATTTGCATGCGGCGGCGATGAAACATGTATGAAGGGTTGCGAGCATCGCCGCTCGGCTTTAGGCGGCAGCTACTCGGTGCAGCGAAACCACGCAGCAAAGTGCTGAATGTGTGCCGAAACGTAGCTCGGGCTTTGCGCCGTACTCGGGCTTAGATTTGGCCGGCGGTGCATGAGCAGCGATGAACCATGCGTGGCCCGAACATGGTTGCCGAGCACTGTACCTCGGGCTTGGGAGATTAGATGGGGCTAACCTTGCGACAACGGGCCCTCCTTCTAGCGCCATATGTTATGGTCAACAACTTTTTGCAGTGGCCTCGGGCCGTGCCGCGCTTGGTTCGGGTCCGAATGCGCAAGGGTCGCCTCATCGATCTCGGGGCGGGAAGCCCGGCGTTGGGTCGGGAGAAGGCGATCATCCGCTCGGCGGGGCAGTTCCTTCATCATTGGTGGCCAGCTCATTGCATGCCCCTCGGTTCTGCACACGGTTAGGTCGGGGTTTCCATCCCGACCCCTCCGATGCTTAAGTCAGTGTCGGATGGGAGGGAGTAGAGTGTTTCATAGAGAGAGAGAGAGAGGTAGAGAGAGAGATCCTTTGGCTGCTGATGTCTCGAGGTCAATGCTACTTCTCTATGTGATGGGAACTCGGTTCTGCCATGCAGCGATGGGAGCTCGGGTGCTGTCATGCAGCGATGGGAGCTCGGGTGCTGCCATGCAGTGAGGGAGCTTGGGTGCTGCCATGCAGCGAGGGAGCTCGGCTGCTGCCATGCAGCGGGGGGGAGAATGGCTAAGAGAGTCTTCTTCCCCTCCTCTTCCTTCTCCTTCTCCTCCTCATTCTCCTCCTGAGTGCTGGTTTATCCCCCCCTTTTTCCCCTCTTCTCTTCTTCTTTCCAGCCGGTAAATAATAATTGAAGAGTTCAGAGTGCACCTTTTTCCTCCTTCCCTTCCTGCCTTACCCTTTCGCCTTAAATATGTCGGACGGATGGCGCGCTTCCGGTTGCGTCTGCGGGTGGTATATGGACCTGACCTCGCAGGCCGGTGCCGTGGTTAACCCTGCGTGTACGTGGGGCGAGGCAGAGGAGAAGCGACGTCGGGTAATCAAATGCGGGAGTAAAAGAGCGCAGGAGGGGCGATGACATCATCCGGGCATGATACCCAGGACCGAATGTCACGTCATATTTAATACCCATAACAAGAGTTAATGCCATAAGCAAGAGGACAATGAAGCAGAAGAAAGTTCTTCTTTCCATCACTGTCTCACCTTCAAAGAAGATCAAAGTTGTGATTTCTTGAAGGAAAAAATTGGAACAGTGATCAAACGAAAGTGAACAGTATCTGAGATCTCACGAAGATGGAAAAGAGACTCGTATCTCCAGAGTTGAACAACTTCCCACGAATTTGCTTTCGATCTCAGTATGGTTGTTGATTTAAGGTAGAGTTATTTATGAAACCAGTGTTATAAAAAAGAGAAGAGAATCTACAGTAAATGCAATAACCAAATGATTCTAGCATGGCATCCAGATCTGCAATTGGCTAATGGAAAACAAGATCAATTGATGAAGCATTGGCACTGAGTTCAGAGAAATGCCAGACAAACTTCTCTTGGCAGCCGCCTGCAAACGCTCAGATGAAGAGGAAGATGAGATATGGATGCGAGGAAACCGTGTTGGCAGAGAAGGTATCATTAACCATCGATTCTGAAGACCAGCAAGCACGTAATTCTCCTTGCATTTTGCTCTTTTTCTTCCTTTGTGCCATCAGTTCTGAAATGCTTGAGGTACTTCACATGAACCAGTCGTACCTGAGAAACTTCTACGGTCAGAAAAATTTGAGCTTTTCTGTTCGAGCCTCTTTCTGAGTGTTATTCTCTTCTGTTTACAGATTTATCAGAGTTCTGGAAGAAATATTAAATGTTAGGTGGCCCTTTATCATTAAATAAAATATATAATAAAATTAATTAAATTCTGATGAATCAATAGAAAAGAAGTTAGGATTCTTTAGAAAATATCCTTAATGGGAGAAACTAAAAGACAAGAATTGTAAGAGCTAGAGTCTCGTTAAAAAAAAAACGTATATCACAAGGATACAGGTGAAAAATTATAATTTCTTTCTCAACTTTTTAAAATCTAAGTGGTCTTATAAAAAGATATGAAAAGAACATTATAAAAATTAATCTAAAAATTTTTTCACATTAGATTTTATTCTTACAGTACCATATCTTTTATCACATTCAAATCATTCATCTTCGAAAACTTACCACGAAGGAGGTCTGAATCATATCCTATGTGTTAAGTGTTTCTTTGAGAACCGATGATCAACAACTGCGGTAAAACAGAGGACACTGTGTGTTGACTCAGCTGTGCTCAATCGGAGACTTTGAACTAAACCCATCGAATATGTGAATGATTTATGGTAGGAAAAAAATAATGAAACACAATACTTATTTATTTTGAGATCTGACCAATTTGCTATATTTCCTAGCTTGACTTTTATTGAGATGTGATAGTGCCATACACAACCTCATATGTTGTGCCGTGCAAGTAATATGTGGGGACGCTACAAGCGACAGTCAACTTGCAGACTTTGCGGTTGCTCTCTTCTCCTTCAGCAACTCGACGGCGTCCTTCACGTAGCGATCATGGACCTCCTCGTTCCCCAACATCTCCTGCACCATCTTCGCTCTGGTCCTGTACTCCTCCCCCTCCTTGTCGGCCATGACCAACCTGAGAGCCTTAGCGACATCGACCCCGGAAAAGGAACCGTCGTCCTCTTTGCTTGGAACTTCCACACCAAGCTTCTTCTCCGCCATAAGCCGGGCATTGTGCCCATGATCATTGGCAAACGGCACGAGCACAAAGGCCACCCCGGACTGAAGGGCTTCCACCAGAGAATTCCACCCACAGTGAGTCATGAAACCACCAACCGATGGGTGTGCCAAGATCTTGAGTCGGGGAAGGAAACGACGGCGCACGAGCCCTCGGTCCCTGTTGCGCTCCTCGAAGCCTGGAGGAAGAACACCGGGTTCGCTTCTGAGAGCCCAGATGTATGGAAGGTTGGACAGCTCCAGGCCACGGGCCAACTCCTGCGCTTGCTTTCTGTTCAGCAGCCATTCAGTCCCGAACGCGACGTACGTCACCGAGCCAGCTTTCCTCTCGCCGAGCCATTTGAAGATGTCCTCGCTGTCGGTGGCGCCACCGGAGATGTCGTGCTTATCGGTGGGAGGGAAGTGGCCGAGACCGAGCACTGGCTTTTGGTTTAGCTGGCGGAGGGGCGAGAACCACTCGGGTTCTAGCTCGTAGCAGCTCCGCACGGCCACCGCGTCGCACCCGGCCACCGAGGAGCCGACGCGGTAAGCGCCGGACACGCCCGAGCACCCCGACTCGAACAAGTCGCGCATGACCCGCGTGGCCTCGTGGCGGTGGTAGGCCAGCGAGGTCGGGAAGGGGGCCCCGACGGGCGGCGTCATCAGCTGCTCGAGCTCCACGCCAAGGCCCTGGCTACCGGAGGCGCGCAGGAATGCCGGCCAATTGAAGGCGCCGGCGGCGGCCTAGATGAGGTTCACGAAGACGCATGGCACGGCAAGGCGGGCGGCGACGCGGGGAACCCAGTAAGGGAAGGAATCAAAGAGGATCCAATCCGGCGGAGGGGATGTCTGGCCGAGGAAGTCGGCCAGGGGGTCTTCGAGGGCGTCCAAGCACTCGCCGGGGCGGTGGTCCTCGTCCGTGTGGTCAGGATGGCAGAGAGGCACAATCACTTTATTTGGAGGAAGATCTTTGGCTAAGTACATACACATCACGAGAAACTCCAGGTGATGTTTTAGACAATTTCTTGTAGGTATTACACACACAGTCACACTGCAGAAACAGATTGCACTCGATAGAGCAGCAATCATTCTACTGCAACGGAAACCATTATTGATAAGCTATAAACCATGTAGCCTATTCTTTAGAAGAAGAAAGAGCCATCATTCTGCGTTCCTTGATGGCTTCGAACACTTTGTCATAAGGCACCACTGTGTTCTTGACCAGGTCAAGGCTCAGAAACGCATGAACGTAGGAGTAAAGCTGTGGTGTCATCTCCTCGTTAAAAAGTTTCACGTCAGCCACCTCCTCAATGGCCTTCGTCCCTGCGTTGCCTGTACCTACAATTATGTCAAGGAGACCAGGGGAGCTGCCATGGATAAATGGGCCCTTCCGTGGGAAGTCCTCCATGATTCCCTTCTCCAGTATTCTTAGTACCTCGATGAACTCCTTTGTTGCCTTCTCCAGTTCCTCTCCTTGGGAACGTATAATGGCATAACTAGGAGGCACCATCTGCAATCCCCAAAACGAAAAAAAGGTATGCATGAGTCGTAAATCCTATCGAATTAAATCCAAAACGGCTAAAGTAAACAGTCATTCCTTGTGCTTCTGAATTATGAGCACTCTTCCTAATCGTTTTTCTTACAAGAAGAACAGAAATCAGAGAACGCATACACTAGCTATAATACAATATAAGAGTTTAAGCTGGTTGATTTATGATGATATCATTCATTATATTTAACTTTTTAATCATATCTAATCTGGATGGAGCAGAAATGTTGCCCCTTTGCGGCTTGGAGATCAGAGTTCGAGTGAGGTAAAACTACACACATTAAGACCTTATCAATATCGCTCTCATATATTCTAAATAATCAGACTATGAGATCGATCTCTCACCCTCTCACTCCAAGATGCAGTCTCCCTCTCTCTCTTGGTAGACATAAATTGCTCTGTGGTTTGTTTATGAACAGTGGTTTCATGACTTCCTAACCGAGTTGGCTAATACTTTCCTGGGAGTTCCGATGGTAGATAAATCATCCAATGGATGACTGGGCATTGTCCTTATCAACTGGAAAAGGAAGAGAAAGAAAGAGGAACAACTCCATAAACAGTCCTAAACGCCAAAAGAACTCGAAAACTCATATCCTGAGATGCAAAGAATAAGGCGTTAATTTACCCTTTGGTAGAAGAAATCAACCCAAAAGCGAACCCTAGCCCTCGAGTAAGGATCACTGGGGACGAAGGAAGGCTCCGCCCACGTCTCATCGATGTACTCCAAGATCACACGCGACTCCGCCACCGGCTTCCCGTCCACCACAAGAACCGGCACCTTCTGGTGCACCGGGTTCAGCTGCAGAATCGTGGCGCTCTTGTTGGCGAGGTCTTCCTCCACGTACTCGTAGGCCACCCCCTTGAGCTTAAGAGCAAGATGGACCAGCGCGCAGTAAGGGCTGAGCCAGAAGCCATATAACGTCACCTGTTTCGCCTCTCCCATGTCTCCGTCACTCCTTCACGGCCCACTCGTCTCTATCCGACCACGTATATGGAGAGCTGTGGACGCGGCCCGAGCCCTGATGTATCCTTTTGGAGTCATTAGATCATGCTTGGGGAAGAAGTTTTTGGCCGGTCAAAATGACTTGGGGAGGACGCCAACGAATGCCAACATCCAAGGAATATTCAACGTTATCCTAACATATATTTCTGACCTAAGTAGAGCACGTGATGCATTTTATATATCGTTCTTGATCTCATTTGAGATCGATCAAATTTCTAAAAGAAATCCAAGAGAATCTACAGATCTCAAATAAATGCTGAAAGATTCGTGCCACGATCACGATATCTGATATTTCGATCCATAGTAGTATCGGCAACAAAGCAAAATGGAGAATTGAGAAAGCATGACATTTAGGTATCCAAATAGTTGATCATCATCTAAGCATCTTAAAACACGAATGTGGATTGTATTAGCAGGGTGATGCATGATTGCAGGAAAAAAATTAACATTATCAAGATTTGAAATATGTCATGACTCACCAAACCTAACTTTTGTAAACACAATACTTACATTGATTTGACATGAACACTGGGAATTTACATTTTAGATACTGAGGTGCTGCTTTTTCCCCTGAGACGATCATTCTTAAGCTTGGGGTTAGAGAAATCACCTTACAAGATGCTGGTACATTTGCATAGATTTAGCGTTCAAATTATTTTGCAAATTCAAATACTTTACCGAATCAAACAATTGTAAGGGCACCTTCAAGCAGCACAAACAATATTACTCGATCAAAATAAATGGTTAGCCTACTTCGGAATCGTTCATGAAAGGATGATGCATTACAAGTTTTAAAAGCCTTTTGTCACAAAATTATAACCTACAAGCTAGCCAAATCATTCAATCTTCGACGAGATATCTGTTTCGCCGTGCACCGAAAGCAAGTCTCTAGATGCAAGAAGCAAATATGATAAATGAATCAATCAGTTCGGCTTATTCTGTAACAGGAATATTAGCATCAAGCAATTTTAACAAGGAACAGAATTCTTAACTGAAAAGATTTGGGAGTAAGCTTTGAAGCCTGTGAGAAATCGAATGTAGGTGGGCTTCATGGATTGACTGCTAGGGACTGATCTGATGGATGGAACAAGGAATGCGGCAACCTACAATTGGAGAAATATTTGGTATATGACTTTTAGCACCATAAGCATAAAATTTAGATAACATAAAACATACAATAGACTAATAACAAAAGTGGCTTAAACAAGCAAATCACAACAATATATGGACGGTGTCTCCCTTCCTACAGTGTGTTAGATTCACAAAATAGCCAACCACAACATGATACCAGAGATTATACATGTGATCATAATTATGTCAAAACAGACCAGATTGACCTTTTCCTAACTAAATCAAACTTACAGAGAATTCAGATAAGACCTCAGAGAAACTTTGGTTTTTTTGTCTGTGTGGAGCCAAATGATGTAGAGAGCTCTTCAAACTGCAGGTCAATGAAATATCACCATGAGGTACATTAAAGATGTTTTAAATTGTGCTTGTTATGTCCCGCTGCAAGGATCTGCCCTCGTGGGAATCTGATTCAGATTAAGATTTGGATGGACCTAACAGGAAGGCATAACTGGAGAAAAAAGGAACTGAAAGAAATTGTATCCCATACCATTTTCTTCTCTTGCATGTTAAGACACTTAGTAGTATTACATGCCTTACATCTAACTCTCAACCTTGAGCACTTAATGACAATTTATACATCTATTCTTGAGCCAGCTCACCAAGAAGGTTTAACAGTGTAAACTGTAAACCATAATGGATTAGGAACAAGCCCGCACTGGTTGATGTCTTACATGATTCCTTTCTTTTAAATTAGATATTGTAAAAAAATATTCCACTTGATCATAAACTAGTGAATTATTCCACAGAGATCCATCACCTTGAATATTCCATCTCCAGACTAAATGAAAATTTTGAACTAGTAACTAGCAGCTAGATTGGCAAGATCATATAACATCACAGGTGTAAGTTCTCTTTGCAGGAAAATATATAGTCAACATAAGGAAAGTATTCACTAAACTAAAACTTCACTTGCTGGAGCATCAACTGAGGATGCCAGAAATAGCAGTAAAGAAAGAGAAGGGAAAATAACAGAAAAAAATAGTGTGCCTTGGAGTAGTTACACATTCACCTAAACTGGAACACTGATTCGTACAGATTTGGGTAACAGCCACTAGACATGAATGAATGGTCGATCATCATTTGATGACTCAAGATCGATTTAATATTCAAACTCACCAAATTATGGTAATGAAGTATTTGTCATTCAACCTTAAAAATATGACCAGCAGAAAAGGCTAAAGGTTGGACTCATAAATGTATGCTATCTTGTTTGCTTTCAAACTCCAATAAAGCATGCATCATGCCATCAAACAGAAGTGATTAGTGCAGTCGTTACCACATCAGGCGGCTCGGCTAATATATTGATAAAAAATTTGGCCTGTAATTTGAGTTTATGTTAGAGCAGAACCAACAGCTGGGACATTGGAAAACCACATATAAATTTACAAGTGAATATAATACCTGTTTTGTTGTGGCCCCAGACATAAGAAGATCAGTAGTTACCATACCAGGCTGCAAAAAGGCACCATATCAAATGGATGACAAGGAAAACTGGTTTCAATCGGTTTGAAAGCACAACCATTAAACCAAAATTTGACAAGAAAAAAGGAAAACAAAGTAGATAAAATTTATAAAGTTGAAGCAGTTTGATGAATGTGAACAACAGCAAACAAACAATCCATTACCGACAGGTTGTGCACCATAACATTTTTCACTTCTTGCATCTGCAACTCTGCCTGGAATATAGTTGCAAACAACATTAGGATTGCTTGTAGCTTCATCATGAACACAAAAAGCATACGCAACCATAAACTATTGTAACTTATTAGCAATCGACAAAATCTGATTGAAGAAAGAAGCAAGGCCAATCATAAGTTTACCATATTAAAAGAGCATAGACAGTACCTTTGTCAGCCTTAGCATAAATTACACGTTTAAAAGAAATTGGAAGCAATCTAAAGTTATTCATGGTCAAATTTTATGCGCAACAAAAATTTCTACAAATCTTATTAAGATCCAAAGACATTTTTGTGCTACAGCTAAATTGCCATGTAGAGATTTTGCAGAGAAATTACTTCTTGTATCTTGAAAAATGCAGAGGAAGAATGTCAAAAATGTTACAAGGATTACAACCATAGCACATATGGCCAACTATAATAGCACTAAATTACAATGAGACACAACAAAGTTGCACATTGACTTTTTCAATTAGAATCTGGAATCGACTGAACAGTATTTTCTTCTTGTTCAAGTCGGCAAAAGAACCAATTGTACGAGGCACATCAAGATCCAGTGATACATGAAATTCTTAGCCACAACATTAACATTATAGTTAACTGATGGGAATACTGCAACAGCCACCCACAAGTCATCAGTCCTAATCGTTGTCGAAGGTACAATTAGTAAAGTTGTTACATGATTGAACATGTATTCTCTTTAGAGGCTAAGTGTAAAGCTGGGAATCAACAGCAAAGAATTTACCAGCTACACTTACCAGCACCTTCAAAATTTGGCTAAGTGGTGAAGGTGGGATTCAACCCCAAATCCTTACTATGAACAACCAGATCTTTATTAGCTAAGCTAATTTAAATTTTCTAAAAGTTTGGATTAGGGTAATAACTTGCACTTGCTATGATTAAACGTGTTCTACGATAAACTCTCACAAAATCTCAAGCTACTTTGCCAATCTCAAATGAGTGTCCTGATAAGACCCCTTAGGGTTTTATCGTAGAAAAGGCGAAAGAAGCGGAGGAGAAGCGAAAGAAGTGGGGGAAAAGGGGATAAATGATCGCTTCGAGGGGATCGGCCTCCTTGATCACTTCGAGGGGATCGGCCTCCTTTGATCGCTTCGAGGGGATCAACCTCCTTAGTTTAGCCAAAAGACTAAATAATTCATCATCCTTTTCTCATTCATGATTCTTTGAAAGAAACAGTTACATCCCTATTGATAGAGTCTCGCCAAGAGTTTCCCCGAGGACTTGGACTCTTATTAACCAACTCCGTAACTGACTTCTAACCGACTAACAAATCTCTATCATTAACCAACTCTGTAACTGACTTCTAACCGAATCAGTAACTGACTCTCTACTAGACAACTCCATAACATTATCCAAGGCATTATCCAAAGCTAGAAAATAAAAGGTTCGTAACAGTTCCGCCCTCATCAAATCAGCCTTGTCCTCAAGGCTGAGCGGCATCAAATTCGGCACAAGGTATCTACAGCGCGTCACAACTCGCTGATCAAGTAAGTACGACCTCCACTTGATGGTGTGAGCAACAGGTCGGCCTTTTAGTGTAGTAGTCTTTAAAGTCCTTTGGAGAACCCTCTTCATCCAATGACTAGTAGCAGCTGTGGCCTTACTTCTTTGTCTTCCCTTTAGGATCACCATTTCGAAGTCTTCTAAGGGTAGCAAAAAGAAATCCCACAACAATTTTTGGCCCTGTATAAACAATTTTATCTTTGAACATTTGCTGTCACAAGTCAAAGTTCGTCCGTCAGTGACCTTTACTTCGAATTTGTCACAGTCTTCAATATGATAGACTAATCGGTCAGCAACCTTACTGTCCATAAAATTGTTAGTGCTACCGGTATCAATCAGAACTTCATTATCAAGGTCAACTTTGTCAGCTTCTGGTTCCTTTCTAATTGGTTCAATTACTAGAGGTTGCTCTTGTTTACATTTGTGCTCCTTACTAGGTGACTCGTTGATCATTTGTTTGTAGTCACGTCTGTGTCGATGATTTTCTAGATTGATTTTTTCCTCATATATACGTGCAAATGAAATTGCTTCTATCAGAGTACGAGGCTATCGAGCCTTAACTTCACATCTGATTTTCGGATTAAGCCCTTCAATAAAGGTGTTCAATAGCTATCGTTCAGACCAATCTGTAGCTTGATTTGACCATCGTTCGAATCTGCTCTGATATTCTAACACTGTAGAAGTTTGACGAATTTTAGCGAGCTGTCCATCTACATTTTCGTACTCTGAAGGTCCAAATCGAACAAGTTCCTTCTTGAATTGCTCCCATGAGGAAACTCCGTGGCAGGTTTCATACCAGTCATACCATTGAATTACTCCGTGGCAGGTTTCATACCAGTCATACCACTGAATTGCATCACCGTCTAATTGGATTGAGGCTATTTCCACCTTAGACTCCTCCGGGGTTCTGTGGAAACGAAAGAATTTCTCTGCCCTCGAAATCCAACTGATTGGGTCTCCATCTTCCCATTTTGAAAATTCTACCTTAATACGTGGGTAGCTGGAGTCATATTCTCGGTGCACCCTTCCTGTATCTCTTAATCTGTTTAACGTGTAGTTTGAACTTCCATCTTGTTGTGATTTGCCAAAATTTCCCAATAGGCTTCTTTTAAACTCATTAAAGGTCTCCTGTAGTCGGTTGTCAATTCGGGTTTCTAATGCTTCCATTTGATTCCCAATTCGAATTTCTAATGCCTCCATTTGGGAATCCATTTGGTTCCCGATTCGAAATTCTAATGCCTCCATTTGATCCCCAATTCGAGATTCTAATGCCTCCATTTGAGCTTTCACTGGTTTGTCGATAGTCATTGCGTAAGATTGTAGATTGGTAATTCCCAATTCTTGTTTCTGATGTCTAGTCAAGGGCATCCATGCTGTTGCGACGGCAAGCGGAAGCGACAGCGGAGATGGTTGGGTCGCGGCGGTTGCTCTTGAGGCCGGCAGCAAAGAGGGCAGCGACGATGGTGGTCGCGGCCGAGAAGCAAGGTTGGAGCTGCGGCGGTTGCTACTAAGGCTGGCAGCGAAGAGGGCAGCGACGAGGGTGGTCGCGGCCGAGAAGCAAGGTTGGGGCTGCAGCGGTTGCTGCTGAGGCTGGCAGCGAAGAGGGTAGCGTAGTCCTGTTGAGGCGGGCAGCGACGATGGTCGCTCCCACGAAGCAAGGGCGGCGACGGAGATGGGTTCGCCGAAAGGACGAACGCAGAAGTGTGTGACCGCTGAGGGAGTCACGACTGAGGAGTAGTGGCGACAGCAACTGTTGGCCGAGAGGGCAGCGACGACGGTGGAGAGGGGCAGCGACAAGGTTGATGCGAAGTTGCAGCGAAAACGCCAAGGATCATCGCTCTGATACCAAATGATAAGACCCCTTAGGGTTTTATCGTAGAAAAGGCGAAAGAAGCGGAGGAGAAGCGGAAGAAGTGGGGGAAAAGGGGATAAATGATCGCTTCGAGGGGATCGGCCTTCTTAATCACTTCGAGGGGATCGGCCTCCTTTGATCGCTTCGAGGGGATCGACCTCCTTAGTTTAGCCAAAAGACTAAATAATTCTTCATCCTTTTCTCATTCATGATTCTTTGAAAGAAACAGTTACATCCCTATTGATAGAGTCTCGCCAAGAGTTTCCCCGAGGACTTGGACTCTTATTAACCAACTCCGTAACTGACTTCTAACCGACTAACAAATCTCTAGCATTAACCAACTCCATAACTGACTTCTAACCGAATCAGTAACTGACTCTCTACTAGACAACTCCATAACATTATCCAAGGCATTATCCAAAGCTAGAAAATAAAAGGTTCGTAACATGTCCATCCAAACATCCTTTCTATTATCCAACAGCCTCAAACATTCCAATCGGACCAAGCATGTTACTTCAGTACAGGGAGATATAGAGAAATCCTAAAAGAGAATCTGATTCAACAAAAATATAGCTTAGCCAAATCTAGGCCTTTACAAACTGACTTCAAACAACTTTATAATCTAAAAGCATTCAGAGGCCTTCCTATACATATAAGATGAACCATTAATTCACTCATTTCAATAATAATTACCTGCAAGGACTTTGTAAGGTGCACAACACTGCGCTTGGTTGCACCATATGCAGCAAATCTGTAAACAAATCATAAACACCTATAGATAATACATAAGATGGTATCTGTAAAGTCACTTCAATGTATATCATTTGAGGACATAATATAATGACTAGATAACAGAACAGAATTTCATGTAAGCATACATCCACTATTCAATATTATCTTACAAGGTAAATATAAGCATCCTACAGAGACATTTCTAAACACATACAGGATTGACATAAAAGAAACAAGATAGGAAAATGATACAGAAAATGATCCTTTTTTAATGATGGAACTTCTTCTGCCAAATTGTTACAGAACCTAAGCCAAAGATATGGAAGGGAAAAATAATGACTTTCTCAGAATTCACATATTAGACAACACAAAATTTGTGCGAAAAGACAAGCAGAGAACAAATTATATGTGCACTAAAATTTATAATATGTTCTCGGAAATTGTTAACAAGCAAAAGAATACAAAAGATTACAAATTTGAATGTTGTTAAAAGAAATAGTGATGAAATTGGAATGTAGTTCTTGACAGTTATGGACAAATGCTAACCTAGAGAAAAATGTTGACAAAGATCCTAACGATTATAAAAGATGGACATAGATTTGAAGAAAGAAAATATAGTCAACATATTGCACCCAAAAGAAGAATGAACTTCTCAGTTGAAAGGCCTACTTATTATAATAGCACCATTATTACAAAAGCAGGAAAATGAAGAAAAAAAGATACCGTGGTGTTGGCCTTCCATCTGAACCTGCTCCATCAATGTTGAATATATGACCACCTCGAGGCTGGTTGGGCATCATGTTTATTGCCTATAATCACCATCAACTTATTAATTGCTGCAGGAAGACCAGCTTCTATGTGTCAAAAAGATGAAATCCGAGCAATACTATTATAAGATCATTACCTCACGGCAGCAAATCATCAAACCAAGAGTATTTGTGGTGACAACTTCCCTTAACATAATATAAATTAATTAGAAGCATTAATGTTTAGAACTATTATCCAACATAAAAAATCTGATAGGTTTTTGACTACTACAAAGCAACACTCACATAAGATCCTCATCAGAAGTTTCGGCCAATGGTTTGAAACTGTATGCATTTGATCCAGCATTGTTAATCTGTATTATTTCCCCATCTTAGAAGGATATATTGGTGAAAAAAATGCTGAAATCAAATAATTATCGGTAAGCTTCTCTGCGTAAAACAGACTCAACATCCTATCCCCAGGAGAAGTTCAAGAAGCTGAAATGCCAACGATAGACCCCAGCATGCATAACAGTATTGCAAGGGTAGACTGCAGCCATTGTACAAAATAGTTCTTATCTATATTTGCAGCAAACCTTTGCAGACACATGCCAATCCATGCTGATAAATGCTTGTCCTGAAGCATGTATCCATAGGATTGTAACCCCTACAAGAATTACGATAATGAACCGTGGCACATGGCCAAGTTTGTGCTGGCACAACATAGTACAGTGCAGCACTGGTTGATGAAAGCATATCAGGAACAAAAAACTCTGACACATGACAGCAAAATTACAGATGCTAATTGCTAATCACTGCCAGATTAAGCTATTCAGACCTAAAAATCTTTTAAGGAAAAGAATAGCAAGAGCTCAAACTCATTTTATTAAAAAGATGAATGAGTCAGAAAAGAAAAGAAAAGGTATAGAAAAGAGTAAATCATTTGAAAGTTTAAAACTACAAGAGCTAGCAATAAATACATCCTCAATGTAAGGAGCAACAAGGAGACATTTTGATAGTCTCTTTGGCATGTTTAGTCTATAGAAGAAAAACCATATCGGTTCACAGACATGACATCCATATTTCTAATTCTTTTAAGAATTTCCAGCTTGCCATAGTAACCCAGACAACAGAATAACAGCACAATTCCATATCTAATGTCAAGATTTGTTGGAGAAAATTTTATTGTCCATCTTATATCCAATGATCTCTATTTTTGTTTGGTCATAATGACATTGATACCATTTATGTGAGGTATTGCCTTTTATATAGTTGAAAAGCACAGTTTATAATTCTTGCACTGAAGTTATACAATGCAATAACAATGTTCATCTAACAAAGTTGCAAAATTATATCTTGTATGCCAAACACAGTATTCCTTTTCATAATAGAAAACTGTTAGGATGTGGAAAATGTCATCAGATAAGAATTTTTCTAATATAATGCAGTGACAATGTCTGGCAAAATTATATACCCATATATCAATGTAACCAATCGTTTCACGTGCAAAAGCAACCAGAGCTTTGACATCCTTTGCTACTCTGACATCACATGCAGTTCCCTGAAATGACAGATAGCATCTTATGGCTTTCTAATTAGATACCATGAAGCACGGTCATCACTAAAGATGCGGCAGTGGGAGAAAAAGGAACAAGAGGAGCTCAACAGTGGGTACCCACACACGATGCTCTCCGAATTCCTTGCGCAAGCTCTGAATTGCTGATTCGACACGTTCAACTGCAGAGGATCAGCTTATCTGAGTAATAACTTTAATATCATTACACAATGTCCAAAAACACCGAAAGATGCCATCAAACAGCCAAAACCAATTTAATAGATAGTTTTCTATTGGAAAATATTAAAATTTGACTGAATTAGTCAAATATAATGGGAGCCCAAGTCAACATATGTTTGTTTTCTCAATTGCAACTCTATACCTGATCTTGAGCATATTAAGACATTATCACCTGCCTTTAGAAATTCCCTTGCAAGTGCATATCCAATTCCTGCACACAGCACAGGAATCATGGTATTTCAGTGTAACAAAAATGAAGTAATATACTTTCATCTTTCTTTGGGAAAAAGAAAAAGAGTAACAAAAATGCAGTTACTGAAACAGAGGACAGAATCAAGTCCACAGAAAAGAAGACTCAAGTAGAAGCAAGAAGTTGAATACAAGTATAAAAAATTATCAGTCCATGCCTCTCCCTATTCAGTGATTCATTAACGTCAGAACCTTTACCTCCATGGTGACTGCCAGAAGTTTGACTTGTGTGGTAGTGGCGGTAATCAGAAGGGCAAAGATGTTAGATTGTTTAGAAAGACCAAAATGCAATAAGGAGTTAATGAAGATAGCTTTGCACCCAAGTAAAAATAAGGTTTCTATCTTAACACTTAAACTCAAAAACATATAAATGTATATGATCATAACACCGAGGATATCTCCCTCCTATGCCACTAACAAGACAAATTTGACTATGAAACTTGAATATCTTACTTTTTATTATAAGCTATGCAGTCTATGCAATGCGTTTTTAAAAAGTTCTGTGAATCTACAGCCAATTGTTGATACAAGAAAGCCTAAGAGATACAAATGAGCTGCACCATTTCTGCTGTTTGATATATGACTGCATAGGAGCATAAGTATTAGATTACTAGAAGTGCTGCTGCTGTCGAAGTCAGGCCTAATTTTCAAATTGTTAATATTCAACATGCAATAAAACTACAACATTGAGGAAGCTAAAAGTTATAATAATCATTGTGGACTCTATAAATTAGTAAAAAAAAACTAACAATAAAAAACAGCATCTTCACTACTAAGAATACAAAACAAAACAAATCACATCGTCATTCGTCCAACTAACCAAGGAAGCCTCTACGAAAAGATTGCTATAGAAAACGTCACTAGATTTAGACCAATAGACTAATCCTGAAACCAAAAACTCGATCTAGCATTTTTCACTTAACATTTTCCATAAAAAATGTAACCCTCCACAGATAAATAAAATTAAAATAAATAAAAATAACAACTCCAATCATTAAGAACACCGGAAAGCAAAAAAATGACCTTTGGTCGAACCCGTGATGAGTACATTATAAGGGGGGACCATCGGTTCCCGCTCCGTCTTCTTGACATCAGGCGATTCCGCCCGGACCGGGCCGAGATTCCAATCACCGCGGCGGTGCCACGGATTCAACCGGCGGCAAGAGGCGGCGGCACGGCCGAGACTCTCTAGACCGGCGCCTGGACCGGAAATTCCAGAGGTCGGAGTGGATCGGCTTCGGGCGAGGACGCGGCTGCGGGTGCAGTAGTCGGAGATGGTGAAGGCGGGTAAGGAGGAGACGGAAGCCATGGAGGAAGAGAATTGTTGTGGACTAGAATAAGCTTATATCCGCCATACGGTGATTGGTCAGAGCTATTAACGGGCTGTTTCAGCAAAGCCCGTTATGGCATCTCGGCCCAGCCCAAATTGAGGAGAAAGCCGAATGCGAGACTATTAAGCCTAGGCGTGAGCCGGATCCTAATTTTTTGCAGTAGAATCACCAACGGTGTGGTTACAGGTATTCACATCCTATTATGCCGGAATCCTTCGTCAAAAGCAAAAATGAAGAAATATAATAATTAGAATTAAAAACTCAGCTATTAAATTGATAAATGAATTAAAATAATTAAGGTTATATTTGAAAATATATTTATATTTTTAATATGTAATTGGAGAATAGATTTGAGTGAATGTATAAGTATTGTTCAGTAAAATTATATTTCAAAATTTTATTATATATTTTATAATAAATTTATTATTACACTATTTTGAATATTCAAAGTTCAGATACATATTTTTATTTAAATTAATAAGTAAATAAATAAAATAAATAGATGAATATATGTACTATTATAAAAAAAATATTGGCCCATATATAATAAACAAAAAAAATTATACAAATAAATATAATTTTCAAAAATAGTAAAAATAAAATTTTATCTTATAGAAAAATATAAATATGATATCTCACTAAATCATTTTAGCAATCATGTAATCTTATATAAAGTCATATGTACTTTTAAAATTTAAAATATTATATTAACACCCAGCAAATGCTAACATACTAATGCTACCTTTTGGTAGCATTACAGCATCCGGTCCAAATGTGATTTGAAAAAACCCTATTTAAAAAATACAACAATCAGCCCATAATGTGATGTGGATAAATCAATATCCAGTAAATTATTAGCACGATTAATATCTCATAAAGATACTGACACGGGAGTGGTTAATTTGTTAATTTGTTACAATATGCTCATATTGATATTGCTAATGCTATGATATATTTTTAACTCATAATATTGTGTCAAATCTTTCAGCTCATGAGCGCTCATATTCTCTACATTATATATTTTTCTTTATGATTAAGAAATATATTACTGGAGATAGTTAACAGCTGTTGATAGGGATTTTAAGTATGACGAGACACCGGTCTTGGCCGCACTCGGATGACGCCATCGCCTCCCGCGCCCCAACGCGATAAAGAATCGGACCGATGTCGCTTCTCCTCAAAGATCGCCCCAACTACCCCACCCGATTGACCACGCACCGACTGCGGGGTCGTGCCCGCACGCCACCCGCAATCGGCCGGCAGTCTTCCGTCCACCTATAAGCGAATGGTAGGGGAAAAAGGGGGCACTTCGCGTAACCCTCGCTCCATGCAGAAACAGCCCAGAGGTGAGTAGACTCGACACCCCGCAACTCACTGGGAATAGCACGACGCCAGCACGGGCGCTCTTCTCTCTCTCTCTCTGCATAACAACTCACTCCTCCCATCCGACTTTGACTTGGCGTCGGAGGGTCGGCGAGCATCCGACCCTTGCTGCGAGTCTCGTCCCGGCGTCCAGGAGGCCGCGGTGGCCTTCCGGAAGTGGTCGCCGGGCGTGAGCGAGAGCCGTCGGCGAGCCGAACCGTGCGAGGCGACCCCGGTTTGCGGGCGTCCATGCGATGGGCCGCCAAAATCTGTTTACCCCTAACAGATTTGGCGCTAGGAGGAGGGCCTGTGCTGTCGAAGGACCACCTACTCCGTCCTAGACGTCTCATGGACGGATGGCCGTTTCCGGCCGGCACCTCGGCGGAGGTCGCGACCTCAGAACTCGGAGGATGATCCGCGCAACCATAGATCGCTCTTTGGAACATATTTAGCGGCGCTGGACTCTACCCACCAAGTCGGGTTCTCCGTCTCCCCAAATCACGGTGGAGGCCTTTCAGGACCTCTCAGCAGTCGGACCACGGCAGAAATGCGTCCAGGCTATCCTCCTCCGCCTACTCCTCGAGGCGGCAGACCTGAGCCTGCAAGCGCCGGAACCTTTTCCCCGGCAACAGGAGGGGATACGCGGTACCATCTTCTCGACCTCCCAGATTCGGGGCGGAACCGGGCTCCTGAAAACCCGGACGTCCCGCCGGAACTCGAGGCGGTGTCTTGACTCAGCGGACCTATTTCGAGCTCAGATCCGGTCCATCGCCAGCGCTGGAGGAGGTGCAAAGGGCGTCGTAAGTCCAAAGAAGAGCAGGAGGTGCCTCACAGGAGTCCCCGTTAGCCACCGATATACTGGGAATACCAGTCCCCGAACTTTCGTCTTCCCTCCATCGACCTCTATGATGGAGTTAGTGATCCATCCGATCACGTCGCGCCTTCCGGGCTCAAATGGCCCTATCACGGCGCCGGGCGCCTTGATGTGCGGGCGTTCCCCACCACGTTGAAAGGATCGCCGAACATGGTACGATGTACCTTAAAAAGCGGGTCGGTGACATCCTTCGAACACGCGGAATTCGAGTTCGCTTCTTGGCGTTTGCGCGGCCAAAGCCTTACCCGGGGTTGAAGCAAAGGAGGGCGAACCCCTCTCCCCGCCGTGCGAAGGTTCACCACGGAGGGGAGTTGTCGGATGCTCACCCATCGTTATTAGTGCGAGCATTTATGATGGGACTCCGGCCGTCGGTCTGCTGGTCCTTGGTGGAGCGACCCCACATCCATCGCGGAGATGTTTCAGCGGCGAGTCAATGCGTGGCGGCGAATCACGGATGTCGGGAAGGAAGGAAGAGCGGCCAGAAGGGCATCCTACTCCTTCCGATCGGGACCAGGACCCCCGGAGTCCCCGCACCAAGGGCGCCGCATGGGCCGCCCCGACCCATACTCGGCCGAGCCACCACCTCCCCCCTTGAAGGCGTCTCGGACGCAAATATTCCTCCAAATCAAGGAGCGGGGAATGCTCAAGCCGCCACCACAGATGAAGGGCCGGCGGCGGTGGCGGCGGCTCGTCTGCGCTTTCGCCGGCAAAGCGGACATGACACGGAAGCAATGCTATGGTAGGCGGCAAATTGAAGAGCGATCCGAAGAGGTCACCTCGATCAATACCTCCGGCACCGCGCACCATCCACTGCACCCGAAGGCCGGTCGAGCAACATATCGGCGTAATCACCGGGGACCATTCTTTGGAGGACATAGCGCTTGGTCGAAGGGCTTACGCCCGAGCTGCGGCCGGCGAATATTACCCTCCTCGGCCGGAGATCACATTCCCCTCGGGGATATGGGAACAGCGGAGCATGGCGATCTTGGTGGTGTCGGCCCGAATTGCCAACGCCGCGAGTTCGACGGATCATGGTCGACAGCGGCGGCTCGGCGATATCCTCTGCCGAGGCCTTTCTGAAGTTAGGGCTGCCGAAGGAAGCCCTGAAGCCTTTGCACTCGGCGCTCACAGGCTTCACGGGCGACTCAATCTCGCCGCGGGGTGCTGTAACCCTACCCTTGACCCTCGGCGATCCCCCGAAGGCCAAGACGCTGCTGGTTACTTTCTTGGTGGTCGACCTCCCTACGCCTACAACGCCATCTTGGGCGACCCACCCTCAGCGGGCTAAGGGCCGTTACGTCCACATACCACCGGACACTGAAGTTCCCCACCGGTAGCGGAGTCGGGAGGTGCGGGGAGATCCTCGGGAGTCGAAGGTGCTACTTGTGGCGACCTCCACGGGCAGAGGAAAAGGCGGAACCGCCCCTCGAGGACCCACGGGATGCGGCGCCCGGCCGAGCATCTGAGCCAACAAACCGGCGGTTAACATTCCGCTACAAGATGACCGTCCGGATCGGACGGTCGGGATTAGCTCGGACACAGGTGATCAGAGCGGGCGCGGCTCTTGACCTCCTCGAGCGTCGATGTCTTCGCTGGGCGGTGCGAGCCTCCGGGAATCGACTCGAGTCGCCCAACACCGTTACACATTTCCCCGACCGCGCTCGGTGAGGCGAGACCTCGGCCTCGGTCCTCGGCGTCAACAAGCTGTCGAGAAGGAAGTCGATAGGCTCTTGGCGTCGACTTCATTGAGGAGGTTCGGTACCCTCGGTGGCTGTCAATGTAGTCCTCGTCAAGAAGCCTAATGGAAGTGGAGGATGTGTGTTGACTACACCGATCTAAATCGGGCTGCCGAAGGATTGCTTCCCTTTACCTAGGATCGACCAGTGGTGGAACTCAGCCGAGCTATGCCCTTCTCCTTCATGGGCGCCTACTCCGGTTACAACCGGATCCGGATGGCCCAGAGATCGGCAACACACGACCTTCCACACATCCCAAGGAGCCTACTTCTACAAAGTTATGCCCTTCGGGTTAAAACATGACGCCACCTACCAAAGGATGGTGAACAAGGTATTCACCCGACAAATAGGGCGAAATATGGAGGTCTCGTGGGCGACATGATCGTGAAAAGTCGCGCGAGGGCTGCCCACCTTGGCGACTTGCGGGAAACCTTCGCCACGCGAGAAGGTATGGGATGCGCCTCAACGGCCAAGTGCGTCTTTGGCGTGACATCGGGCAGTTCCTCGGGTTCATCATACATGAGAATTGATGCCAACCCGAGAAGATCCGAGCTCTCACCGACATGAGGTCTCCAAGTACAAGAAAGGAGCTGCAGTGCCTTAACGGGAGGATAGCGGCTCTATCCTGCCTCCTATCCTGCCGGGAGATAAGTGCTCTCCTTTCTTCCGAGTCCTCAAAGACCCAAGAACTTCCAATGGACGGCAGAGTGCGAGGGAGCCTTCACGCTCGGCAAAGACTTATCCGAGCTACCCCGACTTACCTCGTGATCCGCCTCGTAAAACTTACTTTATCCGCGGCATCTCAAAGATGCAAAGGAGCTCGGTGCCGTGAAAGAAGCCCCGGCGCGCAACACCCGATTTACATCACCACCACGTCGCGGGGCCGAGCGCTTATCCCCATTGAAAGGTCGGCACCGCACTGCTCTAGCGCCCTGGAAGCTACGCCTACTTCCAAGCCCACACGATTGAGGTATCGACCACCAACCCCGCACAAGTTCTTTCTAAGTTTGACGAGCAGGCGCCTCCTAAAGTGGTCGGTGGAGCTATCCGAGTTCGACCGCTACAAGCCGAGAACAGCCATCAAGGCCTGTGCCTTGGCCGATTTCATCTCGGAGTTAACACCACCTAAGCCGAAGCGCGGAGCAGATCCGCCGAGATCGATATCGCACGTGGATGGGTCATCCACCTCAGTGAGCCGCGCCGACTCATTCTCGAGGATCCCGACGACACGCCGAGCTGCTCTCCGCTTCGCCGCGCCACAAACAACGAGGCCGAATACGAGGCGCTGGCGGGCCTCCGCTTACGCCGAGATGCAACTAGGAGCAATCCACATTCTCACGGATTCCCAACTTGTCGCCGAGCAAGTTGGTGGAGAGTATCGCGCGGACCACCATGTCCAGATACCTAACCGAGGTAAAAGCCCAAACCTCTAACTTCCCCGCTTCACTCGCCCAGGTGCCTAGGTCCCGTAACCAGCGGGCGTACCAGCTAAACCGCCTCGAGCCGATCCGCAGGAACATCCCGAGGTCGAGGAGCCGACACACCGATCGGGTGGCCGCCATGGAGATCGGGAATCCCGGTCCCGACCACCCCACCAACGTGGATTCAGTGAAGTACCGCAGGTACAACGCGAGGATCCCGCCAATGGATGAGGTCAAGGCGCCGGCGCCCGAACTCAGCGTGGTATCGCAAATCGGGCGACCGACTTACAAAAGGTCGCTTTTCCCACCCCTACTACGATGCTTAGATCCCGGCGAGGCGGAGTGATTCTCGCCGAGGTCCACGGCGGATTTGTGGGGAGCATATGGGCGCCGAACTCGCCTTCAAAATATTGCGCGCTGTGGCTATTACATCGCCTACGCCGCACCGAGACGCCAAGGCTTTCGTGCGCGACACTTGCCGCGCCAGTTCGCGCTCGCAGCTCCTCGCGGTCCCGCCGCCTCCATGGATTGCGCCGCCCTTCGCCAATGGGGAATGGACCTCTTAGCCGCTCTGCCTCGCCGCCACGGAGGCACATCATCGTGGGGATAGACTATTTCACTAAGTGGGTGGAAGCCGAGCCCTGGCAACCATCACCTAACGGTCGAATAGTCAGATGGAAGAACATTGTGACCCGATTCGCCCGCCCAATGTTATCATCACGGATAACGGGACTCGCCACAAGACTCGGTTTTCGGAGTTCTCGCAAGAACTTATCACATCCACCGAGGTTTAGCTCGGTGGCCCACCCTCGCACCAACGGGCTCGCCAAGTGACCAACCGATCTATACTGGATGGACTTAGGAAAGGACTCGAAGCCCGACGAGCGGGGTCGCATTTAACTCCGAACATCCTATGGTCTCGCGACCACCCCAAGACGGCCGCGAGTCCCCATACACCGGCATTCGGCGTGGAAGCGCCTACCGCCGAATTGGTCATCCCAACATTCCGGTGGAGAACTACGAGGAGTCCACCTCGCCCAGGAGTTCTGGCCTAGATCTGCTAGAGAGAACGCCGCCAACGACATGTAAAAATACCGCGCATAAATGTATGTGGCCAGGAGTTACAACAAGAGGGTGCGCCGACTTCTGGTGGGCGATTTAGTCCTCCGCAAGGCGGAAGTAAGCGACCCCGCCACTCAAGGCAAGCTTGCACCCAAGTGGGAAGGCCCTACCGAGTAATCCAAGTAGTCCGACCGGAACGCTCCGGCTCGCGACTATGATCAGCAGCCTCGAGGACTTGGAACGCCCACAACCTTAAGAAATATTTTGTCTAAGGACAAAGCAGTATAAGTCAATACCTGCACTCAAACCATTAGAAAGAAGTCAAGATCAGATAAGAAAGCAAGTTTGTATTGCCAAAATATTGGGATTACAAAATGGGCCTCAATCGGGAAGAAGTGTTACAAAAGAAGGAAGGAAGCCTCAAAATACAAAAGAGGTCTTCGTGCCGCGACTTCAGGAAGGTCGTCGCCGAAGGGAACCTCGCCGGGCATGTCGACTTCGATCTTCGTGGCATGAAGCGAAGGGATTCTCTCGACCGCCGAGCCCGAGGACATGCTCGAACCGGCCAGTGGCAACTTTGTACCCGTGACCAGACGATACACGGCCCGTCCGGCCTGTGCCGAGGAGGAAGCCCTCCGATTTCTTGTAGGCGCGACCGCCTCCGGCCCTTCTCTCGCCGACTTTCTCCGCGCGCGGTAAGGGCTTCCTCGCCGCGCAGCTGGCCTCCTCGAGGCCAGCCTTGGCAGCCAACCCCGAGGCCTCTTCCTTCCAAGACGGCTTCTCCAACTTCCCGACGGAGGAGCTCGCAGCCCGGCCTCGCCGCCGAGGCGGCCTCGAGCTCGGGCGGTCGACGCGCCACTCGCGCACTCCATCTCACACGCCGGGCAAGAAGAAGAACCGCCTCGGTCCCGACCCGCCTGGCCTCTCGAGTCAAGGCGGCGCAACCTGTTGCGCCACCTGTGCCATGCACCACCCGGCCGAGTCATGCACCCTGGCCGAGGAGAGCAAAGGTGTAGTGGAGACCCCGCACAAGAAAAAGGCGCCTAAAGGGATGAACAGAGCTAAGCCAAGAGGATGTAAGCAAAGGCGATGCTTACCCACAACACCGACTTAGCGGACTTGGCGAGCAACACCTCCGAGGGGAGCGTGTATAGGTCCCGAGCCATGTCGGGATGGAGCGCCTCGAGGTAGCGGCCGAGGGCTCTCCCGACCCATACCTTGTCCCCGGGATGCACTGCGCACGGCCACGAGAGGTCGCCCGCCCCCAAGAGACCTCCCCATCATTCGGGAAAGGAACGGCTCATCCTTCCCGATGTGACCCAAGACAGTCCTGCATGGTGGGAGGACGCGGTCCTTCCCGGCCGCCTTTGGCCGGGACCAGCCTCTCGGGGCTGGTCCCCGGCCGCCTGACGCCCGGCCGGCACAGATACCGGGCGCTCCAGTCCACCACGCCCTGACCTCGCCTCTCTTCTCTCGGCGCCCTCTCAACTGGCGCGCTGGGAGCCATCCCCGCCCGCCTAGTAACCGCCGGAGAGCGCGAGATGGTCCCCTGAGCACCCGAGTCGTGGAAGGACCGCAGTTCACCATCCTCGCAAAGAGCAAATGCATATGTCGAAAATAGAGTATGGCAGCAATCCAAAAGAAAGGCAAAACAACGACGGCCTACCCCGAGGGCGGATTTAATCCGCCTCCACCACCACCGCCCGACATGTTGCGGATGGCTTGCGAGGAAGGGAGGATTACCTCACCGCCGAGAGAGCACGCCTCCTGCACTCACCGAGCAGATTGTCGATGGTCCTCGACGACCACCGAACCTCAAAACCCCACCCCCGGCATCGACAAAAAGAAGCGCCTCTTCCACCCTTTGTTATTGGTGGGGCGCCGCTAACCCGAAACCCCGGTCGAGCGGCCAGAAGTAGCCCCCGACCCTTGAAGAGGCGAAAGCAGAGGAAAAGGTCTGGTCGGGCAATGTTTGCGAGTGGCATTCCCTAGGGAAACCACCGATACCGCCAAGAGTTGGGGTTATCGGGAAGGCGAAATGCGCCACAGTGAGATGCAAAGCTACAATGATCGGGTGTAGGGGAAGGCGCAGCCGCCTCTAGGGCATCGCGGCCGTGGCAAAGCCCTTGGGAACCGGGTCAAAGCCCGCTGTCCCGCCGCCAGTGAGGTGGAACTCCTCCGACGCCTGTAGCGCCGCCGAGTATCCCCACCATACGCTCATCCAAGACGGAGTCCCGGTCGTGCGGCCACATTAAGGCCTCTAACGCACGCGCCGCTTCCACATCTGAGGAAGGGCTGGAAGGAGGAGACGATGGGAGAGCGGCGACGCGGGTTGTAACTGATGGGGAGGAGGAGGAAGAAGCAGAGGAGGAGGAAGTGGAAGGAAGACCCATCGCACACTAACCTATAATGGAAGAGGTCGGCTGGAAGAAGTTAAAGGGCACCGGAGCCTAGGGAGAAAACTTGAAGGAAGACGACGGCAGGAGAATAGATGAATACTCCGCTGATGGAGAGATGAAAAAAAACGTGGAGCTCCCTATTTATAGAAAGGGGGAGGGGCTCGACCTTTCGCCTCCCGAGGCAGCGACAAAGATGACACCGCCACCTCGCCCAATGGCATCACATCGGGCAATGGCGCCGCATCATATTAATGAAGAGCCGACGGTACGCCCCTGTAAGAGACTTATCGGCATTCCGACCGCCAACCGCCGAGGCCGAGCCGCGCTCGGCCACACACATGGCGATTCGGCTATTTTGGTTTTCTAGGTCCGAGCAGCAGCTCGACCATCGGTATTCTCGAGCCTTGAGCGGCTCGGCCACACACACCTCCCGAAGGCGATTCGGCTATTTTGGTTTTCTAGGTCTGGAGCAGCAGCTCGACCACTGGTATTCTGAGCCTTGAGCGGCGGCTCGGCCACACACACCTCCCAAAGGCGATTCGGCTATTTTGGCTTTCTAGGTCTGGAGCAGCAGCTCGACCACTGGTATTATGAGCCTTGAGCGGCGGCTCGGCCACACCCTTCATCCCGAACGGTAGTTCGGCTATCATGGTCTCCTGTCGGTGCGTGACTGACCCTTTGCACTAAAACGACGGCCAGAAGGTGAGGACCTGACGTGCCCCACCCCCTGACTCCCGGACGCCCGCTTGGCAATGGGTACCGGGCGTCTCTCCGACCCCCTTTATCCCGAACGGTAGTTCGACCGTCATGGTCTCAGGTCGAGTGCGTGACCTCGACCCTTTGCACTAAAACGACGGGTCCCAGAAGGTGAGGACTCGACGTGTCTCAACCCCTCGACTTCCGGACGTCCCGCTGGCAATGGGTATCGGGCGCCTCTCGACTTCTTTATCCCGAACGGTAGTTCGGCTATCATGGTCTCGTGTCGGTGACTCGAACCCTTGCACTAAAACGACGGATCGGTAAGGTGGAGGACTCGACGCTGCCTCAACCTCGACTTCCGGACGTCCGCTGGCAATGGGAATCGCGCCTCTCGACTCTCACATCCCGAACGCAGTTCACTCTTTTTGGGCCCCGAGCGCAGCTCGCCACACACACATCCCGAATGATGTCTACTCGTTTCTGGGCCTTGAGCGCACTGCCACACACATACCTCCCGAACGTGGTTCGCCATCATGGTTTTCTGTGTCGTAGCGTGACTCGACCCCTAGTATCCAACGACGGGTCGGTAACAGAGACTTGGACATTGCCGGCCCTTACCTCGAGCGGCTGCTCACACACACTGGTTCAACTGGCCAACTCGCAAGTCTCAACCTCTGATCACCGAACGTCGGCTTGGCAAACGGGAGTCGGCGCCTCTCGGCGATTTATCCCGAACCAGTTCGGTACATGATCTTGAGCGACGGCTCGATCATCGGCATCCTAGGCCTTGAGCGCGCTCGGCAAGATAATATCCCGAACGACGGTTCGGTGACTATGGCTTTGGGTCTTGAGGTTCCTCGACTTCTTTATCCCGAATCTAGCTTCGCTACAGGATCTCGAGCTTCTCGATCATCGCTTTCCGGGCCTTGAGCGCGCCGACCCGCATTCTCGCAAAGGGATTCGCAACTACGATAACACATGTGGAACCGCCGCCCGAGATCTCGGGCCGGCAACTGTGTTTTTCCGAACACCATCCTCCAAACTATTCCGCAGGAGTGGCTTTATGGGGTAGTGATAGGGATTTTGTATGACGAGACACCCTGGCCTTCTACTGCACTGATGACGCCATCGCCTCCCGCGCGCTCTAACGACAAAGAATCGACCGATGTCGCTTCTCCTCAAGATCGCCCAACTACCCCACCGCTTGACCACTGCACCGACTGGGGGTCAGCCCAGACGCCACCCGCAGCCGGAAGCAGTCTTCCGTCCGACCTATGTTTAACAGGTGGTAGGGGAAAAGGGGGCACTTCTGGCGTAACCTCGCTCCACGCAGAACAGTCCCGAGAGGTGAGTAGACTCTGACACCCCGCAACTCACTGGGAATAGCCGCCGACGGCCAGCGCACAAAGGCTCTCTCTTTCTCTCTCTCTCTCTCGCATAACAACTCACTCACTCCCATCCGACTTTGACTTGGGCCGGAGGGGTTTGGCAAGTGAGCATCCGACCCGCTTGCCGCAGTGTCTCGCCCCGACGCCCGAGGAGCGCGGTGGTTTTCGGAAGTGGTCGCCCGGCGTGAGCAGAGCCGCCGACAGTTCGAACCGCATCGTAGACGACCCTGCCATGGACGCCCCGCGCAGGGGCCCCGGTCACAGTGAAAATCTGTTTTCCCCTAACAGCTGTAAAATATTTAATCTTAAAATTTTCTATGCATGAAGGGTTGTTTCATGCAACTATTTATTTTGATGTTTTGGAGTTAGAGAGGATTTTAGAAACTGAAGATATTGACAAAAGTACTCTTGGAGCTCTCTCAAAAATCATGTATATCTTGGATTCTTCCTTGAGTGGTGAGTCATTTTGTACTGTTTTATATCCTCGTTTAATTTCCCTAGGGTGGTGAAGTTTTCTATATCTCTATGTGATTTTAAACTTGATAGTAAATTATTTTATTATTATATTTAAGTATTTTTCATGAGATTATTCTTTTTTGTCTGAAAAAACTTTTATTCTAACGAATACTGTTACACTCTCGACTTTTCTTCTCTCAAAACATATTTCGTATCGTCCCCCCTATCAGTTTGGTATCAGAGCTAAAGGCTAAAGATCATGATACGGCGGAATGAAAAAGATATTGCTGTTGAAGGTAGCATGCACGAAGATGATGTTGAATCATTGAAGCTGCAGCTACGCAGATTGCTAAATAGTATACAAGAGAAAAATGAAATCATCGAAGAACTTCGAAGTAGAAATGACCAACATGAAAATGATGTGCAACAGTTTACTTCTGATGATGATACACCTCCTCACTTAAGGGAGTCGAGAAGATTTCGGGCTAAGCATGCAGTCAAAGACGAATGACAGAACAAATACAACCCAAGATTGGATATTCCGGAGTTTGAAGGTAAAATTAATGTTGATGACTTTATTGATTGGCTTAATACAGTGGAAAGAATTTTTGATTTTCATGAACCACCGGAACAAAAGAAGTTAAAACTTGTAGTGCTTAAACTCAAACGAAATGCATCTTTTTGGTGGAAAAATCTGAAGAAGCAAAGAGAACGTGAGAGGAAAAGTAAAATCATGGCATGGGAGAAAACGAAAAAGGAGCTAAATAGAAAATATTTACCTGATAATTATAGACAAGAGATCTTTTTCAAAATCAATGATTTCAAGCAAAAAGATCTTAGTGTGGAAGAGTACACAACAGAATTCAATAATCTCATGTTAAAAGGAGAGCTTGTGGAACTAGAAAAGCAAACTATTGCAAGATACTTGGGAGGTCTGAAATATGAGATTGCTAAAGTTGTTCAATTACAGTCATATTGATCTTTAAATGACGTGAGTAAGTTGGCTTTAAAAGTTAAAAAGCAACATAAGTTTGAAAGGAGTTCTCGGTACGGGTCAAAAGAAGGCTATACAAAAGGAGAAAATTCCAAGTCTATTGTCCAAAGTAAGACTGTATTAAAGGTGTAAGACAAGGGTGAAGAGCCTGTTGGCAGTAAACAAACACCTAATTCATCTATCCTAAGTGGTCAAAAATACTTCAAATATCATGGTTTTGGGCATATTGCTTCAGATTGTCCAAATAGAAGGATTGTTACTTACGCTGATCATGGTTTGTCTATTATGATACAATGTAGCTTACAAGTGTCTTATATGACTGAGGATGAAAGTTAGGTGAGAAAGAACGTGTTTCACACTAAGTGCACTTCTCATGGCAAGGTGTGTTTAGTGATTATTGATAGTGGCAGCTTTGAGAATGTCATATCTTTGGAGATGATGCAGAAGTTGAAGTTAGACATAATCCCTCATCCACATTCTTATTAATTATGCTGGTTGTAAAAAGGGAATAATATCAAAGTAACTAAAATATGTTTAGTTCCATTTTTTATTAACAAGTATTACAAAGATGAAGTATGGCGTGATATTGCTCCCATAGACACTTGTCATTTATTATTGGGTAGACCTTGACATTATGATAGGAGGGTGTTGTATGATGGTTACAAACATACATATTCTATTAATGTGAATGAAAAGAAGATTATTTTAGTTCCATTACAACCTCCTGAAATCAGTACATCAAAGAAGGAAGTTAGCGCTTTCATACCCTATGATGAATGCAAGAATGAATTAGAAAGATGTGGTCATATTCTGGCTTTATTAGTTATATAGAAAAATGAACAATATAAGGAAACACCGGCAATCATGAAATCAATCCTGGAGGAGTTTCAAGATGTTGTACCAGAAGAGATTCCACATGGCCTTTCACCTCTATAAGATATTCAGCATCACATTGATCTTATTCCAGGGGCTATTTTACCTAATAAGGTAGTCTACAGAATGAGTCCCAAGGAGTATGAAGAACTTCAAAGGCAAGTGAATGAGTTGGTGGAAAAGGGATTGATTTGGGAGAGCATGAGTCCTTGTGCGATTCTAGCTTTGTTGGTGCCGAAGAAGGATAATTCTTGGAGAATGTGTATGGACACTGCACCATCAATAAAATCATAATTGACCATCATTTTCCCATTCCAAGGTTAGATGATTTACTTGATCAATTGTATAGTGCTTCTATTTTCTCTAAAATTGATTTGAAGAGTGGCTATCACCAAATAAGAATGAGGCCAAGAGATGAGTGGAAAACAACATTTAAAACTAGAGAAGGATTATATGAATGGTTGGTTATGCCATTTGGGCTATGTAATGCTTTTAGTACTTTCATGAGATTCATGAATCATAAACTTAAGCCATGCATTGGGACTTTTGTTGTGGTTTATTTTGATGACATATTAGTATACAAGAGTGAAGAGGAGCATATAAATTATCTTAAAAAGATTTTTCTTATTTTGAGACAACAAAAACTTTATACTAATTTAAAGAAATATGATTTTTTTATAACTATTATTGTATTTTTGGGATATATTGTTTCAAAAGATGGAATCATGATGGATCAAAGTAAGGTAGAGGTGCTAGTCATATGTGCCCTACAAGCCAATCACATGAGTGATGACACTTATGACTTTATATGTACTTTTTTTTGTGCTTATTGTTAGGTATTTTATCATTTTATCTTGTGTGTTATATATATTGTGATGTCCTTGGATCTATGCAATAGAAATTGGAACGTAATGAGATCACGATAATAAGATCGATTCACCTTTAAATACAGACCCTGAATTATCCTGGTCATAGGTTACTCGAGAAGGACATCGAGATAACCGGGTAGACTGGTGTGTTGTATACCCGTCCATATGATGGAGATAGATGGTCTCATAGCTACTCGTGTGGGGACACTAAGGGTACAGTGCAGGTGCTCATTGGGGAATGAGTTCACTGATTGATCTGCCTACGGAATGCTGGATGGTTATTGATACCTCACGTCAGACAATGATTCCGTAGTCCCAGTAGTGTATCTGGTCCTTAGACTTGAGACACCAAGGATGTCCTGTATGAGTACTCCACTCTTTGATACCAGACTTATAGGTTTGGAAAGTTTCAGATCTAGTACAATCGGTTATTGGGAGTGGTAGCCAACCTTACGAGCGCTCTCGGTATCATGAAAGGAATATCCTATATGTTCTTGCTCGAATAAATCCTTGGCCAAGGTTATTCGGATTGAGAGAGAAAAAGTTCTCCGGGAGAATCCGACAAGAGCAAGACTCGAGGAGAGACCGTATTGGCCTGACAGCACCATGCCTGGTATAGGGTCTCTGGGATATTGGATGAATGAGGGATTATAGATACATAGTAATTGAGGACAAATAGGTCCAAAGGATTGGATTCCCCTGTATCGTCTGGGAGCCGCGGCGTAGTGGCCTGGAACGTCCACAATCGATGAGTTGGGTGAATTATTATAAAGATAATAATTTACTAAGTCAGAAGGAGTTCTGACAAGTATGACTCACGGTCAGCTCGATATTGGGCCTAGAGGGTCACACACATATGGGAGGTATTGCGACGAGTAGAGGTTCAGATATGAGATATTCGTTGAACCCCTTATCTTATTGGATATCCATTAAGCCTCTGAATTATTGGATCCTGAGATGAGATCCAATAATTGCTAATAAGAGATTATTGAGTAGAGACCCACTAATTCAAGAGGCTTGGGTAATTGGATGGAGATCCAATACCCAATAGGGCAAAAGATTCATTAGGGTTTTCAGGGTGCCTCTATAAATAGGAGGGAACCAAAGCTCTATAGGTTGAGGGTTTCTTTTGGTAGCCACCTCCTGTTCTCCTCTCCCCAAAGAGAGAGGTACATCGTCGCAGTTCCTGTCGTGTGGATAATGCTAAAGAGGAGGGCGCTTGACCTCCTTCATCCTCTCCTGTAGATCTGTAGGGATTCAGGGATATACGATCTCCCTAGGTACTTTCTTTTACACGTACAGTTTTTCGCGGATTTGTTTTAACGCACCAATCTTTGCATAATGACGAAAACTTTCAATAGGAAATTTGAGGTTTTTTTTTGTTTTATGTTCTTCCACTGCGCATGTGATGTCGCTCCCCTAACTTGGTTCCATGGGCAGTGTCGGTAGGCGCTAGCGCACCGTCGTGATTAGCGAGTGCGATGTGTGAGGAGAGGGGAGGGGATTAGGGTTTTAGATAAAAGATGATTTTATCCCTCGAAATTTCATAAATTTCAGATTCTATCCCTTTTGATAAAATTACCAAAATACCCTTTTGGCTGAATTACCAAAATACCCTTAGAAATTCAAAAATTCCCTTTATCCTTGATTTCAGAAAAAATAAATATGTTAATTAAATAGTTTAATTAACTATTATTTTTTTATCTGATAGTCTTATAAAATAACATATACATGTGATATATGATGTGGACAGATGATCATGGATCTATGATGTGATGTGTATACATGTGATTATTATTATTGGGGCCTGCGAGTCTCTATTCTTTTCTCATTTATTGTCGGGCATGCATCCTGTAATTATGTTGTAATTACATGAGGAGGCACAGCGATAGCGTGACTCACGAGGTCGAGACGGATGATCCGATGCATAGAGATACGTTGAGATGCTGATGGATCCGACAAAGCGAGATGGATGATCACAGGACATAGAGATGCGCCGAAGTACACATAGATCTTGATGTGAGTGATTGGGCCCACTAGCTCAAGCCTGGTCACATTAGGATGTGGTCCATGATCATCTGGTATAATTGCTCATGTGATGTGTGATTAGATATACACCTACTAGATATGTATATATATATTTGCATACGATGTAGATATATATATATATATATTAAATACGTATGTGTGTGACACATTATGTTAGGAGACCAAATCAAAAATCCTTTCTATTAATAATATTAAGTCGGTAAACGTGAGGTAATTAGATTGACCGACGCGACCTTCCATCGTTATAGGTAGGAACCGATTCCCGGTGTAGGTTGATTTGGTCGAGTCCCTCGAGACTCACCTATACCGTGTCTCGCTATCTTATCTATGACATAGAGATGTCACCGGAGACCTGAGGACATGGTATACTTCGTCGAGTCCCTCGAGAGTATATCACCGAATCAGACTCATCTTGTAACGATGGTGATGACTTAACCGAACATCATGGTTGGTCGAGTCCCTCGAGGCCATGGTGGTTCAGAGGCCGAACAGGACGGGAATCACAAAGAGTTGTGATTGGCAAAAGTTGCCCACCTTTACGGGCTTAACGTGATTGGTCGAGTCCCTCGAGGTTACGTTAAGACGCTGATTGGATCCTGATCCCCACTAGAGATCCACCGGGGGTCTTCGATTCATATACCGGAGGGTATTGTGTGTCTCACGAAAAATTAGTGGGAATACATTAAAGTAAAACTCCTTATCTTAATTGTTTAAATTTCTGCAAAGTCTGCATGTTATTTATTTCTGCTACATCTTTTATTTCAGAAAAATGTCGCTTTCAAATCCTTTACGTGGCATACTTGATGCCAACTGCCTCACTAGTCCAAATTATACGGATTGGCTTCGTAATCTGAGAATTGTTCTCACGGCGGAGAAAATCATGTATGTCCTTAATACAGTGATCCCTACGCCCGACGAAGGAGCAAGCGAGGATGAGATCGCTTGTTATGTGAAGTACTTAGATGATTCCACTCTTGCTCAGTGTTACATGTTGGCCTCTATGACTACTGAGTTACAGAGATAGCATGAAAATATGGATGCTAATTCCATACTCTTACATCTCCGCAAACTGTTTAAGGAACATGGAAGAACTCAGCGATATGAGATATCAAAGAGTCTTTTCCGTGCTAGGATGATTAAGGGGACACCAGTTCAGAACCATGTCCTTAAGATGATTGAGTGGATCGAAAAACTCACAGGTCTATGAATGGTCCTAGAGGATAACCTGTGTGTGGATCTTGTGCCTCAGTTTCTACCAGATTCCTTTTCTCAGTTCATAATGAATTTTAATATGAACAAACTTGAGGTGACCCTCCCAGAGCTCCTCAATATGTTGAGAGAAGCAGGGAGCACCATCAAGAAAGAGAAGCCGGTTCTCTACACTGGTGAGACCAAAAAGAAAAGGAAGACTGAGAAGACTCTTAAGAAGGGCAAGAGTAAGGGCAAAATGGGTAAGATAAAGGTTGCCAAGAAAGACCCAACAAAGGACAAAGGCCAGTGCTTCCACTGCGGCATAAATGGGCACTGAAAGAGAAACTACAAAGAGTACCTTGTAGAAAGGGCGAAACAGAAGCTTGGAAAAGCTTCAGGTACATTCATGATCAGTCTCCATTTGTCAGAATCTTATGATAACACATGGGTATCGGATATCGGGAGTTCTTATCATATCTACAATTCGTTGCAAGTTTTGATAGGACCTAGGAGATTGAACAGAGGCGAGATGGACCTTAAGATGGACAATGGAGCAAAGGTTACTGCAATGGCTATTGGCAAGGTCACTTTACATCTGACTGGTGGAGCTATTATTGCATTAGATGTATGCTATTATGTTCCTTCTATTATCAAAAATATTATTTCCATTTTATGTTTGACAGTTAGAGGATATAAATTAGTTTTTGAGAACAATGATTGTTCAATAATATTAGATGATCAGATCATCACGAGAGGAACATTGCATAATGGTTTATTTATGCTAGATATAGCTCCACATATCATGAGTATGAGTCTAAGAGGAAACGAGAAGAGGTGAACAATGCATATTTGTGACATTGTAGGCTAGGTCACATCCACGAGGGAAGGATTCAAAAGTTACTGAATAATGGATATCTAGATCCATTTGACTATGAGTCATATGCAACTTGTGAACTTTGCCTTCGGGGAAAGATGACCAACTCTCCATTTAGTGAAACTGGAGAGAGAGCCATTGAGTTACTAGAACTCATACATAGTGATGTATGCGGTCCCATGTCGACTCATTCCATAGGTGGTTACTCCTACTTCATTACTTTCACTGATGATTTCTCAAGATATGGACATATATACTTGATGAAGTACAAGTCTGAGTCTTTTAAGAAATTCAGGGAATATAAGAATAAAGTGGAGAACTAGACAAGAAAGAGTATTAAAACCCTTCGATCAGATCGAGGAGGTGAGTAATTGAGTACAAAGTTCACCCAGTTCCTTAAAGATCATGAGATTTTATTCCAATGGACACCTCCTTATACACCACATCTTAATAGTGTATCAAAAAGGAGGAATCGCACACTGTTAGATATGGTGCGTTTCATGATGTGTTTCGCCGACCTACCCATCTCATTCTGGGGATATGCCCTAGCGACCACAGCTTACCTTCTGAATAGAATTCCAACCAAGTCAGTGATGTCTACTCTATATGAGATATGGAATAGGAAAATACCTGATCTTAAGATTGTTAAGATTTGGAGCTGTCCTGCCCACGTTAAGAGACACAACCTTGACAAGTTGGAATCCAGAACGGAACGATGCAAGTTCGTGGGATACCCCAAGGAAACTTATGAGTATTATTTCTATTACCTTAAGGACCAAAAGGTTTTTGTAACCAAGAGAGCAGTGTTCCTTAAGAAGAAATACATTCTTGGTGGAGACAGTGGGAGCATGATAGAGTTGAGCGAGGTTGGAGAACCTAGCTCAAGCACCATTCCAGAATCTATTCAGATACCTAACACACAAGTTCCAACTTTACGCAGGTCCGATAGAGTATCTCATCCTTCTGAGAGATATGTGGGACATATCAGAAGAGAGGATTTTAAGGATATTGATCATCAGACCTACGAAGAGGCTATTATGAGCATAGACTCCAAGAAATAGCAAGAAGCTATGAATTCAGAAATGGATTTCATGTACTCCAATAAGGTTTGGAACCTAGTTAATGCACCCAAGGGTATTGTACTCATTGGCTGCAAGTGGATCTTCAAAAAGAAGATTGGAGTAGATGGAAAGGTAGAGACCTATAAAGCAAGACTAGTGGCTAAGGGGTATCGTCAAAGGCAAGGTGTTGACTATGATGAAACTTTCTCACCTGTAGTCATACTAAAATCCATTCGAATTCTATTGGCTATTACAGCACACTATAATTATGAGATCTGGTAGATGGACGTCAAAACCACATTCCTCAATGGCAACCTCGAGGAGATGTATATGATACAGCTTGAGGGATTCGTGTCCAGGAATAACCCAGATAAGGTGTGCAAGTTGCTTAGGTCCATTTATGGACTGAAGCAAGCTTTCCGAAGTTGGAACATAAGATTTGATGAGACGATCAGATCTTATGACTATGTTAAGAACGAAGTTGAGCCTTGTGTGTACAGGAAAGTAAGTGGGAGTACTATCACCTTTTTGGTATTATATGTGGATGACATCCTGATCATTGGGAATGATGCAGGAATGCTCTCTACAATAAAGACTTGGTTATCTAGGCACTTCTCCATGAAGGACTTAGAGGAAGCATCATGCATATTAGGGATACTGATCTATAGAGATAGATACAAGAGGATGCTTGGCTTGTCCCAGTCCAGGTACATAGACACCATTGTCAAAAGGTTTGGCATAGAAAATTCCAAGAGAGGTCTCATACCAATGAGACATGGAATATCACTTTCTAGGAGTATGTCCCCAAAGACTCCTAAAGAAAGGGCACACATGGATATGATATCATATGCATCAGCGATAGGATTTATCATGTATGTTATGCTATGTACCAGGCCTGATATAGCGCATACTCTGAGTGTCACGAGCATATATCAGGCAGATCCAGGCTTAGAGCACTGGAAAGCAGTACAAAGTATCCTTAAGTACTTGAAAAGGACTAAGGATCTTTTACTGGTATATGGAGGTAGTAGCCTCAGAGTTGAGGGCTACACGAACTCAAGCTTCCAATCTGATGTCGATGATAGCAAATCTAATTCAGGGTATGTGTTCACCTGAATGGAGGAGCAGTATGCTGGAAGAGTTCCAAGCAAGATACTATTGCTGACTCGACCACAGAGGTGGAATACATTGCTACGGCAGAGGCAACAAAAGAGAGAGTCTGGATGAAGAAGTTCATCACAGATCCAAGAGTCGTCCCGAGTAGCGAGTAGTCGATTCCCTTAAATTACGACAAATACGGGGTGATTACTTAAATAAGGGAACCCAGGTCTCATATAAGAAGTGTTCTGATGAGGTTCTAGTTTATTAGAGAGATCGTGGCCTAAAAAGATGTAGTAATGGAAAGAGTTTCATCTGAAGATAACATTGCAAATCCACTTACAAAGCCATTGACTCGGATTGTCTTTGAGCATCACAGAGGTCTGATGAGGATCAGACATATTGGTGATTGACTTTAGGTCAAGTGGGAGATTGCTAGTCATATGTGCCCTACAAGCAAATCACATGAGTGATGGCACTTGTGACTTTATATGCACTTTTTCTCTTTGCTTATTATTAGGCATTTTATCACTTTATCTTGCATGTTGCATATATTATGATATCCTTGGATCTGTGTAATGGGAATAGGATCATGATAAGATCATGATAATGAGACTGATTCACCTTGAAACATAGATCTTAAATTATCCTGGTCATAGGTTACTCGAGAAGGGCATCGAGATAACCGGATAGACTAGTGTGCTGTATACCCGTCCATATGATGGAGATAGCTGGTCTCATAGCTACTCGTGTGGGGACACTAAAGGTACAGTGCAGGTGCTCATTGGGGAATGAGTTCACTGATTGATCCGCCTACGGAATGCTGGATGGTTATTGATACCTCACGTCAGACAATGATTCCGTAGCCCCAGTAGTGTATCTGGTCCTTAGACTTGAGACACCAAGGATGTCCTGTATGAGTACTCCACTCTTTGATACCGGACTTATAGGTTTGGAAAGTTTCAGATCTAGTACAATCGGTTATTGGGAGTAGTAGCCAATCTTACGTGGGCTATTGAGTGTCAATAAAGGATCATCCACTCTTGGTATCATGAGAGGAATATCTCATGTGTTCTTGCCCGAACAAATCCTTGGCCAAGGTTATTCAGATTGAGAGAGAAAGAGTTCTCTGGGAGAATCCGATAAGAGCAAGTCTCGAGGAGAGACCATATGGGCCTGACAGCACTATGCTCGGTATAGGGTCTCTGGGATATTGGATAAATGATGGACTATAGATACATGATAACTAAGGATAGATAGGTCTAAAGGATTGGATTCTCCTGTATCATTTGGGGGCCACGACATAGTGGCCTGGTACATCCGCAGTCGATGAGTTTGTTGAATTATTATAGAGATAATAATTCACTAAGTTAGAAGAAGTTCTAACAAGTATGACTCACGGCCAGCTCGATATTGGGCCTAGAGGGTCACACACATATGGTAGGTGTTGCGACGAGTAGAGGTTCGGATATGAGATATTCGCTGAATCTCCTATCTTATTGGATGTCCATTAAGCCCCTGATTTATTGGATCCTGAGATGAGATCCAATAATTGCTAATAAGAGATTATTGGGTAGAGACCCTCTAATCTAAGAGGCTTGGGTAATTGGATGGAGATCCAATACCTAATAGGGCAAAAGATCCATTAGAGTTTTCAAGAGACCTCTATAAATAGGAGGGAACCAAAGCTCTATAGGTTGAGGGTTTCTTTGGTAGCCACCTTTTGTTCTCCTCTCTCCAAAAAGAGAGGTGCATCGTTGCAGTTCCTGTCATGTGGATACCGCTAGAGAGGAGGACGCTTGACCTCATTCATCCTCTCCTACAGATCTGTAGGGATTCAGGGATATACGATCTCCCTAAGTACTTTCTTTTACACGTGTAATTTTTCACGGATTTGTTTTAATGTACTGATCTTCGCACGACGATGAAAACTTTCTATGGGAAATCTGAGGTTTTTTTTTGTTTTCTGTTTTTCCGCTGTGCATGTGATGTCGCTCCCCTGACGGATTTCCCAATAAGAGGCTATTCTTAATTGGTCAACACCTGCTTCATTGCATGATGTGAGGAGTTTCCATAGCTTAACTTCCTTTTATAGAAGATTCATTAAGGGTTTTAACTCTATTGTTGCTCCAATCACTGAATGCTTGAAAGGTGATAAATTCAAATAGAGCAGTGAGGCTAATGATACCTTTAAACTATTAAAAAGAAAGGTGACTGAAGCTCTTATCTTAGTGTTACCTAATTTTGATAAGGTATTTGAGGTTGAATGTGATGCATTTAATATGAGAATTGGTGCTGTTTTGAGTCAAGACGAAAAGCCTATTGTCTTTTTTAGTGAGAAGTTGAATGATGCAAGAAGGAGACCTATGATAAGGAGTCCTATGCCATTTATCGAGTTTTATCTTATTGGAGTCAATATCGTCTTACTAAGCTATTTGTCTTATATTCTGATCATAAGGTATTAAAGTTTATTAATCATCAGCACAAGTTAAAAAAGAGACATACAGCTTTAGAGGAATTTTTACAATCTTATAACTTTACAATCACTCATAAATATGGTGTTCAAAATATAGTTGCTGATGTGTTGAGCAGAAAATATTCTTTATTATCAACAATGAAAGTTAACGTTGTTGGATTTGAGACATTCAAAGATCTTTATGAGAATAACGTGGATTTCAGCTCAATATGACAGAATTACAAATCAGGTTCTTTTCAATAATTTTCTATCCTTGATGGTTTTCTTTTTCGAGCTAATGCCTTGTGTGTTCCATTTTGTTCATTGAGACAAGTAATTTTAGCTGAAGCTCATGGTGGTGTTTTGGGAGGACATTTCGGTAAGGACAAGACTCTAGCTCTTATTCAATCAAATTTTTATTGATCCAAGATGTTCAGACATATAGAAAGACTTGTAAAACAATGCCGAATGTGCCATTTGGCTAAAACGAGAAGTCAAAATTCTGGTTTGTACACTCCACTTCCGGTGCCTAATGTTCCATAGGAGGAAGTAAGTCTTGATTTTGTCTTGGGTCTGCCAAAAACTCAAAGGAACAATGATTCTATCATGGTTGTCGTCGATAGATTTTTAAAAATATCTCACTTTGTCCCTTGCAATAAATCAAATGATGCCTCTCATGTCACTGATTTGTATTTTAAAGAGATTGTGAGATTGCATGGTGTTCCAAAAATTATGGTGTCTGATCGAGATTCAAAGTTTCTTAGTCATTTTTGGAAAACTCTATGGAGAAAGCTAAGTACTTCTTTGAATTTTAGCAGCTCACATCACCCTGATGGGCAAACTGAGGTAACGAACAGAAGCTTGAGAAATTTGCTTAGAAGTTATGTTGGCAAGAACATTAAGCAAGCAATGTGATCTTATTCTTCCACAAATTGAGTTTGCCTACAATCGATCCTTGCATCATAGCACTGGTAAGAGTCCTTTTGAGGTTATTTATGATGCTAATCCTATTGGTCCTTTGGATTTGGTTCCTCATTCAGCAACTAAGCAATTTAGTGAAGATGCTAATGAGAGAGCTAAGCAAATAAAAAAGCTGCATGAGGATGTTAAAGCAACCATAGAGAAGTAAAATGATAGGCATAGGCAAGTTGCCAACAAACACAGAAAATTTGTGGAGTTTAATGCAGGTGAGTTCGTCTGGATTCATCTAAGAAAGGAGAGGTTTCCGTCAGGAAAATTTAAAAAATTAAAACCAAAAGCCGATGGTCCATTCAAGGTGGTTAAGAGAATTAGTTAGAATGCTTATAAGATCAAGCTACTTGAAGATTATGGAGTGTCTCCAATATTTAATATGGCTAATTTAAATCATTATCATGAATATATTGCTGAAATAAATAAGGACTTGAGGACAAGTCTTTTTCAACTAGGGGAAAATGACACGGGAGTGCCTAATTTGATACAACCTGCTCATGTTGACTTTGTTGATACTATGGTATATTTTCAACCCATAATGTTGCCTCAAAGTCTTCAACTTAGCCCATGACAGCTCATGAGCATATTCTCTACATTATATTAAAACTGTTTCACTACACTTTTTTCATGACTAAGAAATACATTGATGGAGGTGGTTAACAGCTATAAAACATTTAATTCCAAAATTCTCTATGCATGAAGGGTTGTTTAATACACAACTATTTATTTTGGTATTTTGGGGTTAGAGAGGATTTTAGAAACTGAAGATATTGGCAGAATCACTCTTGGAGCTTTTTCAAAAACTCTATATCTTTTGAATTCTTCCTTGAGTGGTGAGTTCTTTTGTATCCTCGTTTAATTTTCCTAAGGTGGTGAAGTTTTCTATATCCCTATATGATTTTAAACTTGGTGGTGAACTATTTTATTATTATGTTTAAGTATTTTTCGTGAGATTATTTTTTTTTCTGTCCGAAAGAACTTTTATTTCAGCCAATACCGTTATACTCTCGATTTTTCTTCTCTTAAAACACATTCCATATCGTCCTCTCCCTCGTATCAGATACCCACTAACACATAGCTAGAACTTCTACTTTTAACGAATATCGAGCTTAAAAGATGGAATAACAAGTGAACTCATGATTTTCAAATTTAGCACACAATGTCACCCATAATCAAATGAGTCATAGTTCCATAATTATGCCTTCGATTCTTTCAAACAACAATTTGCTCTCCTACCAGTAAAAAGCTTCAAGTATGTTGTTGTTCCCAACATGACATAAACATCACATCAAATCATCCCGTATTACCTCGTGTCTAATCTAAGTTAATTATTCTAATTTAGTCACAACAAATCATGGTTCTTTGTCTACTAATTTAAATTTTGAAAGAGTTTTGTGAGACAATCTCGATGCAGTTTTGTAGGATTCATATGAGTGGATTTGACTATCTCCCTAATTTTGCTAATGACATTCTCAAAAAAAGAGTCATGATTAATTTATTTCCTACAAATAACGTGTAAGTTTGCATGCGTAATAATAGATATAGAAAAAAAAAGGGGACAAAGGAGAGTATAAATCCAAAGTACGTTAACGGTTATGCTTTTAAGTAAGATTTGTAAAACAAGATTAATTGATTTATCTGGTCGTATGCAGGTTCAACAAAGCGTGGGATAACTTTATTTAGACTCTTATAATCTAATGTAATTATGTTTTTAATTAAAAGTTATAACCAAGATTCATCGTATTATTTATAGTATATCGCTCGGTACGTATCCGTCTGTTCTATCGTATACATATGATACCGATGATTGATCGGCGGCTATAACTCATTCTAACAGCAACTTTCCGGCACTAATGTTTGAGATAGCGTCTCGCATGACGTTTGTGCTTAAATTGTGACGAACACGATATCAATAATTGCTCGTAGTGGGTGGATCATATTGCACTCTACCGTGTGTCCCCGTCAGTCTTTCATGTAACAGAGACGTGCACCTAAAATGCTTGACCTTTGACGATGTTGCCGAGTGTCGATGCACCGAGATGACGGCGGCAGCCACGAACTTTTTGTCATTCTCTATGCTCGACTTCAACAGTGTTGTTGTCGAGTGAAGCATCAGTTCTTGTTGATAGCTTCTGTGTTTCTACCTAACGAGCATCATTGGCAAGGCACAACACTGTAGTCAAACAGATTCTACGTTATTTCCTACTCATCCATTTCATGTTTGCAGTTCCTATCATGCTGCCGGAATACAAATCCTAAATTCTCCGCTTGCAACTTAATCTTTTGAGTCCGACATGAATGTTGAGATGTGCACAAGTGGGATCACCCGATAGAATTGCTCTCGAGAGTACAACCCACACACGCTCAAGCACTCAAAACGCATTAGCATAGACAAGTTGAGCTTTATGGTCTGCTCTCACAACATAAGAACCAAGAAGATGGACAAATTCCATTTGTTCTTGCCAAGGATGCACCCCCCACACCCCCATAAGTTTCTTTTGCAGCACAACCATCGAAAGGTACAAGGGCCCCTCCGGAACTGTGTCTTGCAGAAAGAACAGCTAAGCTACAAGATCTTTCTAGCCCAAGGTTACAAATGGAGTTTACTTTTTCTGAATCACTGATGACACAACACAGTCACTCAGATTTAGACAGCACCCTATACTTCAAACATCAGAAGAAAATGACACTGGTTTCTTCGCTCAATCATTCACCCAGTGAAGAGGTCATATTGCACCTGTATAACTCAATTATGCAGTTGCCGTAATTAAATTCTCAAGTTTGAATACATCGAAATATGATTTCAGCTTCTGAAAATAAATCGCACGATGATCAAATACATGTTTAAGACTGTAGTACGATAAGCAATACCCTTTACTGAGATTTGGGAAAATGCTGAGGTAAAGAAGTGGACACACAATCGAACACTTTGAAACAAAGAAGCCATCTCTGGCTTCTACATTTACCTCTACCATCAAACCATATTACAACTAGAAGATGGCTGACATAGCAGTTTCCAGCTTAAACACAAGTCTTCGCTTGTATCATGGAGGAAGCTGATGTTACTCGGTGGAGAAGGAAGCCATGGCATGACAGAAGAGAGAGAGCGTGCTTCCAAGGAAGTTATCAGGTTCTTATCTGATCTGGAAATGCTTGTATGCAGGATTTCCAGGGAGGTCAGCCTGCCTGCAGCGGTTTGATCCTTCTGCCTGCGTGTCGGTAGAGCTCTTCCTGCGCCGCTCATTGTGGCCAGCCAGGCGCCTGCGGCAACTCCTCTTGGAGTCGTCAAACTCTGCTAGCTCATGGAACCTGCACACAGCACACACAAGGACTATGCTCGGTATATCCTTGCACAAAAATTACTTCCTTTGCAAGGATTCATAGGTCAAGACATGGTTGTCAACGAAGGTTCATGTAAAACAAACTACAGGAAACTAGTAGCCGGAAAGCACAGATTGGCACTCTGATTTCATGTGCTTTTGGACTGTTGTACACTTCTGATGACGCATGTTAATTTTGATTCAGGATACTCCTTGGCAGCAAAATAATTGAAAGATCCAAATCATTAACGTAGAATTCTTAATGACAGATCCGTTTTAAAAGCAAATATAGTATAATCCAGTAGAAAGATTCATAAACAGAGAGAAGAGTTTGCAGCTTGCAATTGGAAATTATATCTCAAAGCTTCCACCTTTTCATTACTTTATAGCTAGCAATTGCAGCTGCTCTGTCCCTAATGTTGCAGTTCTTGCAAGTTCTCTTACCTGCTGCATTGCTGGCAGAACCTCTGGCGGAGGCCGGCGAGCACGACGACGGCAGCCTTGGAGTGGGCCTCGCAGACCTTGTGCCGGCGGTGGTAACGTTTGGCCTCGCGGAGGTCGGCGAAGCAATCGTCAACCTGGCAGCAGGGCTGCGACGCTCCGCCACCGCCACCGCCACCGCCGCCTCCGGCGTCAGGCCCCGTCCGTGCAGCCGCTGAGGAAGAGAAGCTTACCCGTTGCTTCTTGTCCTCCTCCATCACCTCCTCGTCCTCGCCCATAGTGGCCACCTGAGTCGGAGACAGCGCGGCCTCCTTCATCGCCTTCTCTCGTTGGCTGTTCCTTGACGCGGGATCGATCGACGTCCTCCCGTGGTCCATGAGAGAGAGGGCGGATGAGGAGGCGGAGGAAGAGTTAGTGGAATTGTTGGGGGAGAAGGCTGTGGAGGGGGGGGACAAAGGTGGAGGGGGAAGGGGCGGAAGGATGGGGTCCACAGCAGCTGAACCAACCACAATTTTGCTTCCAGCAAAATTTATTGATTAATTAAATATTTATTTTACTGAATATAAGTTTCATACATCTTATTAATTCTAATTAATCATTGCCTGCTTGTCCACGTTCCATGTATTAATAGTTGTTTGGAAAAACTATAGTGCGAATAATTCTTTCCTGTATCCAAATGGATTTCTTATCAAAATATCAATTTATTATCAAAATCAAAAATAAATATTAACCAAAGCAATATAAACAATAGAACAATAAATCAATCATAAAAGTAAAATATCAAATTTTTTACGTAAAAAATTTAATATGAAAAAAATCACAGGACTGTAACCCACTTTAAATCTCTACTATTACTAATAATGATAATATATTTATAATAAATCTTTTTTAAAATAATTAGAGGATTATAATAACATCAAGAACAAAGATCTTGACTCAATAATAACGTATCATCGTCACTATAGATGGATTTCATAAAAAAAAATTTTAGATCTCACCAAGTGGGTAGAGCACAAAAGCATCTGAGAGAAGATAAATTACAAATCGATACCATTAGTATTACAGAGCTTGTTGTAAGGATTCTCCATATAAAATTTGGGTCAAAACTGATAAAGTTTTACTATTTGATCATCTAGCAAAAGCATCAAAACCTAGTTTTTTTCTCTCTCTATTATTTTTCTGCACCGCCATTATTTCCACCGTTCACACGCCTCTCACTGCGTACATCTCTATTTCCCCTTTTTTTTTTCAAAAATTATAATAAATTAGATTTGTGCTCAATGCCCAAAGCATCTAATCCAAGCCCACATATGGGCTAGACCTAATAATTCTCTCCCTCCAACTTATATGGTGGGACGTACTATGCTCACTCTTCGCCTACATGCTTCAAGTTTTTTCCTTAAGTAAATACTTTATCAATATATTTGATCCATTCTCATTGGTATGCATTTTTTCTAAGTATAATTTTTTCATCTCAAGTACATCATGAATCCAGTGATATCTTACGTTAATATACTTAGTTCTAGAATAGTATATTGAATTCTTGGAGAGATGAATGGTACTCTGACTATCATAGTAAATAATATATTTTTCTTGTTTCAAACCTAATTCATGTAAAAACTTTTCATTCACAAAGTCTCCTTGTAGGCTTTAGTAATTACTATGTATTCTGCTTCTATGATTGATAGAGCAATGCAATTTTATAACTTAGACTGCCAAGAGACTGCTCCCCTTACAAACAATATTAAGAACCCCGAAGTAGATTTCTTAGAATCAATATCATATATCATGCCTGCATCTGTATACCTCTCTAACACAGGTTTACTATTGCCAAAATATAAACATAACCTGCAAGTACCTCTTTGATATTTTAATATTTATTTTATTGTTGCCCAATGTTCTTTATCAGGATTAGAGAGAAATCGACTGACAACTCCAACTGTATAAGTTATATCTGGCCTAGTATAGACCATAGTATACATTAAACTGCCTAGATAAGTAAGACACTCTGAACTTTTTTTCTTTTTCTTTATTACTTGTAGGATATTATTTCGAACTAAGCTTGAAATGACCTGTAAGTGGAGAACAAACTACTTTGGCTTTAGTCATATTGAATCTTTCAAGAATATTTTCAATATAAGTCTCCTTAGATAGTCAAATCTTCTCATTCTTCCTATCACGAAAAATCTTCATGCTAAGTATTTATTTCATTAATCCAAAGTCTTTAATAACAAAAGATTTACTTAGTTCTCTTTTAAGTTTTTCAATTTTACTAATATCATGGCCAACAATTAGCATATCATCAACATATAACAGGAGAATAATGAAATCATCATCTAAGAACTTCTTTGTAAATACATAATGATCAGATATGGTTTTATTATACTCTTGGCTTATCAATAAGGAAATAAACTTTTTGTAAAATTGTATGGATGCTTGTTTGAGTCTATATAAGCTTTTCCTAAGGTTACAAACTAGATTTTATTTTCCTTTGACTTTGAAACTTTTTGAATGCTCCATGTAAATTTTTTCTTCTAAGCCACTATGAAGAAATACAGCTTTCATATCAAATTATTCAACTTCTAAGTTCAAGTAGGCAACCAAACTAAGAACAACTTAGATAGAGGCTATTTTTACTATATAAGAAAATATTTTTTTAAAGTAAATATCTTTTTTTGACTGAATCCTTTCACAACTCTTCATGCCTTATATATTTGTTGTGAGCTATTATTTTTAGTCTTCAATTTATAAACTCATTTATTTTTGAGAGCTTTCTTTCCTTTAGGCAACTTTATCGAGTCATAGGTGTGGTTCTCAATCAAGGATCTCATCTCTTCTTGCATGGCTTTAGCTCACTCATTCTTGTACTTAATATATAATAGTTTTTTAGTAAGTTTCTAACTCTCTCATGTCAAAAAGCATAATATACTCATGTGGAGGATATCTTGTAGATGATTATCGCTCTCTTGTGGATCTTCTCAATGGAATCTCAACTGGTGGTGGAGGTGTTTGCTTAAATTATTTAGTTGGATCAATAACATCAACTATAGGAGTATTATCACTAATATTTTTATTATAATATCATCTCCCCCATAATCATCATAAATTACAGGTGAATGAACTGGACTTAAATTCGAAGGAATATAAATATAAGTTTTTGGCTTCTCAATATTGTCACTATCATCAAACAATTGGTCTTCAAGAAATACATCTCTGTTTCTAATAATCTTCTTATTCACTAGATCCTATAATCTATACCCCAACTCTTCATGATCATGCTCCAAGAAAATATATGCTTTTGCCTTATTATTAAGCTTGGACCTCTCATCTTTGAGAATATAAATAAATTCTTTGCACCCAAAGACTCTTAAATGATCATAAGATATATCTTTTCCTTTCTATACTCTCTCTAGAACATCACCTTTCAAAGGAACTGATAAAGAAAGATTGATTAAGTCAATTGTAGTTCTTATAGCCTCCCCCCAAAATGACTTTATTAACTTAGCATGGGAAAATATATACCTAATTCTTTCTTTAATAGTTCTGTTCATTCTTTCTACTACACCAGTTTGTTGAGGAGTTTTATGAACTATTTTGTCAAGCCTGATACTATGAAATTTGTAATAATTCTCAAAAGGACCCTATACTCGCTACCATTATCTGCTCAAATACACTTTAACTTTTTCCCAGTTTCTCTTTCAACACTAACATGAAACTTTTTGAAAACATTAAGTACTTGATCTTTAGATTTCAATATAAAAGTCTAAATTTTTCTAGAATGGTCATCAATAAAAGTAACAAAATAAAGAGTACTTCTAAGAGTTCTAGTTTGCATAATATAGGCATCAGTGTGAATCAAATCAATTATCTTTGTTCTTCTAAATAGTAGATATATATGAAAGGCAACTCTATGTATTTTTTCAACTAAGTAATGATCATAAGATTTAAGAGATGTATCTTGCATTTTTAGTAAGAACTGCTTTTTAGCAAGAGTTCGAAGTCTTTTTTTGCTAATATGACCAAGCCTTTTATACCAAAGATCTACGCTTTCACCCTTTGAATTGCATTAATCTCTTCTTTATGTAGCTTAGCTTCCCTGACATAAAAAGAGTTTAGCTTCTTTCCTCTCGCTACAACTAGAAAACCTTTAGTGAGTTTCCATTTGCTTTCACAAAAATAATATATAAATCAGCCTATAGATGTCAAGTTAAGATGAATATTTGGAATATGACTAATATCTTTTAGTATCAATTTAGTCATAGTACTAGTCTCCAAGCAAATATCTCCAATATCTATATCTTAGATGTATCATTGTTTTCCATTTTGACATTACTAAAATCACCAGCAATGTAAGATATAAAGAAATCACTATGAGAAGTAACATAGAATGAAGCATCAGAGTTAATTACCTAGTTACTATCATGAGCTGAAAGACTGACGCATTTATCATCACAAACAATAATGATATCACATTCAGCAATAATTGTATTGGTCTCTTTCTCATTTTTCTTCCTTTCAATTTATTCTTGTTGGGAAATCAGCATCTCATGCGCAACAGAAAACAAAACAAGACCAGATTTTCCATAGTTACGTACTTGGCCGTTGTGCGACGATTAGTGCGCGAAAAATCACAAATCCAAAAAACTACACGTATCATGTCAGAAGCGTTACTTGGGGAGATCGTATATCCCTGAAAATTCTAGATCCGATGAAGAGGATGAAGGAGTACTAGTGTACTCCTCTTTAGTGGTAATCCACATAGCGGACGCAACGACGACGCTCCTCAGATCACCATGGGATCTCCCTCTCCACGTGCACCATAAGGCTGCCGGAGCCAAGGAGGAGGAGAGGAGGCTGAGGAGAATAGGAGGGGTGACTTCTAAGAGCTCTAGCCTATGAACCAAGGACTTCCTCCTATTTATAGAGGTACTGGAAGTTTACCCTTAACGGATCCTGTTATCACTGAATCTCTATCCAATTCACATTAGATCTCTATCCAATTTACATTGGATTTCTATCTAATTATCCGATTGAATCTTATCCACAGGATCCAAAATAAGAGCTCTGTAGATATCTTATATCTGCACCTTTGCTCGTCGCAACATCTACCTAATGTGTGTGATCCTTTAGGCCCGATATCGAGCTGGCTGTGAGTCGCTCCCGTCAGAACTCCTTCTGATATAGTGAATTATTATCTTCATAATAATTCACTCGATTCATTGACTATGGACGTACTAGGCTACTACGCTATAGTCCCTAAACGGTATAGGAAGATCTAATCCATCGGACCTGTGTGTCCTCAGTTATTATGTATCTATAATCCCTCATCCATCTATATCCCACAGATCATATATTAGGCATGGTAAAGTCAGGCTCATACGGAATCTTGTCCGAGTCTCGCTCTAATCGGATTCTCCCAAAGAACTCCTTCTCTCTCAATCCGAATGACTCTGGCTTGGGATTTTGCTTGAGCGAGCATACATAGGATACTCTTCTCATGATACCGAGAGTGGATGATCCTATATTGATATACAATTATCTTTGTAAGGTTGGCTACCATTCCCGAGAATCGATTGTACCAGATCTGAAGCTTTACAAACCTGTAAGTCTGACGTCAAAGAATGGAGTACTCAAACAATGCATCTTTGGTGTCTCAAGTCTAAGGACTAGACATACAACTGGGATTATGGAATCGTTGTCTGACGTTAGGTATCATTAACCATACAGTATTCTATAAGCGGATCAATCAGTAAACTCATTCTCCAATGAGCACCTGCATTATATCTCTAGTGTCTCTACACAAGAGACTATCAGACCAGTCACCTCTATCATATAGACAAGTATATAACACATCAGTCTATCTGGTTATCTTGATGTCCTCATTGAGTAACATATGACCAGGATAATTTAGGATATGTATTTAAAGGTATATCGGTCTCATTATCATGATCTCATCACGATTCAATTCCCATTGCATAGATCTATGAACATCACAATATTCTTCTAGATAATGTGAGAAAATGCTAGTATTAATATGTGAAAAGATCGATGCAACATGTCATAGGTGCCATCACTCACGTGATTGACTTGTAGGACACCTATAACTAACAGTTCTTACTTCAAAAATCTACACTCTTTCTTTATGTGACCTAGTTTGTTGTAGTGAAAATACTTGATATTTCTTCTAGACTTAGATCTTCCTCTATAACTATGTGAATTTTTTACTATGACTTTTTCTACGTCTTTTTTATGTTTCAATAATAAGTGCACCAAAAGAAGATTCTCCTTATTCTTTTCTTCTAGCATCTTCATTTAGCAAACTATCTTTAATCATATCTATAGTCAGAGTTCCTTCTGGCGTAGAGTTATAAATTGTCATCACATACGTTTTCCAACTTTTCGATAAATAGTTAAGAAATAATAATCCTTACATCTCATCTTCTATATTTATTTTTATAGCAACTAACTTGTTTGTAAGACTTTGAAATAAGCTTATATGCTCAATAATATTATACTTTAAATTGATAAGTCTTATGAGGGGAGAAATTCTATTTCTCACTGTCTTTTTCATAAAAAAGATTTTCTAACTTTTGTCAAATAATATCAGTTCTGGTTTTATCAGAAATATACTCATGCAAATTTATATCTATCCATCTTCTAATATAGGCAATAACTTTTCTACGTTAACCTCTCATTCTTCATCTTCTATAGTAGAAGGTTTTCTTTAATTTTGATGAGCTTATACAAATCATTGTAATAGAGCAAATCTTTCATCATATGTCTCTAAGTAGAATAATTTGATAAGTTCAATTTAATCATACTGTCTGACTCTTCTATTTCAATTATACAAGAAAAACTAGCACCAAATAATCTTATGCTATGATACCACTTGTTGGAAAAAAAAACTATTGTAGCGGAATAATTCCTTTCCCTCTTTGTGTATCAAAATAGGTTCCTTATCAAAGTACCGACTTGTTATCAAAAATAAATATTTTTCAAAGTAGCATAAACAGTAGAATAATAAATCAATCACAAAGTGAGACACTAAATTATTTACATGAAAAACTCAATACGAAAAAATCACGGGACCGTAGTCCATTTTGAATCTCCACTATCACCAATAATGATAATATGTTTACAATAAGTCTTCTCCAGAATAATTAGAAGATCATAATAACATTAAGAACATAAATCTTGGCTCAATAATGACGTATCATCATCACCATTTATGAATTTCATAAAAAGAAAAATTTAAGTCTCATCAAATGAATATAGTAGAAAAGTATTTTAGGAAGACAAACTATTGATCGATACCATTAGAATTGCAGAGTTTATTACAAGAATTCTATACTTAAAATTTGGGTCAAAATCGATAAAATTAAAGTTTTATCGCTTGATTTTCTAATAAAAACCTCAAAACTTAATTTTTCTCTCACCTCTCTCCCTCTCTCGCCGTGCACGCCTCTCATCGTGCAAGTCTCCACTTCTCCGTTTTTTTATTTTTTAATTATAATAAATCAGATTTAAGCTCAATATCAAACCTGAACCCAACAGTAGTTTCTAATCAATTCGTGATCAAAAGATTTTTATTGATTTCATCATATAAAATACATTAATCTAAAATTTATATATATTATCATCACTCTCAGTATCTCAATCTAAAATACTAAAAATATTTATTTATTAATGACTCGTTTCAACCAAGGAAACTCCCATGATGGGCCAGGCCGGACGGCCCATATTATGGAAACGTACCAACAATCTCTGAGCAGCGCTGTCACTTTTGTGTGCCACAAATCCGTTCTCACATCCGCAGAGCCGCGGCGGCCTCAAGCCCGAGCAAAACGCTGTCTAAAACCCTCCCGGTCCGGAGTACTTTCGGTATGGCGCTGAAGGTCCCGATTTGCCAATTGTGCTGGGTATCACCGGCGCCAACTCCGTCGAGAGACCCCGGTGAGAGATGGAGTTTCCTAGTCGGCCAACCACTCAAAACCTCGTTTCCCAGTGCCGTCCCAGGTCTGGAGCTTGACTTTGGAATGGAAACTGTCTTATTGGTTGCCGTTAAACACACGCACAACTAATAGAATACCCTGTAAATTCCTCCAGGCATGGAAGAGCCTAGAGGGTAGGGGTTAAGGAAGTCACAAGTTTTGTAGTAAGGAATAGTGTTCATCTCAAGGTGTGAGTGAATCCAATGACCTAAGGAACCCAAGATTCCGTGTCACATTAAGTTTAATCTCGTATTTCATGATTATGCTTTAGAAGTTCTTGCACTTATTAGTGTCACCTCTACAATTGACCATTCTGTTTGGCGAAAAATGCAAGTCTTCCTGAGTTGACCTTCTAGTTTTGACTTGATTATATCTTTGTCATTTATCTCGAAATTTAACTTTTATTTGAAGTTAAATATGGCTTGTATTGAAATAAGTTGGCAAGTGAACATTTCTTTTCTAGTGATTATACTTTTTAGAGATCATTTTTATCTTGTTAAGGATAATCTTTATCTTGCAAATTACCTAAATTTTCTCTTATTAGGAAAAGAAATATTCCAAAGGTCATGTGTCATTGTATCAAGAAAGTTGTCAGGATTGGAGGAGGCTATGCGAATTCGGAGGTATGCATATGCAATGTTATATTCAAGAGGAATTTAACATGCCATGAGAACTTGAGAAATAGTACTCTTTGTTTTCTTTCATCCGCATGGATATGTTGTCCTATTGCAACTCTTTGGTGTTGTTACTCTTCATAATGTTTTTTGTTTAATCATTCAAATAAGCAAGGGCAGGATCTTTTTTTGGTTATCATCAGCTAGCTTAGAGTTAAGTAGTGATATTTTATAGATAAAATCTCAGAATCATGAATGGGATTGTAATTTGAAAAATGTATTCCTGCTGTCACAATTTTGCTTAAAGACCAAGTCAACAAAAGACTATGGAGATGATGAAATCATAGCATTTCTATCCTGCTTTTCTATTGTTTTAATTATTAGCAAGCAAAAAGGTGATTGGTAATCTGCTTAAATACCATGATAAAAAATTCCGATCGGGTTACTAGTAATCTTAAAAGCTTAAGCTATTAGGAAATGACCCAATACATTTATAAGCTTTGACAAATCTGAAGGTCTGGGAAGTCATTGTTGTTTGACCATAAACTAAAGTTTGACTTTTTGCTAGTTGTCTGCATAAGTAATGAAACCCCAATAGCTGGAAATCACAGAGCTTCCTCAAGACTGAAAAGGTGGGATTTATAGCATCTACTGGCTAGAGCTGCTGGAAATTGTCCTCAACCTTGCAAGCTTCAAAGGCTTTGATTTTAATTGGTAAGCTAATGACAGTTTGTCTAGGTAAGGTTAAACATTAGATCAAGTTAGTTAAAGTTTGTAACTTGATACTCAAGGTGAATCTTTAAGTTGGTGAAAGGGAAAAAAAAGGAAAACAAGAGAGGGGAAATCAGCTTATACATGGTCACATGCTGGGAAACCATATCTTGTCTGTTGAATGTGTATCAATGTGTTATGGAGAGTGTTTGTTTAGTATGCTCATTTCAGTACGGTGTTACTGTCATGCTCCAGCCAAGCTTTTTGCACGTCATACCAGTATGTACTGTTTCCAGCATGACTAACATGGAAAGGCTGAGTATTACCTAAAACTTTTCAACCATATTATTTTGGCAATCCCAAGTTCACATGATGGGCCTTGTAGTATGTAAAGGTCCAGACCGATCACTCAATAAATTGTATGTGATGATTCTAACAACCAATATAATAATATATAGATATAATTACATGCACACTTAGTGTTGGATGAACAAGATGCATTCTTTGAAATTAATTGTGGTTGTGGGTCACAAGAATTCATTTGGATTCTGATTTATTTTAGAATTAATAATGATCTGCTGTTGTAATGCTTACTTTCAGAATTTAGAAAGAAGTATCACTTATCTGGAAATGACATATGAGATGATGTTATTAACTAAATTTCTTAATTACTTGAAGAGCAAGGGAGCTTCAAAGTTCAGTAAAAGTAAGAAAGAGGCCACCATTAAGGCGTGGAAAGGTCTCTGGAAAGCTTTTAGTGCCAGACCACATCCCAAGACCTCCATATGTGGATTCAGGCTTGTTGCCAGAATTATCTAGCGAGCATCAAGTACATAATGATGAGGGTATTGCTTGCATGAGAGCTGCCTGTGAGCTTGCTGCACATGTTCTGGACCATGCAGGAACATTGGTTAGAGTAAGAACGTATCTTTTTAATTTATGGTAAAAGCAGTAAGAACATTCTTCTTCTTCTTCTTCTTCTTTTTCTTCTTCTTCTTCTTCTTCTTCTTGCACCTTATGGCAGTCTAATTATCAAAATTACTGCTTTTTTGATGCATGATACTGTTTCTCTTCTTGTTCTCCTTAGAGCAGTCTTAATTATCAAAACTACTGCTTTTTTGATGCATGATATTGTTTCTCTTGCAACATCTGCATGTGCATATCTCTTATTTATGAACAGCACACTTGGTCATGCTTAAACTTTTCACTAAAGAAAATACTTTTTCATTAATCTAGAAAGTATTTTTTTCCTTTTTCAAAGAATCCTATATTCATCAATATAACATATTAACATTGGATTGGTACCTATATCTGTCAGCCATCTGTAACTACAAATGAAATTGATAAAGCAGTGCACAAGATGATTATTGATGCTGGGGCTTATCCTTCCCCACTTGGATATGGTGGATTTCCTAAGAGTGTGTGCACATCAGTCAATGAATGCATGTGCCATGGAATACCTGATTCCCGCCAACTGCAGGTATTATGATGTCATTTTGCATCATTTTTTTGACATTACCTTCCTATAGGATTGCTATTTGTCTCTGCGAGCTAATGGCATCTGTCTTTTGCAGGATGGAGACATAATAAACATTGACGTGACTGTTTATTTGAATGTATGATATTCAACTTCTTTTGACTGTCTTATTTGTTACTTGCATCCAGAAGAAAATATTATTCCTTGTGGCATATTAAGACTTGTATGTTGCCTTATGCTATAATGTCTAGTTCTCTACTTGAAACTTGAGGTTGCCTCATATAAAGACTTATATATTGCCTTATGTTTAATATCTAGTTATCTAGTTAAAGTATGTTGCCTCACACTTTAACATCAATGTGCTTTTCTAAATATGGTGGGTTTTTTGGTAATAAGGTATAGAGCAGCATTTTTTTCACTAAAAGATGGACAAGTTTAACATAAAGAGGAATGAGAATATATACTATGATATTAGTAGTCATTTGCTTGATATGGAAAAAAACAGAGTAGGTTAGGAGTTAGGAGTAAACAGAAAAATCTCTTTGATTTATGCTTAATTACAATTACTGCACATGCTTTTCATTCCAGGGTTGCCATGGGGACACATCAAAAACATTTCTGTGTGGAAATGTGAATGAACCAACAAAGCGCCTTGTAAAGGTAATTTGTGGATGTATTATGCTAGTTTTGTTTCTAAGTATTGCCCTTTAAGATCTCATATAGTTATTTTCAGTGTCCATATGTGTTTCAAGTGATGTTGTAGATGATGCATAAGAAGGAAATAGTGGTAATTTACCTTTGTTAAATTATTTTTTTGAGCTAAATAGCAAACATGAAACACCGTTCCTTTTGGAGATTTTAGTGATAAATGGAGCTTTATTTTGTGGGTATTCTTAGTATAACAAGGAGACAACATAATTGCACTTTCATGAATTGGCTGGCTCTTAATTACTTAGTTTGCTAAAACTTGACTTGAAACGCATATATTGAAGTGTGCTTTATTATCTTTGGACAGTGAATTCACAACTTGGAAATTTTTAGTTATTTACTTTAAAATTGTTGCTTGATCAATTCCAATCTCGTCAAATATTGTTCACAATCCAAGACCACCTTAGTCCAATCTTGATTTTGCTCTTGGTCTTCTGCATATTGTTATGTGAACCTTGATTTGAATGCCAAGGATTGTTACTTGTCCTTTGTTTTTTATTTCGTATATGTTTGTTTGTGAAGCATGTGTATAATCAAATCTTTTGTTCCTTATAAAAGATGCTTCTAAGTTCTATCCATGTTCTTGTAATTTTTAAATGCTAGATAAACTCTAGATTGAGAATCAGTCCTTTCAATTAACCTGATCAGTTATAATTTGACAACAAAGTAAACAAGGTTGACTAGAAAAGCAGAAAATCATCAGATTACCAAACATAATCTAAATAAGCAAAAACAGTATTGGTGCCAGAAAATCATCCACATTCATGGAATGAACACTCTGGATAGAGTAAGGATAAAGCATTTCTTTAGGGAACTTGAAATATGCTGGTATGTTGGCCCAAGATGCTGATTTCTGACACAGCAAATGGCTTGTAGAACTTCTTATGGACTCATACATGTTAGCAGGAGGAGATTTTTATGATTGTTTGTGCCAAAGTTTCAAATAAAGCATTGATATCGCATCATATGGTCCAGAACCAATCAACATTTTCTTTATTGTTTTTTTCGGCTGGGTACTGGGTGTTAGGATCGATATATTGCCAGCACGCTGGGTACTATGCCAGTCCAGTAGATTACCAATACTGGTACTTGACCCAAATTTACAACCTTGGTTTATACTAGGGAACATCAAGCTATAATCTTCTTGTTCCACCTTATAACTCCTTTACCATCTCTTATTCTATTTTAAGTCTCAGTTTTCACCTCATTGGTTTCCTGGTTGTGAGATTCTTTAACAAACTTGAATTAAAATGAAATTTAGTATGTAGGGATTTGTTCTCCAAGTTGATGCAGATCTTTTTGCACATCTTCCTGCTCTCGACTGACAGATTGAACTGGTCAAACATGAGAAAATCATGAAGTATGCCAGAGAAATGAGTTTCTCCATCTTTTATCATTTTTAGGTTTCATTTTCAATGTTTTTCTTAATTGACTTGTAACTGTAATAGAAAAAGAAGTTTCCAAATTGGAAACTAAGTTTACTTTGGTTTTCTGCTTTTTATAGGTGACTGAAGAATGCCTAGAGAGGGCTATATCTGTCTGCAAGGATGGTGCTAGTTTTAAGAAGATCGGCAAGAGAATAAGGTATTATAATAGTCTCACTTGGTAAATTCTTCTTTGAAAAATACAGAGGCAAAGTTTATGTCAATTTCCAAACTAGATAACAGATCTTCACTATGTATTATCTTTTTTTAAATGGTCATCCAGCACTTCAATTGAGCAGTATATTTTGACTTGACTTTGACAAATTGGTGCTGGGATGATATGAAATAATCATCCAATATCAGGCAATGGTTTTGTGATATAGCTTTAGTTTAGATGGAAAATAGGTGGGCACAAATTATTTTAATGTATAAAATATAATTGTGCATCTCGTAGTGATTTCAATAGGTGCTCGGGCACTCACCTAAGTGCTTGGGCGAGGCGAGGCCCGAGCACCTCGCTTCATTTCCAGGCGCCTCACTTCAAAGAGGCGTTGCTTGGGCACTCGCCCGAGCCCAGGCGACGCCGGGCGACCGAACCAATGTTAAAACGCTGGTTCGGTCTGCTTTAGTTGGTTCAATCGAACCAACTAAAGCACCTTTCTCTCGCGTCTTCCTCAACCTTAACCTTGCTCATTGCTCGCTCGCGCCATTATCGCCATTTGCCTTGGTTGCTCGCCGCCACTTGTCTTAAGCATCGCTCGCGCTCGTTGCTACCGTTGCCGTTGCCACTATCGTCGCTCCTGCTTCTTCTCCCGCTGCTCGTTGCTACCACTGCCACTGCCACTGTCGCCACTCTCGCTCTTCTTTGTCATTGCCGCTACCGCTACCGCTTATCGTGCTACCGATTATCCTGCCGCTTGGTTGCTCGTTGCCGTTCTGCCGCCATCATTGCCATTATCCGCTTCGCGCCGCTCATTGAGTGCCGTCCGTTGCGATTATCTTTGTTAATAGTATGCTAATAGTATACTGCTAACAGTATTTTTTATTTATTAGATTAATAATATATTATTTTGATTTTAATACTATTATTTTTATTTATTTGAAATTATTATTAGATTTTTATTTAAATAATTTAATTAATTAATTATATTATATATTTTATATTTTAGCATCTCGCTTCGCTCGGGCGAACGCCTAGGCGAGTGCCTAGCGCCTTGAGCGTTTTTGGACCTTGGCACCTTTTGGTGCCTAGCCTTTTTTAAATCATTGGCATCTCGAGGTTGAGTTATAAATCTATATACAACTTGTTTAAACATGAAAGGGTTTTGTTTAAATCTGCAATTAGGCTAGGATAAAACTTTATGTGCTTAAACAGTTATACCTTTAGGTTATTGTGAACCCATTCTTGTGTATAGGAAAGTATCTTTAATTGTGCCTCGAAAAGTTAAACTTCAATTATTGCATGCTACAGTCATTTTACTTCAAAATTTGAGTGATTCAAATATACGCCATTCTCGACGAAAGAATTGAAATTACAGTCTATAAAAATACAATGATATTTAGTGAAGCAATTAGCCATTAGTTCTCTTAGTCTACTGATGGAATAGTAATCCTAGAGTTAATTCACGAAGGAAATGTTTGTTTATCAAAATTGGATTGCAAGTATCAATCTATTGGTAACAAGGATTCTGATGTGAACATCTTAATATACTAATGCAAAGTGCTGCATACATTAGTAAGCTAACGTGGGTGTAGATTGGAAACTGTAAGGTTTTGTTGTCACATCCAATGAATTCAATGGTAGCTGAACTTTTATCAGATGTGCTGCATCTAGGTGATGATAATATGATCTCAATTTTCAGAAATGTTGGATTTTTTCTTTGCATCATAACATAAACGAATAACCTTTTGCTGTATAATGATTTGTATTTTGTTGCAAATGTCAGTCTTTTGCTTCTTAAGCTTAGCTTCTATTTAATCATAACAATATTTTATTTCCTTTTCTGCACAATATTGTAGTGAGCATGCTGAAAAATATGGCTATGGTGTTGTGGAGCGTTTTGTTGGTCATGGTGTAGGGACGGTATTCCACTCTGAGCCACTCATCTTGCATCATCGTTAGTAAACCTTCACATCTGTTGCCTTACTGTCTCGTCTTTTATATTTTACATTGAAATGTTATTTGAAATGTGATGGCATGAAAAGGTTTTCAAAGACATACTATATTTGCAAGTACCATTCACAATAACTGTGAGATGCTTAGAAGCAAGGTATGCAATACCGACTGGTACCGCCCGTATTGGGCGGTACATACCGGTTTGATAGGATACCGGTACACGAACTGCCCGCTACCAGTCGGTATAATTTTTTTTTTATTTTTTTAATAAAAAAATTATTTTTTAATAAAAAATTATTTTTCAATAAAAAAATTATTTTTTAATAAAAAATTATTTTTTAATAAAAAAAATATTTTTTTTAGGTTCGGGCGACGTCGCCGAGGCTCGGGCGACGTTGCCGAAGCCTCGGCGACGTCGCCAAGGGGATGTCTCCCGTTGACATTTTTCCATTTTTTAATAAAAAAATTATTTTTTTTTCTTTTCGGGTGACGTCTCCCAAGGCGACATCGCTCGTTGACATCTCGGGCGACATTGCCGAGGGCGATGTCGCCGAGGGAAAAAAAAATATCTATGTATATATATAATATTTAATAAATATTATTTATAATTATAAATATATATACCGAATGGTACGTCGAAATGTACTGTTCAGTATATGGTACCATACCGTACTAGCGAAGTGTCGAAACTCCGGTACGGTACGGTAGTGCAGACCTTGCTTAGAAGTTTCTATAATGATGGTACTCTTACCTTTGCTACTCCTGGAGATTTGGTGTGTGTGTATATATATATACATATATATATATGTATATATATATGTATGTATATATATATGTATATGTATATGTATATATGTATGTATATATGTATATATATATTTATATATATATGTCCTTTGATTGAATGCAACTTTCAGTTGCTAGGTCTTTAATTTTTTTTTTTCTTATTTAGCAGCTAATATCTTGCTTTGACAAGCATCAGAAAGAAATAATCCACTTGTACACATTGCTTCTAGACATGGAATTTTCATGAATTCAATGAACCCTCATGAATCTTTCAAGGTTCATCTATATTGTTTTGATAACTCATGTAGTTGCCAGGTCAAATACTAGTAACCAGGGGTGGGGGGGTGGTTTTCCTGGCAAGTGGCTTTTGCTGCACAGAAAATGGATGTGCTGATGTAACATTGCCAACAGAGCATATATATATATATATAGTTATATATATAAAAAAAGCAAAAAATTTAGAAAATTATGAAATATGAATAATACTTACCTCCTCCAGTGTGATCTCCTCGTTTCCTCCTTCTGGCATGCTTGAGGCTGTTCTCTAGAATTTTTATGGCAAGACTATAGAGGCATAAGGCAGGGCAATACTTCATTACATATCAAGCAGAAGAGAAGCAGATGATGATGAGTATTATTGAAGTTCTACCTACTTTTATGTTATCATTTCTTTTATTATGAAATGCGTTATGCTTGAACAATGTCTCTTCATAATATTCTTTTGTAATGAACTGTCTCTTAAATTGCTATTATGTGTACACAGGAGAAACCATTAAGATGAAAACTGTAGGATGTTCTTGGTGCTTTGTATAAGGTTTTAGCTTGTCTTAAATGTTTAAACATTCTTCAAATGCCTCTCCTGGGAATACTAATGCCTGATAAAGTTTGAAAATTTTAACAATTGTGTTATAGTAGCATTTCTAAATTATTTAAAAATGAACCATGATGACAGATCTATGTATATATTTGCATTATTGTGCAGCTTAATATTTTAGTGCAAATCACTTATTAATATATGCCCTTATACTGATGGCAATATTTTGTTATTTAGGTAACGACAGATCTGGGTGTATGGTTGAAGGTGAAACATTTACAATTGGTAAGTGTTTTATATTTTATGGTTGTGTTGAGTAATTGACAAATTTAAAATTACATTTGTCATAAAGTGTGCCTGGTATAAATGCTATCACATCCTTAGGTTTAGAATCCGTGAAAAATGGTTGAGCTCATCTATTTTAAATGGAGTTAATGCTAAAATAGTTGTGGTTGATCCTCTTTTTTTCTTTTGAAGGAATTGCACTACTCTATGCAAGGTCATTGAAACTCTTTCATAGATCTTTGGTAGTTTTTGGATGATATTTTTATGATTTACATTGTAGAATAAACTGTAGGTTAGCTATTGGAAATGACAAATAAAAACTACTTAGTAGGAAGCAAGTATATTGAGTTAAAAGGTAAATGCAGATGAAAACCAGCAATCTGTTATTGTGTATCCCCTGTAAACTGGTCTGTTTTTCACAGTACTTTGTTGGTCGTAAAAGGATGCAAGTCTTAGTAAGTGTATGTATTCTGTGGGCTTGAAGAAGGATCAAATATGTTATGATAGGGTCTGAACATTGAACTAGAACCCGCGTATTCAAAACACAGAATGTGGATGAATATTTTATTTGAAGCTAAACCAAATTATATTTCATTTGCTAATTTGACATTTACCATTACTGGTATTTCAGATTGCAGAAAGAACTAGTTACATTCAACAAAATGCATAACCCATGTGCTACATTTTTCCTCCAATGCTTCCTCAAAAATAACCCTAGCAGATCTTTTGAAGATATGAAAAAAATAATAATAATAAAGATTTCATGTGTGCAAACTGCAACATAACCATTTAAAGCATGAGGACATTTCTTTGCTTGTGCGATTGTGATGGTTCTATACTCCCAAATACATAACTTGTTTTAGATCTTCTGTTAACTTAGCTAGTACCTGCTTCCTAGGGAAGTCATTGTACTCTCTGATACTAAAATTAAGATATCTCTAAGATAAAGTCCAGATGCATCTCCCAACTTTTAAAGAACCTTCCAAAAATAATTCCCATCCTATCTGACTCGCACAAACCTAATATATAGGGCCAGTAGGCCATATGAACCCCATATATGGGTTGTTTGGGTTTGTGAGAGAGCAAGATAGGATGAGAAGCTTTTTTGACATGTGAACTGTGAAGAGAAAAAAAGAGAAATTTATGAATAATTAGGTGTAGCTTTGTTCGAGTATTTATTGAAGGAAAATTATTGAATATATGCTAAGGAGACCTATGGATGTTGTAGTTAAAAGTGGTGAGATGATTGGTATCTGCGGTACGAGAAGTAGAGGGAGACCAAAAAAACTCTATTATAAACTATAAGTAAATATTTAAGTACACTTATTTAACTAAAAATATGACCTTTGTATAAGCTCAATGAACGACAAAAGATGCATATGGTCAACCCCAACTATTTGGTATTTGTGGCTTGTTATTGTTGTTGCTATGTGCACACCTGGGTGTAGTAGCTACACAATTAGCGTTCACTTATACTGTATAAAGGAGGATATTTGTTCGGTTTTTTATGTAGTTCTATCTTTACAGAGCCCATTCTAACCATGGGAAGCATTGAGAGCATCACTTGGGATGATGGATGGACTACTGTTACAGCGGATGGCAGCCGTGCTGCACAGTTTGAGCATACAATTTTGATCACCAGAACTGGTGCTGAGGTTTTGACAAAGTGCTGAGATCATCATATATTTACCCATTCAATGGCTAAATGGTAATCTCTCTCTAACCACTTCTTGTTCTCCCTGATGATGCTTTTTGTTCGTAGAGATGTTATTTAAGCAAACATAATGGGAACTTGATAGATTTAAATATTTGTTCCCTAAGCCAAATTAGTGTTTCACCGTATAACTTTATTTTCGTTTTTTGGAACTTCCAGGATCTCAATGCTGGCCACATATGTGGTTCGGCATATTGGTCTGAGACCCATCTAAAGTGAGGTAGGAAATTTTATGGTTCATCTCATTTATAGTTGGCTCTCTTTGACCTAAATGTCATATACGATAGACACATGACGGCAACTGGCACAGCAGTTTTTCAGGAATTACCTGGAAAGTGAATCGAATAGATGGGAGTGATCTTCTTACTATTTTCTCTTTCAGTGCTGATATTGTGACACCCAATTTAATTGATAATATGCTTCCTTAGTTCCTCAACAAGTGACAAATGTATCCATATGGGCCCCATCATCTAAGACAATTAACAGAATAAAGTAACAGCCTACTACTAGTTGAAACATTATGTTTCTATATGGGGATGTTTGATGGTATTTTGGCTATCCATAACTAGTACCAAAAGAAAAGGTCCGACTATTGCAAAGGCTTGGGGCTTTATATACCACTTGCCATTTTGGTTATGATAAGGCTTGGGTCATATATATACTGACATTTAGTCATTTTAATTACGAGAGACATTCATTCTATGTCACTGAGTGAAATTACATGCTTGGTGGTGTTACTATGAACCATTGGATTCCACAATGGCAATGGAGTGATCAATCTTCGTTTTCGTATGTCGTTGGCGTGATGTATGATGATACAAAAAAAAAATTGATAGAAAAACCATCTGCGATGTTCAATCATATTCTTGTAGTAGAATTTGTTGTGATGGAAAGTGTTGATAGATCTGAAGTGGTGTGTGCAAGCAGAAGCTTGTTGCCTCCCAAAGGTTGTGGTTCTTCCATTTCCAATCGACATGGGACCATGTGGCATCGAGTAATGATAGCTTGCATTCAACATATTTGTAGCTTGTTATTGTATGTGTATCATGAAATTATTATGCCTCTTGACAAAACAAAAGACAGATCCATCAGGGCCCTCTCCCCCATTTGCTTCAAGAGAAGAAGACATGGTATTATTCTTTTTCTCTATACTTACCGTTTATAACGTTAATTAGAGGCTTACGATTCTCTAACATTTATTTTCTCTAAATTGCTATTTGCAGTGTTTGCTTGTATTCATGATTGCCGGTCTTCTTTTAAAGAGAAAAACCATATCAAGAGGGATCTATTCTTTCCGAAACCATATTCTTCTCAAAACATATGAGATTTGGTACCACAAGCGAGTGTGATGCACAATTACTTGTGAATGAATATTCTACTTTCATCAAAGGCAAGCAATTAGGTCACTAATGTCCGGAGTTAGAATCCTAATCTCCCAAAGAGGGCAAGATTATGCTCCCAAATCCCAAAATCTTCACTAAGGTCTCCACATGTGATTGCTAGTATCCAAGGTTGCAAGTAACGCAACGTTCTCTGAACACTATGACTTGCACTTATTCTGCAGTGATCGTGAACTATATATTTGTTAGTGCTTGGTCGATTCCAATGTGTTTAACCAATACTTCCAACTACAAAGCCTTCCATTGCGCTTTCCTCTTTTCTTCCACAAACCAATGCTGCATGTTGAGTGCAACACACTCGTTACAAGGCATTCCAATTTCCAGGAAGGCAGCACGTGTTCGTTCATTTGGTCGAGGTTGTTGTATCGGTATGTGATGGGATGACTTCGATACAATTATTGGGAAAAAAAATTATGCGTAAATTTAGATCTTGATAGTTCGATACGGAGGATGATTCAGATTAGATCGTGATCACTTTTCAAGTTTGTCACGTTGAGTGCATCGAATTATCAAGTCGAGATCTTGTAAAATTGTATCGGGGGTAAATTTAGAAAAATTATAATGCGGGTATGCATGCATGCCTGATAAATTTTTTATTATGTTTAAATTAACTCGGAGGATTTGTTGGAAGTGTTGAATCTATTAAGAGTCGATCATAATCTCTCAAGGTGATTTTTTTTATTTATAATATAATGGATGATCGTGAGACTCGAAGATTGACTGGACAATGGGGGCATGAATTCGTCGCGCTTAGCGAATCGGGACCCACATGATGTGTGTGTGAGCTAGAATGTCGCCTACATGCTATTATTGAGGGTATCGGCAACCAGAAGTCAAGTGTGTAGCATCGTTTAGAAGAAAATAATCCACTGAACCGAGTAATAAATAGATTAGAAATCGAAACAGTTCTTCCATCAGACCTTTCTCTATCCTCTCGCTGCCCCGCAGTTCCCCGTCAGGTCACTGCACACACCGTTCTCTCGTGGTCGCACCTCCTTCCCACGCTGTTCAACTTTCTTCTCTTCCTATCGTCCTCTCACCGCCCTAGCATTTATTTGTGTACCGATGCTGACCATTCATGTTGCAGCCTCTCTCTCCCTCTCTCTCTCTCATGGTCACCTGACAGTTCTTCTCACACTGTCATGCACAATCCAACTTGAAGGAGCCCGCTGCTCCTCCTATCGTGTCCCAACAGTAAAGAGGACGCCCCACACTCACATGGGCAATCAATCGTTAGTGTTCTCAAGTCTTCCGGTCATTATGTATGCCTCGCACGACACAGACATATTTCAGTGTGTTATTTCAATTAATAATAATAATAATAATAATAATAATAATAATGAAAGTGCTATCATCTTCAAAAAAAGATTTCATTTTTAATAGTTGACCTGGTGTGGCTAGTAAATACTAAATGAATTTCACAAGACGATGGAAAATAATAATTATATCATGACCATAACTAATATGGGTTAGTTTGGTAAAGAAATATAATAGATACATAAAACACACACAACATTCAACATCATAGTAATTTTTTAAAGGGTGATATTACAGAATTAAAATTTCAACCAACGCTTACTCGACCATGACATGACGGAGTACTGTACAATAAATATGTATATCCACAGTGGAGACAGCTTCATGCATTAACTTATTTATTAGGATGAAGTAATGCGACATGGCCCTACTCGAGCCACTAATGCGAGAGCCATGAACGGTGCTGTCCTTCTAAGTTAATGGAACATGTCCTTCCTTGGCCTCAACCAAAGGCGCGAGAGGAGGAGTTGTGATGTCCTTCCTTTGGTGGGTGAGCCCCCGCTTTGTGTGCTCGGCACGGATGAGCCAATTCTTAGATAAGTAAGAAGCTGCCACGAGCATCTCAAACACTTGGCTGCCGTCCATAGGCCATGATTGCTGCACGCTAAAAAGCTACGCCCTCTAATTTAAGACTCAACCAGCACCCTTGGAATTGCTTACCGTTGAAAAGGAGGCTGCATTCGACTTGGATCTCCTCCGCCTGCCAGTTCTCCAAAGGAGCAAAGATCCTCTCAGCTACAGCAAGTTGTTTGTTCATCAGCTTGGAGCATGAGAAGTGGAGCTGGATTCACTCCTGCCTCTTCCAGCCAGGGCAGGACTTTCAGATCTCTAGATCTCTTCCTCAGGCTCACGGTTATTCCCCTCAGCGCTGCCTCCTTGTGGGTGATGGCCACCAACAAGCAGGCCAACGACGCCTACGGCAAGGTGGAATTCAGCAACATCACCGGACTCAAGTAACAAGCATCCGGCTCTACTTTCCCCTCCTGTGCTTCCCCTCTTCCATCTCCTGTGCTTGATGCTCTGTGGTCATGCAGGTACTTGGTCTGCACAAATGCCATCTCCCTCGGCTACGCTGCTGCTTCGATTCTCCTCTCTTTCCTTGGGTGTTTCGACGGCGACTGGCTTTTCTTCATCTTGGACCAGGTCATGGAATCTGACCGCATTCCTGTGTTCGACATGTTACTGATTTGTTTCCGGTGCTCCATGGTGCGTAGCAGGTGTTTGCCTACCTGACGGTGACATCAGGATCAGCTGCGACGGAGGTGATGTATTTGGCATATCAGGGGGACACGGAAGCCTCATGGAGCGAAGGGTGCAGTTACTACGGCAAGTTCTGCAGCAAGGGCAAGGCGTCGTTGTTCTTGCACTTTGCGGCGTTCGTGTGCTTCGTGGCTCTGTCACTGCTTTCGGCTTACGAGGTCTTCAGCAAGTATGAGGCGCCTCCTCTTTCTTCCAAAGACGTGGGAGACCAGGCGGGATAGTCTCGAGATGTGCTATTCTACATATGTTTGTTCTATGTTCATGGTGTTTGGCCTCCATTGCTCCTCTAGGACGAGTATGTTCCCACTGCTTATTTCCCTGAAATCACCTACGCATTCCGAACTTTCTTTTATCTACATGCATGTGGGAGTGATGAGCATATTTAGTCTCATATCGATTGACTGAGGAGTAAAAAAATCATCATTTTCTTAGGTTTATTATCGATTGGAAAGCTCAAGTGGGCCTGGAATTAAAGCAGTGGCAATGTGCTCTCACTCAATGATCGGGATCTTAGAAAAATATTCCTCGCATGTTCCCAGAAAACCTCCTTTCATATTGGACAGCCAATTTATATGGGCAAGATCACAAACTTCATATTCATCTTAGAGTACATATCGCAGTCCTCCATCGTTCCGAATGGCCATCATCAATCATATTGATCTATTTTCACATAGTGACCGATAGCAGAAAGTACTAACATGCATGTATTGCTAAAATCAACGTCACACATCTCTTTCACACAAAAGGTGGCGAGTGACATGGGCCCGGTGATCTTTCTCGTTCCTTTGGAGGCGACTTCCGTCGGACGCAACTCGTGGGAGCCACCGGCGACGATGACAGATGAGGCATGAAGAGGCGTTGTTCGGCTCACGCCACCATTCATTGACGACTCTTTCCTTTCTGGTTTTGGTCGCTTGTCGGACCCTTTTAGCTTCTCCATTCCTGCCGTCTTGTTCGTTCCTGTGACGGCTACTATCGCTATTTCTGTTTCGTTCCCGTGACATTAATCGCAGTTCTTTAAAGGAAGGAAGAAACAAAAGCTTTTTCTTAAAATAATAATCATCATTTCGAATAATTCATTAGGAATTTCTTATCATAGTATTGGCTGTAACAATCACTGTAGGCTTTCTAATTATTGCACAAATAATATAACAGGAACCATGGCGATTCTTAATATATTAACAAGTCATCAAAGGCGCCGATACAGACACAAAACGCTTTGGGTTGGCTTTCAACCAAAGAATCCGGTCCGACTCCAAACGGCGTCCCGAACCCGGCTCATGTCCCGGCCCTTGAGCGTGCGGCCCGCCCCTTCGAGCACCGACGTCGCCTCGCTCCTCCCCTTCGCCCTCGCCAAGTACTCGTGCGGCGGCACCCACCCTCCTTCTCTTGTCTCCTCCTCCGCCTCCCGGTCGAACAGCCCGACCGGCGCGGCAGGCTCGTCCTGTAGGAACTTGGGCCAGACGGGGACCTCCACCGGCGCCGAGGCAGCCGACGCGGCGCTCCGTCGTGGCATGCGCCCGTCCTCGAAGGCGACGGAGAGTCCGCCCTCTCGCCGGGCGGCCCATGGGCGAGCCCTGTTGGAATCGGACCGTCGCCGGCTCGACTCGCCGGCAGCTGAGCCGTAGTCCGAGGACCAGAACACCTGGTCCTCGGCGAGGTCGGGGAAGTCCGCCGCCGTCACGTGACCTTCGTGCGTGTAGCCGAGGAGGCGGTCCGGGGCGTGCCTCCGCGCCTTCGCCATCGAAACGGGACCGGCTGGTCGAGAAAGGGATTGTGCCACTACTCTTTCTTCCACGGAACCTTCCGATCGCGGACTCGGGAGAGATGCGGAGGCTTCATTTATAGAGCGCGCGCGAAGCAGCAGCCTCGATCGTCTTTACTGTACAATCGTGACGGCGGGGGCTCCACGTAGGACCCGTCGACGTGGGCAGGGGGCCCAGTCCCACGTGGGTTCTCGGTGGATGGCGCACGGTAGCCTGTGCCTGATCGACACCCGTCACGTCGGCCCCTCCTCAGATTCTAATCAGGTCCTCGTCACGACAATTAAAAAATATGGCCTTCGCTTTGGGTGTCGCTGTACCGCGAGGATGATGCAGCATTGCTGTTGATTGATGGCGGTGGCTGATGAGAGAATGGAAACAAGTTCTTTATTAGACTGGGTGTCCTCTGTGAACCGAACAAAGGAATCCTACCACCGTCGAGCTCCATTCCCCCTCCTGTCTACTTCTTTCAATAATGCTATCTTTCATCTACAACGGCGTTCAGGTCTGCTGTGAGCCGCGCGACGTTAGAAGACAAAAGTACAGGGGTTGCTCTTACGCTGCATGAGGGCGCCCCTTCTTTTTGGCGACTGCGACCGCGATAGCTGTAGCTCGAGCTCGCGCCTCTGATCTCACGACACGTGGTCATGCCACGGCTTATCTCTCCGCTCCGTGACAAAGCCGTTGCATGACATGACCATGACGCGTTGGCCGACGTCACGTCTCGGCACGATGACAAATCGGATTTTTTTTCGGATATTTGTACTTATCCGCTCTGCATAAATCGGATTAACTTCATGTTAAAATGAACGTTGATTGAAAGAAACATAGACGAATCGTATTTAAGACGGAGCGGAGAAGATGTGAGAGATCCAAGGCTTTTAGGTTGCTCTGGAATCAGAATCTTTCCTGCCGCTGGACCCCAAGAAGCATATAGTATGATTCCCTGCTGCACAAGATTCTGTAGTGGCATCACCGAAAGGTGTCCTCCCTAATGACCCATTAAATTAGGGTATTATTTATTGGTACAGCGGAATCGACATGATTAGGGGTGATTAATGTGCTTATCGTTTAATATGGGTATGCGGGGGGTAACATTTACTAGATAATAATACTACACGCGAGGGAAACAGTGCTATTGTTTATCATCTAATGGTATTAAATGGCATTCCTTTGTTTGCAGCTCCTGTCATCTGTAGAGATGTATTTGACACAAGCAGATGAACTTTGTGATAATATGACTTTGATGATTTTATTACATGAATATAGAAGCAAAGGCTGCTTCACATTCCTCAAATGAATCCACCTCACAGACATGTACAGCACAAGGCAGACCCAGTGGATGGTCCATTATTGCTCGAGTCTACAGATGACAAAGCATCGAACTAGACAAAATTCTGACCTGGTTGATTGTATAAAATGAGACCACTATCACTGTACTAATTGTTCGTGATCCTGACCATAGTTGGGGAACGGAGAAACATGAATTGGCAACGAATGCAAGTTTCCAGCAAACTCTGCTTTCGGTCCAGATTGGCGAGAAAACCATCCTTCAAGATTAACATTACTAAACTCGAGTACTTGTCTCTGGGACCAAATTACAGCCCAGAATTAGCTTGGTATGATTCCAGGGGGGCACATATCTTCAACTGCCACATGAATACTCATGTTAAATCTTTTAGTTTTAGGGCCTGACACAGCTGAATCTTCTGGCTTTCCATTCTCGCCTGAAGAAGCTTTTCCTTCAAACTGTGCTTCTGAGTTCCTCTAGGCCATACGATACATCCTTTCATTCCCGGTGTAACACGAGGGTCCAACAAATCAGGGGAACACAGCCCCACACTCGGGGAGCTTTGGCCCACTTCCTCAGATTTGACATCGGAAGAAAGGGCGGCATTTGGCGTCCTACAATTTGAGAACCTTCCATTAGATAATTCTACAGAAATGTTCTTGCTATCACCTTTAGTTGCAGATGATGACCTCCAAAACCTACTTATAGAAGATTCCTTCTTCCTATGCTGTCTTGTGGTTGTCGAGCAAATTTCACTGATTCCACTGTTTATCTTGGCATTATCTCCTTGCTCATCCCAATATGTTCCTCTTACTGATCCATTATTTTCTTCATAGATGCAATTCACGGATGGGTCACTCTGGTCTGGAGAATTACAAGAAGCCTGCCCCTCAAGCTGGCTCACAGTTTCCCAACCACTATCACCTTCTACATCACTACACCTATTGACCGTTCCATTAGCATATTTCACTGAGTTTTGAAGAAACAAATCAGTTTCCGGGCTGACAGTATGAATTCTGGAGGCATGACTTGCAGGGCTATATCCATAGCATTGTCCTGTCTCCTGCCCATTAGTCTCTTCTATTGGCTGGAGTTCTTCAAAGACAGACATATCCCCAGAAGCAGGAGGCTGGTAGCAGAACTTGATACCTTGAACTTTAATTGAGCTCAAAACATCTTTAAGCATCTCGGCTTCTTTCATCATTGCCATATCTTTGTCGATACCACCTTGCACTTTCAGAAATGTCTCCATATCTGCTTGGAGGTTGCACAACTGCAGATACTTCTCCTCAAGCATGAGCCTTGCATCTACCAGCTTCATTTGTACCCTCTCTTCACGCCAAGCTTCTGCCATCTGCAACATCCTCTGCTCTTCATCCATTTCCTCTTGAAGTTTCACAGACTCCCTCTTCAAAGCTTCAACTTCAGCTTTGCCTTCACCGATCTCCTTGGCCAGTTCATCATGTACTTCCTCCATAAGCTCGCATACCTTCCTCTCCTCCTCAAAATCAAGCAAGTACCTCTTAGCTAACAACTTTGCCTCAGCGAGTTCATCAACCAGCTTGGCATTCACAACTTCCAACCATTTTCTGTTTTTCCTTTCTTTGCTAAGATTACACTTGACGGCTTCAATTATGCTGCAGACTTGCTCATGTTCTCTGTTCCTCCATGACGCCTTCTGTTCCGCAAGGCTTTTCAAGAAGTGATTGAGCTTTTTCTTTGCTGACCGTCGCTTAGACTCAAGCTCAATGATGTAGCTACGAGCCCAGTCTAGCTCCAGCTGGAGGGCAGACATTACGGAGATGCCATTTACCTGCTGGTCTTCGAGAAGCTTCAGGTGACCATAGCATTGGCAGATATCCTCTATCACATTTGAGGGTCTGGAGTCCCACTTTTTTGCCTTCTCCATTATACAACAGGGTAATGACGACGAAACTTCTGCCTGGTCATAAAAGAGGAATATATATAGGGTAAGTTCAAATAGATATACAGATCAAGAACAATATTCAGCAGTACAATAACAAGAACAGAACCTTATACAAAATGCCATTTTTCTGGCACATTGGTCTATTTTGCCATGAAAACCGACGTTTGGTAAGAGTAGACGGTCTGGCTTCGGGTGCAAAGATGACAAGCAAAAATGCTCGAACAACAAAGATAAACACATATCAATAAGAGAGGGAGAAAACTAAGCTTAGAATAGCAATGAAGAATAACACTATGGGCTATTGGGAAGTTCTAGCTGTTCTTGACCAATAGCAACTGAACTTTGAAAAGGAATGACAATATCAGAGACCAAAATTATCTTTAGAATTCAGATTATTCAGTTTAATAAAGGATATTTCTCTTGGCAACCCCTTTTTCCTATTTACAGCCCCATTTTAAGGACCTTTAATATTCCTAAGATACTCCTCTATAATGCACTCAACTTATCACTTAATTTCGACGAACTCTTCTAACTCCTTCCGCACAATCCCTTTTTCTTCCCCTTCTTCTTTCTCATCATCTTCTTCCTTTTCTCATTCTCTTCCTAAATGCCGAGGCATCTTTTATGGTTGATGTTGCAAAATGATGAAAAAAAAGATAATCAAATGAGATGATCTGAAGATCGAAGAGAAGGAGATGAGAAAGAGGTTTTTTACATTGTTAGATCGATTTAATGTTTCTAGGGGTTAAGATATCGGATTACAAGCCTGGAAGATGATATTTTTCCATGTCATCTTCTGGGTTAGGCTGCATCAGTGGTTGTGGGAAATAAGAGTATGATTGATAATTGAGGGGTTATATTTAGTAAAATTATATTTAATTTTATTCAGATGGTTGTATGAAGTAAGGGGTTGTCAATAGTAATCTCCTCAACAAATCAATTATCCCTTTTTTTTTTTTTTTCCAATATGGATTTAAATATTGAACAACTTGCTCATAAAAATCAAGATATTTTGGTAATACTTTAACATGTTCACGATGATATGCTTTTTACGAGAACAATTCGCTTTCAGACTTAAAAGGCAATCTTTAGGACACAAGCGCAATAAGTAAAAGAAAATACTGTGGAAGGCCCCATCAGAAGCTGGACAGTAAAAATGGGAATAGAGAAGATCCGGAGACGAGAGAAAAAAGGCACCAAATCATGGTGGTGGTCTTACCGTAAACCCTAGCTGAGTGCTCCTTCCAACCTCCCCAGCACCCAAGGGACGCAAATGCCACAGAGCAGCAGCGAGCCGCCGCGCCGAAACCACCGGCGCGGGCCGTCGGTCGCCATCCCCGCCTTTCCGGTGACTCGCTCCGCCTGCGGCGAGCTTGCCGTCGGCTTCGGAGGACCTATCTGCGTCCCAAAGCTTCGACCTCGGCGGGGGAGCGTCGGGGGCCGGGAAAGGTCGGTACTTGACGACGCGACGGCGGCTGCGAAGGCGGTGGCGGCGGTGGAGATGATGATTCCGCTTAGGGGGCACATCCGAGGAAGGGGATCCGGAGGTAAGTATCTCTGGAGCAGTTGCCCTGAGGTGGACGCGGGCGTCGGATGGCGCCATTGGCGTTTACCTGCTTGGGCGCGATTCTAACGCCATCGGAAGAGAGAGAGTGGGGGCGCGCTCCAGTGGGCCTTGTTATGCAGGAGCCGCGGTCTCATCAAAAGACTAAAATACCCCTCTGTTTATATATAGCTTTGGCAGAAACTTTGTTCATCTTTGGCTAAAACTTTGTTAATTACTCTAAACTTTAATTAAAATATACATTAAAAAATAGTCCACATATAATTTTCTCATATTAGTAGTCATGCATTTTGAGAAAGAATTGATTTTCATAGCATGCTGAAGGAGAAAGAATGCATTTATACATAAAACAGGAAAATAGAAGTCCTTTTTAGTGTAACTCCAATTATCACTTGTTACTCCATTTACCAATTATTCTAGCTTATTTTATTATAAAAAAGGCACATGAAACTATCACTTGCTACAAACCAACAATATATGGGAGGAAGGTCACAATCAATAGATGACTACCTAAAAGTATGAATTGGAAGTTGTCTCATAAATATTTTTTATTATATCTATCTTTTGTCAAGCAAAAAAGAAAAAAAAGATCTCACTAAGCATGTCTCAGGTCTTATAAATGAGTTCATGTTCATAAATAAGGGTTATAATTAATGATTTTGTTAGATGCATTTGCAATAAGCATACGGTGACTATGATTACCAGCTAAATATTATAAATTTGTATATGGGATGCCAGGCTAAATATGACTCAAATGTAGCCGTGGAAAGACCTCTCGGAGGTCAGTTATTGCATGTGATTGATAAGATAATTAATCTTCTTTTTTGTCTCTCTTCATCTCAAACAGAGCCACTTATTGGAGTTTGAAGAAGTTTACTAAGAAACTAGTTGCCTACATCCTCGTTTACTGTGTTACTTCTGAGTTCCTCTCTCTCTCTCTCTCTCTCTCTCTCTCTCTCTCTCTCTCTCTCTCTCTCTCTCTCTCTCTCTCTCTCTCTCTCAACCCCATCTTATCTTCCTTGTGTTGTTTTCTCCATTCCATGGAAAGCTTTGAAAGGGAGTCATGGATCTACTTAAATGCTGCAACGTGTGGTCCAAAACAAAACTAAATACGAGTGCGATATCCACCCATCCAAACCAGAACAAAAGTTGAGGCTCGACAGCTTGAGACGGAGACGGGAATGCCATCTTTTTAATGCGGAACTCGGAGCTCACATGGCACCTCCTTGTCTGATGCCATGGAAGAAGGGACCTCGAAGCTTTTTCTTAATTCAAGACACGTTCAAGGTGGTTCGGTTGGGTGGGTGGCAGACGGCTTTTATGAGCTTATCTCATCAGGTGAGTTTGGCTGCTGAAAACTGTAGACTTAACTCTCGGGGAACTCGAATCGATTGTTCCAACTCAATATTTTTGTTTTTATATTCAATAAACAAACCGAATTAGTAGCAAGTTTCCAATTCTCAAATTTCTTTCCCGATAAGATGTAATTATATTTATTCTTACATCCAAATCACAGGTAAACGAGAGCGTGAACACACAAGAAATTGAAGAAGGTTCGATTGGAACAAACACGGCATAAGCAATCGAGAATAGAAAAGTTGATACCTCTTGGCCAGCGCTCTCATGTACATTTTGGAGCCTGCGACTTCGTGGTTGTGCGTACAGGCACCTACACGGTATGGATTAATATTGTGCTGTAAACTGATCAAGATTCATAGCAGTCCAATCAGGTAAACTGTCATTTTGTTCTATTCTCTGAAGTCTTCCAGTTGAGATGTGCAAACTGAAATAAGAGCGTCCACTTCAAAAACACACACAAGAAAAAAGGAGTTTAAAGTGTTATAGATTAATCCAACATTGCTGGTAAAAGCTAATCTTATGAGCAATCATCTCCCACAAATTATGTCACTTATTCCTCATTATTTATGTGTGATCAATCTTCCTTGATGCTTATCCACAATCTCAGTGCCAAAAGTACAGAAATAATTTGAGTAACCTATGGCACGTAGAAAGCACTAATCTATCATAAACTCCTGACATATTCCTACTGACGCGGTCGAGTATACCTTTGACCTCTAAACCTGAAGAAAAAATAGTGACACCGAAACAAGTATTTGGATGAAGAATTGCCTGTGCAGTACACAGTACGTTAGCCTTGAAGTACACAGTACACTCCTATCGGCTGACAACCTTACTTCAGGGAACAGTCTTACATGACCCTTGATGGAACGAAAGAGTACGACTCATTTGGTCAGTTTCAGTAATTCAGCTGGCTTGATTTTGTTGAAGGCAAATATGAAATGAATACATACATCAATTCTTCGCTCCCCTTTTTGGGTGATCTTGAGAGAGGACCAAGCTAAGCTAATGGAATCGTTGTTCCTTCTTATTAATAAAAACAAGGATAGGTTTTAATCCATTTTATGGGCATTGAAGACAAAAGAGAAAGAAAACATACACTTAGGGGTCCAACATAACCTCCAACATAGCATTAATCTCAACTTAATCTCCTCTAGAACAGACAGCATGCTAGCCTTCACTGTCACAAACAGTGCAAAGTGGACTTAATATGGTGCCTTCGTCTCCAGAGTTACTTTTTACTAGACCTTCATTTGATAAATGTTGATTAATTATCTTGCATATCTACTTGAGTCTGACTCTATAAGATAAAAGATAACCCTAAATTTGCTTCTGACAGATAGAAGATAACCCTTTAATTTAGCCTACCCTTAAGAAAAATGCATGACAAATATAAACATACCAATATAAATCTTGCATACATAATTCGCATGAACTGATACCTTTTCATGCAAGAGTTATACAACAAGGATTATGTTTAGCTTGGATACCACAAGGTAAATCAATTTATTAGTGCTTCAGAACTATTTTTAAAAATATTTGAATAAAAATTAATAAATATAATTTTTATTTGAAAGAATAAATCTGGTCATAATAGTTGGTTTTGCTGTTTCTAAGATGGTGTGAGCTATGGATGGATGAGCCTCATGTAGTGTAGTGGGTAATGAAATTTAAGTTACTTACCCAGTGAAAAGGATCTTCTAAATTCTCAATAGAAATGGACAGCTTTGATTGCGTGGCAGATGTACACTTTATTGCAGCATAACAAAGTCAACCCCTTTTCTTCCAACACATTGTACTCCAGTCTTGTCTCCACAATCTTATATACGTCATAGAGAAGAGGGCCGACCAAAAGATTAACATATTTTTATTTGTATGACAGGCTGCACAACTCATCTATATAAACAACCTATGGCTTTCTACTCTATTCACACATCCAAAAAGAATTTAACCTTCATCTTCTTCTGAACATGAGGTCTTCCATGGCTCTGTCCAAATCCTTGCTGCTCTTGCTCCTTGGTTTCCTTTGTTCTAGCTCGACAGAAGCCCACGTCGAGTTTGGATTCTACAACGATACATGTCCCCATGCAGAGGCTATAGTTCTTGACGAAATGACGAGGATTATAGCTGACGACCCAAAACTTGCAGGATCTTTGTTGCGGATGCAATTCCAAGATTGTTTTGTTAGAGTATGCAACTGCGGCCTTCTTCTTCTTCTTACTTGGCCACAGACGTGAAAATATAGGCTAATAATGACGAGTTTATTGTACGAAGGGATGTGATGCTTCCATCTTATTGGATTCTTTGAACAACAACGTGGCTGAGAAGGATGACATCCCCAACAAAAGCCTTCGGGGTTTCGGCGTGATCGATCGGGTCAAGGCTAAGCTGGAGGAAGCTTGTCCGGGGATCGTCTCCTGCGCTGACATCATAGCCATGGCAGCACGCGATTCGGTTTACTTGGTAAGTCGTGTTATCTTATGCAACACACAGCCGAAGTATGAGTTTCAGAAGGTTGCTTCAGATATCTGAAGTCACTTGAATCTGCAGGCAAATGGACCATATTTTCCGATTCAAACTGGCCGAAGAGATGGAAACAAATCAGAAGCTTCTGACCTCATGGCTAATCTGCCACCACCGACTGCCAACATCACCCAGCTCAAAGCTTTCTTCCTCCAGAAAAACCTAACCGTCAAAGACCTTGTTGTTCTATCAGGTACCCTTTCTTTATAGTTCTACTCGCACTTCTATCGAAGAAAAGGCTAAATATCCAAGTATGACTTTGGATCTTGTCATGATTAGGTGCGCACACCATCGGTTTCTCCCATTGCTCATCCTTCTCGCAGCGACTGTATAACTTCAGTGGGAAGGGTGACACGGACCCGTCACTGGACATGGAGTACGCAGAAAAGTTGAAGAGGAAATGCAAGCCCTATGATCATGATGACATGAGGACCCTGGTGAAGATGGATCCCAAGAGCCCCAGAAGATTTGACTTGGGCTACTACAAGCTCGTCTCCGAGGAGAAAGGCCTCTTCACATCCGATGAGGCTCTCCTCCACGACCCCGAGACGAGAGCGTACGTCGAGCGCCAGGCCATGGCATCGTCGGCAGAGGAGTTCTTCAAGGACTTTGGGAGCTCGATGGTTAGCATGGGAAAGATCGGAGTGCTCACACACCAGAAAGGCGAGATCAGAAAGAAGTGCGCTTACGTCAACTAACTAAGCTTCATGTTCCCATGAAACCTGTGATTGGTGGTCCTCTGGTTTGATGTCTGCTTCAAGTTTGGGAGTTCGGTCTTGTGGTTTGGATGGTTGTCCAATTCTTCATCAAACACAATAATGCCGCCATGTCTGCGTGCAATCTGTGGGTGTCTGCATGCGTTTGTAAGCAAAATGGAAGATTAAGTTTGACTGCAGTTGCTTCTCTTCCAACATTGAGAGTTTTTCTCGAAAAAACGAAAGGAAAGATTCTCTCTTATGTCAACACAATCCATAAGATCTATCAAAGTTAGGAAGAAATGAATTCCTTCAAAGGCTAAAAAGTTTGTCGACTCCTGTATAAATGGCCAGCCGATTAGCAATACGATTTTCTTCTCAAAATATATACATTATTTTACAATCATTCATATTAGATATCAAGTAAAAAATATACCTAACAATATTTAGAATTCTCCAAGAAGAAGGAGATTATCTATTAGAGATATCGATTATCATCTTAGAATTTGATTCGATGTGGATATAATAAAAATCATTCTTAAAAGCCAAACAAAATCCTTCCTGGATAGTCTTTGTTTTAGAATAGTTGCTTATCTCATATGTTATTAAGATACTTGCAATAAAAATAATAATAATATAAACATCATCACGTCAAATAGTAAATGTCAACATTATCATCACATTCATAATTGCAAGAATTATCATGATTTAATTTGATCTAATCAATTGTTAGTTTTTCACATTTACAGGATAAGGGTAAGGCTTGATCCTTCTCTCACGTTCAATTGACTTTGTAATGGGTATAAATAGGAGATAATTTTGAAGAATAAAGCAATAGAATGAGTCAATTTTTATAAATGATATTATTTTGATAACTCGTAAAACTAATAGAGTTGTAGCAATAAATACTTTCTACAAAGATGTCAGAAATATATATATATATATATATATATATATATATATATATGAATCGTTTAGAATGATTTGATGCTTGATTTGTCATGCTTCCCATCACTTAATGCTGCATTTGGTACTCAACTATCAACGAGAAGGATCAAATTATATGAACAATAAGGAATTTATGTTTGGAAAGAGTTTTGTTCGAAGAAAAAGGCTCTCTTAAGAGGAACAACAACACTGGTTCGATGGTGATGCATAGTAGACAAAGTTATCTGTATGCATCTGCTATGTATAGGTATTGCCAAGACACTTGTGAGCCTTTCAAAGGTCCACGACAATAGCTCACCTACAAGAAAAATTAAAGCTCTATGACAATGCTTAATTATTCGTTGGGCAAATCGAGACTCATGGATGATGTTGTCGAATACTTATCGGATTCTTGCTGATGTTTCAACGCACCATTGGCTTCAATTCAGTAACAGATCACAGAAAGGGCTGTAGGATGTATCTATTTAAGTATTTTCTTATCGTTGAAGAACTACTGCATTGCACTACTTAATTTCCTCATCACCTATTAAATTGTTTAAGAAGAATGCTCTCCTCCATCTCCTTTCCTCCTAATAGTTCACGATTTCTTTATAAGGGATATGTCAGATGACAAAATATATTATAATTATCTGTATAGCTAATTATAAAGAAGAGATCCAATACAGAAGAGCAGGTTTCCTTCTCTATCTCAGCGGCATGCCGGGGAATGAATTTATGAAGGAGCACAGCTAGGAGTTGAGTTGGGCTCTTGAATATTTGCTATCGTTGCTACTAGGTTGTAGTGGACTCTGAGGGCACGTAATGAGACATATTACTATACAATAACTCAAAATTATCTATTTTAAATATTTTTCACTTTAGTCGTGGGATCAACCTTGGCTTACGATAGAGCCAAGTGTCACACTATGCATAAAGTCCCTCGATAGATTAATTGGTTCCTTCCTATTGTAAAACTCAAATTAAAGCATGACGATTCAGTCGTTCGATTAATGATGAGAATATCAAATCAATCTTTACTAGATATACGTGTTTGGAGAAGAGAGAGAGATGATGGCTTCTTACAAATTTAAGTGAAATCAGATTCCTAAATACCTTAAAATATTATTCTTCATATCTGAAAACTATTGAAATGTTTTGATATATATAATATTTCCCATATGTATAAGGAGAAAAATGAGATAACCAATTGATCGGTCAAATATGTTAAAAACTCACTGTCATTATTTTTTTAGAGAGGGAGTGGCCCTCTCCATTGAACATTGTGATACACTATTGTGCTTGAAGTATTTCTGTAATAGTATGGTATAGTAATCAAATTTTCGATTTTCAAAAAAAAAAAAAAAGGGGGAAAACTCTACCTGCTCCAACAAAAGAAGAAAGTTTTGGTGTGAATAAATCCAAGATTAATCATATACCATCCTCTTTGGATCCATTTGTCTTTCACGTGAACAACACCGAGTCACCTAAAAGATACCTCTTAACAAAGTTTCCAAGGCAAGTACGGCTCCGGCGGACCTAATATTATCAAACAACTTGCTATAAGAAAAAGCAAAGGGAATCCGATCTGCTTCACAAAATAACTTTTCAGTGTCGCATACAGATAAAACAAATGAAAAGGTTGTATTTTTGGAGGGAGATTAATTTCATTGGAGAGATTTGACTATGACCAATGTCTGACCATTTTACTTTGTATGGGGAATTCCATCGTTTATTAGGTCGGCTAGCGCAAGTCGGTAATCCACTGCATATGCATTATTTATCATTTCTTTTGGTTGAGACGCATCATCTAAGAGTTCTTGTTATGTTGGTTCTATCGGTTCATAGTGTGTAAGGTAGTACTCACTTTGTTAGATGGGCATCCCACACAAAACAAGGAAGAAGCTGATGGCAGGACAGAACGTATATCTACTCATAGTGCAAGCACATGGCCCAGCGATAATTAGTGAGTTCTACACAAAAGAAAAATAAATGCCACTTTAAATTAACAAAAGAACACGAATAGCAAACAGGTTTGTAGGTTGTTCATCATTCCATTTTCTCGAATACAAACAAAGAATTCACTGGCAAGTTTCTGAAGGCTTTACCTTGAAACCGAGAACATACATGCTGAAACCTATTACATAAAGACTTGCTCTCTCTCTCTCTCTCTCTCTCTCTCTCTGTATATATATGGCAGAGAAGGCCTATATATTTGCCACATCGAAGGATCATAGTAGATAGCTTGAGGGCACAGGAAGCAAAATGAGGAACACGAGCGTCAGATGCATTCTGATGTGTGTTGTGTTGAGCTCACTGAGCTGTGTGAAGTCGGATCTTGAGTTGGATTTCTATGACAAGAGCTGCCCGACCGCGGAGAAGATGATATTTGACTACGTAAAGCAGCACGTACCCAATGCACCTTCTCTTGCTGCTGCTCTTCTCAGGATGCACTTCCACGACTGCTTTGTGAGGGTGAGCATCCACCGCGTATGCTTCTTCGTCTTCTCTTATCATTGCTCTGATGGCTCTTGGTTTTTCCTGTTTCCAGGGCTGCGATGGTTCTGTGCTGATAAACTCCACCAGAAAGCACCAAGCAGAGAAATCGGCATTGCCGAACCAAAGCCTCCGTGGCTTCGATTTCCTGGACACAGTGAAGAGCTTGGTGGAAGCTGAATGCCCAGGGGTTGTTTCCTGTGCAGACATCATTGCCTTGGTTGCAAGGGATTCAGTCGTAGCCATAGTAAGTAGCCAAAATATAATTAGATCATCCTATCCATCCGAGCCAATATATACTTAAATTCAACTCTGTTTACCACATTAGGGAGGCCCGTATTGGAATGTTCCAACAGGACGTAGAGATGGTCTGATCTCGAGGTCGTCGGAGGCATCCAAAGAGCTCCCTGCACCAACATTCGACTTCACTGCTCTTCGATCATCTTTTTCTAGCAAAGGATTAAATCTGAAAGATTTAGTAGTACTGTCAGGTGCTTAATTCGATATTGCTTCGTCAATTAAGATGCATTTTGATCGTAGAGGAGGACTAATATCGAACTCTGTTCATCGTAGGAGCTCATACTGTCGGAGTCTCTCACTGCCAATCGTTCAGTAATCGGCTGTACAACTTCACCGGTAAAGGCGACGAAGATCCCTCTCTAGACAGCTTCTACGCAGCCAGCCTGAGGAAGAACAAGTGCAAGACTCCAAAGGACACGACGACGATTGTGGAAATGGATCCGGGTAGCTTCAGAACCTTCGATCTGGGATACTACAAACACCTGCTCCAGAGACGAGGCCTCTTCCGGTCTGATGCGGCTCTGGCCACTGATGCTGCCACCAAGTCGGCGATCATTCAGCTTGTGAACAGTCCTCTGGAAGTGTTCTTCAAAGAATTTGGCTTGTCTATGGAGAAGATGGGCAGCATTGAGGTAAAGACGGGATCTACAGGCGAAATCAGGAAGAACTGTGCTGTCGTCAATGTTTAGGCCTCGGTTCTTGCCCGAACTTATTATGTTTGTTTTAATTTGGCATTTTAACGCGAATTCAAAAACTAAAAAAGCAGCTGAATATTTATTTATAGAACATTTTTCTTTTGACGAATTGGCTTTATTGATGATATGTAGCATTAGAATTCCTCAGACGAAGCACGTGTAAAGATTGAAACGAAAAATGAATTGATTCGATATAGCTGCATACAAAATTATTTATAGGAGATGATTCCCTTAACAAACTAGGGAGGATTTCCCTCAACAACCCTCAATAACCCAGCGGGATTTCCTCATACAGTTTGAAAAAAATCTTATTCGCTATCATGCCCCCGCAAGATGGCGCTCCTATCAAGGATGTCAATCTTGGACCGATGTAACAAAAATGGTTTACAAGCAAGAGGCTTCATAAATGAGTCTGCTAGTTGATCAGCTGTATGTACATGAGAGACACGTAGTTGATGCCGGAGAACTTGATCTCGTACAAAGTGGAAGTCGATGGCAATATGCTTCATGCGAGAGTGGAACACTGGATTGGCGCATAAATATGTAGCTCCGATATTATCGTAGTAGATTGTAGGAGTGAGAGTAGAGTTGATGTTGAGTTCGTTGAGTAGATTTGTTACTCAATTGAGTTTTGTAACGGTTGTGGCGATGACACGGTATTCAGCTTCAGTTATTGACCGTACAACTATCTTTTGCTTCTTGAAGCTCCAACTGATTGGATTAGCTCTAGCCACATTCTGCACTCTTATGAACCAGCTATTCACGAAGTATCTGGACAAGTTTGTGGTCGTCTACTTGGACGATATCGTCGTCTACAATCAAACACTTGAGGAGCATATTGAGCACCTTTGAACAATCTTCAAAGTTCTCAGGGAGAATACTTTGTTCGTGAAAAGAGAGAAGTGCTACTTTGCTCAGACGGAGTTCTTATTCTTAGGGCATCGAATCGGCAATGGTTCCATTCAAATGGACAAATCAAAGGTGCAAGTTGTGGTAGAATGGAGTACTCCAAGGAAGGTGCCAGAGCTGAGATCCTTCCTTGGTTTTGTGAACTACTATCGATGCTTCATAATGGGGTATTCGAAGTGTGCAGCTCCACTAACGAAGTTGCTGAAAAAGGAGCAACCTTGGAGATGGTTTGACAAATGTGAAGTGGTATTCCAAGACCTAAAGGCTGTCGTCTTGAAAGAACTGGTGCTCAAATTGCCAGATTACGAGAAGCCCTTCGAAGTCCATACAGATGTTTCCGACTTCGCTATTGGGGGAGTATTCATGCAGGAGAGCTAGACCGAGTAGCGGTATCCAGTGCATGAGAAGGAGATGACAGCGATGATCCACTGTTTACGAGTGTGGAGGCACTACCTTCTCGGATCACGATTTGTGCTAAGGACAGACAACATCACTTTGAGTTACTTCCAGACTCAAAAGAAACTCTCTCCAAAGCAGGCACGATGGTAGGACTTCCTGACGGAATTTGACATGGCAATGAAGTACAAACCTGGAAAAGCAAATGTCGTAGCCGATGCCTTGAGTCGGAAAGTGGAGGCCGTGAATGCTATGCAACTAGAGGGCGGAGGCCAAGCAAGTCAGTTGCACTCTAACTTCCTTTCTCGGATCAAGGATAGACTGTACAGTGATCCCCAGGTAGTAACCTTGATGCAACTGATCCAAGAAGGTAAGGCACGACGATTTTGGGTCTAGGAGGGACTCATATACACCAAAGGGAATCGAGTTTTTATCCCTCGAGTGGACAATTTGAGGCGTGAACTCTTGAAGGAGTGTCACGATTCCCTTTGGGCAGGACATCCGAGCATTCACCAAACATTGGCTCTCATGGAGAGGGTCTTCTATTGGCCGAAGATGGGGACGGATATGGAGGAATATGTTCGAATATGCCTAACTTGTCAACAAGATAAGGTGGAGCAAGGGAAGCCAGTGAGACTTTTAGAGCCGTTGCCCGTACCAGAAAGGCCGTGGGAGAGCATTTCTTTGGACTTCATATCAAGCTTGTCGGTAGTAGGGGGACTCGGATTGATACTTGTAATGGTCAATCGATTTTTGAAGTATGCAACCTTCATTGCTACACCCCTACACTGTTCAGCAAAGGAAGCAGCGAAGTAATGATGAAAAATGTGGTGAAGTATTGGGGAGTCCCGCACAATATCATAAGTGATCGAGATGCTCGATTTCTGGGACAATTCTGGACCGAGCTATTCAAATTATTGGGAGCGAAGCTATACTTCTCCACAAGCCTCCACCCCCAGACGGATGGCCAAACTGAGAGAATAAACTCGCTCCTAGGGCAATATCTTCGGCACTACGTGAGTGCCAACCAACAAGATTGGGTGAAGCTGTTGGACATAGCCTAGTTCTCCTATAACCTGCAGCAGAGCTCTGCGTCCAACAAGAGCCCCTTTGAGATCATCACAAGACAACAGCCGTCAACTCCTCACACTTTGGCTATTGGATATACAGGGAGTAGTCCGTCCGCATATCACTTGGCAAAAGAATGGCATCGAAATACAGATATTGCACGGGCCTACTTGGAGAAGGCGGCCAGAAAGATGAAGAAGTGGGCAGACTTGGAAAGGCAACCCCAAGAATACAAAGTTGGTGATTTGGTGTTGGTGAAGCTCCAACCAGCATCACTCCAATTCTTTAGAAACAAGGTGCACAAAGGATTGGTACGCAAGTATGATGACCCCTTCCCAATTATCAGTAGGGTGGGCAACGTCTCGTACAAGTTGCAGCTGTCAGTGTGGCTTAAGATTCATAATGTTTTCTATGCCAACAACTTGAAAGCCTATCACTCCGATCCACAAGATACTTCCCGAGGTATTTCAACTCGACAACCTCCCACCAGAGCCTCTTACGATAAGCGAGTTGAGACCATTTTAGCGGATCGCAAGACAAAGCTTCCCAATGGGGCTGAACATATCGAATACTTGATGAAGTGGCAGAAGCTTCCCAGAACCGAAGCCAGTTGGGAGCCAGAAGATGCCCTCCGACATGAAGAAGCAACCATCAAAACTTACCAACAAGCGTCGACGAGGGTGCCGACAGTTTAAGTGGGGGAGAATGTCACGAATGGTCGTCGCACACTCGCAACAACTTCATTCAACGTTCCATTCGTCACTTGCCCATACATGTACATATCCTTGGCAGCCTATTTTGTCATGTTTTGATGGGTTTTCCTTTGTAAAAATGTAAGAAATAGCAGCTCGCAGTGCTGTAAAATAATCACTCGCTGCATTTGCTCAGAAACCCCCAAAACAGCTCCATTTTTGTGTACTGCGGGCTGATTTCTACAGCCCGCAGCTACCCAAATTTTGTTAGCCATCTCAGCACCCAGGAACCCCCCAGGTGGCACAAGGCTGGATGGGTCTTCAGTATAGTGTCGGGCGTTGAACACTTTTATAAGATTGCACGTCAACTTGACGAAAAATTACCTTCGCGCCTGGCACTTGGGGAGTAGTTATTTGCGGACTTGCAACTGGTCATTCACCCTTCTAAAGTTCTTGTTTTCCTCCTCTCTTACTTTGCTTTCCTGCACTCCAAGTGCTCGCTCAATTGCTTGTAAAGCTTCCCTCTTCGCGAGATGTCGGGACTTGTTCGTCGCTTGTTCCAACAACTAATCAACTTCTATTTTACAGGTCCTACGGGACCTGCACGAGGTTGCAACTCGGCTGACCCTTTGCGGACACGTATGTCGTAAGGGCACCTCAAGACTTAGGCAATTTCAACTAAGTCTGATCGGAGTGGGCACAAGGGTGCGTCTCAACTTAGACAACTCCAGCTAAGTTTGTGTTTGCCGTAAGGGTGCCTCACCATTTAGGCAATTCTAGCTAAGTGCGTGACATCGCGGTTCGCACGTCTTCAAATGCGGCAACCAATTCCGGATGCTGCTCGATGAGGCGGAGAAGAATGCAGCGATCCAATTGAGATCTCTGGTTCTTGCAAAACCAGCGACTCCACCTATGGAAGGGCGCCGGGGGGTGGATGGCAGCGACGCCGTGGGAAGTCACTGCGAGGAGAGGAAGCGACGACGTTCTGCGATAGAGGAGAGAGAGTTCTCGGCGTCGGCTCTATATCAATCTGAGGGATCAGCGATCGAGGACACCGGGAAGTCAGCTCCGGTTCTGGGAGATCTCAGATCCACAGATCCAGGATCTACGTCGAAGAAGGCATCCAAGGACACCAACGAAGTTGGCAGCCACGTTCGTGGTCGATAAGGAGGTTGACAACCAGTTGTGGCTCTGATCGGGGGCTTCCTGAGGCTGGGGTGGGGGCAGCGACGACAAGTGCACCTCCTGCTATACTCAGCTATCTGGAATAGGTGTGAACCGCGACGTCTTCAAGCGAGAAATTGACCGCAGTGAGGAGGATCTAGTGGTGGAGAGGATTAGCTATGAACGGTGAAAGCTACGAACGACAACAGCGACAGAAGCTGCAAATGGCGTCGTGGGCAAAGGAAGCTTTAGAGGTGTCCATCGATGACTGAGGAGGCTATGGTCCTCTCCCTCGACGGTGGAAGGAGTTGCACATGGAAGCAGCGGTGGTGGCGCAAGAAAGTTGCGGACGAAGGCTGGGTCGTCATACCCATCCGACGGCGATAGTGGAAGCCTCGGTTTGTTGCGTCTGCGACGGAGGCAATGACAGAGAGCATCGACGAGATGGATCTGGTTAAACAAATCTTGGTGTTACGATAGCAAAGGAGAGAGCTGGGCTGAGATCGATAGTGCCTCCCTGTTTCTGTCGCACTGCACGCTGGCTGTGATGGTTGCTGTTGATGCCAGTAGCGAAGAGGGGTGCGTGGCCACTAGTTGAAGCTGCAACTGAGGGAGTTGCGGTCGAGAAATAGGAGAGTATCAGCGACGGTGGTCGCTGGCAGCGGAGACAGTAGTTTCCACCCGTGGAAGCAAAGGAAGTAGAGGGCGGAGGGGAAGATTCTGTGAGAGGCTTGTTGAGCCTCGCCGGAGTTCCACGAGATTTGATGGTAGGAAATGCCACTGGACTTGGAAGGTGGTAGAGGTGAGGATCAATTGCTGTCGGTGGACAACGAGAAGAGAGCTTGCTCTTAAGTAAACGGCTCTGATACCATGTTAAAGCTAAGTTGAAATGATAAAAGGTATATTTGATATGGCTGAATACAGAGTTATTTATATACTTAGGAGAAGAGGATTTTTCTCAATTGTCCATCGAGATTTTCTCGTGCAGTTAAGAAAATCTTATCGGTTATCAATACGAAGAAGAAAACAAGGAGGTCGAAGAGGATGAAGACTTGGAGTAGCCAGCAATAGAAGCTGTCCGTGTCCGGCATGGTGAGCTCATCATGGGCTGGGAACGATGCTACGGGAAAAGAGGAGCATAAGTGCATGTTAGGGGAGGAATCCTGAGCATTCCTTGGGCTTGGAAAGCTTCTGATGCTTTCCTCTATTTCGAGGTTATTTTGAGGGAAACCGTTTCCCTACGTATCGTAGATCACTCACCGGTAGTGGTGCGAGACACCAATAGGGTGGCTGCCAGCCGTCGGCTTACCCTTTGCCTTACCCGACGTAGCAGCTCCCTCCACTGCCGCCGTCTCGTTAGTTACCAGCGCTCCACGGTCATACGAGATCGCAGCCCTCCTTCGGTGCCACTACGGACGCGCGCCACCTGCTCCACCAGCCGCGACACTACTAAAAGGATGATGTCGCAAATACAACACTCGAAATGAAATTGAATTAGGAGAGAGAAGAACAAGAAACCAAGCAAATGTTGAATTCGACGTGTGTTTTGGGTAAACATTTTTTTGCCGTGGCCTCGGGGCCGTCGCAGCTGGGTTCGGGTCCGAATGCACAAGGGTCGCCTCATCGATCTCCGGGCAGGAAGCCGACGCTGGGTCGGGAGAAGTTGATCGTCCGCTCAGCCAGGGCTGGTTCCTTCATCTGGTGGCCAGCTCGCTGCATGCCCCTCGGTTCCACGCACCTGGGTCGTCGGGTTGCCACCCTCCACGATCAAGTCAGTGTCGGATGGGAGTGAGTAGAGTGTTTAATAGACAGAGTGAGGTAGAGAGAGATATCCTTTGGCTGTCGATGTCTCGAGGTCAAGGCTGCTCCTCTCTGTGATGAGAACTCGGTTCTGCCCTGCAGCGAGGGAGCTCGGCTGCTGCCATGCAGCAAGGGAGAGAGTGGATCTGTTATCTTCCCGTTCCTCGTTTCCCCCCTTCTCTTCTCTCCCCATCTGTTATCTTTTCCCCGAGTGCTGGTCCTCTCTTCTCTTCTTCTAAACGTAGAGGTCTTATAGGGAAGATTACTGTTTGTGATGTGGCCCACCGCAGGGTCGTACTGATGGCGTGCTTCGGTCTCCTGCAGAACCGGGGAAGAGCAGAGGGAGAGGACGTCTGTCGGTCAACCCTCGTGACAGTCAGCCGCAGGAGGGGCCGAGACGTCACCATGACGGGAACCACAGGGGCCGGCGTCGCGTCACATTTAATACCCTTATCACTACCCCCCTCAAAAAGCCACTCCTGCGGGATGAGCCATGGGGGTAGGGGGCGAGAAATATTGCTGCAAGTATACGGTCGGTTGAGTCCTCGGCTGGAGGTTATTCTGGTGGTGATATAATCGACTGTTTTGTCAGACGGGATAAGGGGTCGAGACTCGCTCAAGACCCGGAATACCGGTGGTCGATACTCGAGGACACATGACCGAACCGCCGTTCGGGATAAGGGGTCGAGCCGCCGCTCAAGACCCGGAAAACCAGTGATCGAGCCATCGCTCAAGATCATAAGAACCGAACCGCCGTTCGGGATAAGGGGTCGAGCCGCCGCTCAAGACCCTGAAAACCGATGGCTGAGCCGCCGCTCAAAACCAAGGGTACCGAACCGCCGTTCGGGATATGGGGTTGAGCCGCCGCTCTAAACCCAGAAATCCGATGGGAGAGCCGTAGCTCAAGGCCATGGATACCGAACCGCCGTTCGGGATATGGGGTTGAGCCGCCGCTCTAAACCCAGAAATCCGATGGGAGAGCCGTAGCTCAAGGCCATGGATACCGAACCGCCGTTCGGGATATGGGGTTGAGCCGCCGCTCTAAACCCAGAAATCCGATGGGAGAGCCGTAGCTCAAGGCCATGGATACCGAACCGCCGTTCGGGATATGGGGTTGAGCCGCCGCTCTAAACCCAGAAATCCGATGGTCGAGGCGCCACTCAACTCCCTGCAGCCGAACCGCCGTTCGGTGCATGGGGTCGAGGCCCGCACAAGACCCAGAAACCGATGGTCGAGCCGCCACTCAACACCCTGCAGCCGAACCGCCGTTCGGTGCATGGGGTCGAGGCACGCACAAGACCCAGAAACCGATGGTCGAGCCGCCACTCAACACCCTGCAGCCGAACCGCCGTTCGGTGCATGGGGTCGAGGCACGCACAAGACCCAGAAGACCGTTAATCGAGCATCGCTCAAGATCATGAGAACCGAACCGCCGTTCGGGATAAGGGGTCGAGCCGCCGCTCAAGACCCGGAAAACCAGTGATCGAGCCATCGCTCAAGATCATAAGAACCGAACCGCCGTTCGGGATACGGGGTCGAGCCGCCGCTCAAGACCCGGAAAACCAGTGATCGAGCCATCGCTCAAGATCATGAGAACCGAACCGCCGTTCGGGATAAGGGGTCGAGCCGCCGCTCAAGACCCAGAAGACCTATGAGCTTCTCGTTCTAACCCAGATCTGGTAGCACGTAGAAGATCAGATTCAGCTCTACTGCTGCAGAATTCTTTTGCGATGCATCGCATAGCCCCTGCTGCAGCAATGGCTCCCGTATGAGGGAGGTCAGCTCGTGGGGAGCTTCTTCAATGAGCGCATCGTTAAGCGGTCCATGAGGATTAAGTTTGCATGGCTTGCTCAACTCAGTGGGAAGTCTGTAAGATACTGCAAAGGAGTAACAACAATCGGAGCATCGCTTCTGTTGGCCGAGCAGCATGGCTCGGGTAGATTTAGGCCAGGCAGCTGCTTGGTGCAGCTACAATGCATGCAGTGAAGTGCCGAACGTGAGTGGCCGAGCGTCACAGCTCGGGCTTCGGCCGGACATCTGCTTGGTGCAGCTGCAAACCACGCAGCAAAGGGGTTGCCAAGCATCGCAGCTCGGGCTTTGGTTGGCCGAGGAGCTGCTTGGTGCAGCTGCAAACTACGCAGCGAAGGGGTTGCCGAGCATCGCAGCTCGGACTTCCGCTGCCGAGCAGCTGCTTGGTGCAGCTGCAAACTACGCAGCGAAGTGTTGAAGTGTGTGCCGAGCACTGTAGCTCGGGCTCTGGCTGCCGAGCAGCGTACTCGGGCTCAGATTTGGCCGAGCGGCTGCATGAGGCAGCGATGTGTTGCCGAGCATCGCAGCTCGGGCTTTCGCTGCCGTGCAGCTGCTTGGTGCCACTGCTAACCATGCAGCGAAGGAGTAACATGGTGGCCGAGCACTGTAGCTCGGGATTCCGCTGCCGAGCAGGCGCACTCGGACTCAGATTTGGCCGAGCGACTGCGTGAGGCAGCGACGCAGCGATGCGCTGCCGAGCATTGCAGCTCGGACTTTGGGCGAGCAGCTGCTTGTTGCAGCCGCAAACCACGCAGCGAAGGAGTTGCCGAGCTTCGCAGCTCGGGCTTCCGCTGGCGAGCAGCTGCGAACTACGCAGCGAAGGGGTTGCCGAGCTTCGCAGCTCGGGCTTCCGCTGCCGAGCAGCTGCTTGGTGCAGCTGCGAACTACGCAGCGAAGGAGTTGCCGAGCTTCGCAGCTCGGGCTTCCGCTGCCGAGCAGCTGCTTGGTGCAGCTGCGAACTACGCAGCGAAGGAGTTGCCGAGCTTCGCAGCTCGGGCTTCCGCTGCCGAGCAGCTGCTTGGTGCAGCTGCGAACTACGCAGCGAAGGAGTTGCCGAGCTTCGCAGCTCGGGCTTCCGCTGCCGAGCAGCTGCTTGGTGCAGCTGCGAACTACGCAGCGAAGGAGTTGCCGAGCTTCGCAGCTCGGGCTTCCGCTGCCGAGCAGCTGCTTGGTGCAGCTGCAAACTACGCAGCGAAGGAGTTGCCGAGCTTCGCAGCTCGGGCTTCCGCTGCCGAGCAGCTGCTTGATGCAGCTGCAAACTCCGCAGCGAAGGAGTTGCCGAGCTTCGCAGCTCGGGCTTCCGCTACCGAGCAGCTGCTTGGTGCAGCTGCGAACTACGCGAAGGAGTTGCCGAGCCGCGGCTCGGGCTTCGCTGGCGAGCAGCTGCTTGGTGCAGCTGCGAACTACGCAGCGAAGGGTTGCGAGCCGCGGCTCGGGCTTCCGCTGCGAGCAGCTGCTTGGTGCAGCTGCAAACTACGCAGCGAAGGAGTTGCCGTGCTTCGCAGCTCGGGCTTCCGCTGGCGAGCAGCTGCTTGGTGCAGCTGCGAACTACGCAGCGAAGGGGTTGCCGAGCTTCGCAGCTCGGGCTTCCGCTGCCGAGCAGCTGCTTGGTGCAGCTGCAAACTACGCAGCGAAGGGGTTGCCGAGCTTCGCAGCTCGGGCTTCCGCTGCCGAGCAGCACACTCGGGCTCAGATTTGGCCGAGTGGCTGCATGAGGCAGCGATGCAGCGACGAACCATGCAGCGAAGCGCTGACATGGTTGCCGAGCACTGTAGCTCGGGGTTTCGCTGCCGAGCAGCTGCTTGGTGCAGCTGCAAACCACGCAGCTGAGTGCTGAACGTGGGTGCCGAGCACTGTAGCTCGGGCTTCGGAGATTAGATGGAGCTAACCTTGCGACAACGGGCCCTCCTTCTAGCGCCAATCTGTTTTGGGTAAACATCTTTTTGCCGTGGCCTCGGGGCCGTCGCAGCTGGGTTCGGGTCCGAATGCACAAGGGTCGCCTCATCGATCTCCGGGCAGGAAGCCGACGCTGGGTCGGGAGAAGTTGATCGTCCGCTCAGCCAGGGCTGGTTCCTTCATCTGGTGGCCAGCTCGCTGCATGCCCCTCGGTTCCTGCACACAGGTCGGGTCGGGGTTGCCGCCCGACCCCTCCGACGATCAAGTCAGTGTCGGATGGGAGTGAGTAGAGTGTTTAATATAGAGAGAGAGAGGTAGAGAGAGATATCCTTTGGCTGTCGATGTCTCGAGGTCAAGGCTGCTCCTCTCTGTGATGAGAACTCGGTTCTGCCCTGCAGCGAGGGAGCTCGGCTGCTGCCATGCAGCAAGGGAGAGAGTGGATCTGTTATCTTCCCGTTCCTCGTTTCCCCCCTTCTCTTCTCTCCCCATCTGTTATCTTTTCTTCGAGTGCTGGTCCCCCCCTTTCTTCTTCTAAACGTAGAGGTCTTATAGGGAAGATTACTGTTTGTGATGTGGCCCACCGCAGGGTCGTACTGATGGCGTGCTTCGGTCTCCTGCAGAACCGGGGAAGAGCAGAGGGAGAGGACGTCTGTCGGTCAACCCTCGTGACAGTCAACCGCAGGAGGGGCCGAGACGTCACCATGACGGGAACCACAGGGGCCGGCGTCGCGTCACATTTAATACCCTTATCAACGTGCGACATAGAAGCTTGGCAGTTCCATGCATCGCACAAGGCATCTCGTACGTGCTAAAGTGAATTATAAAGATAAGAATACATATGATGTGTCTCTTGATCAATACAATAGGAGGTCTATTTATACAAGTTAAGAGGGAGGATTTCCCTCAACAACTAGAGAGATTTCCTCATACAGTTGGAGGAAATCTTATCTACTATCATGCCCCCGCAAGATGGTACTCCTGTCAAGGATGCCAATCTTGGATCAATGTAATGAAAATAACTTACGGGCAAGAGGCTTCGTAAGTGAATCTGCTAGTTGATCAGCTGTATGTACATGAGAGACACGTAGTTGATTTCTGACAACTTGATCTCGCACGAAGTGGAAGTCAATGGTGATGTGTTTCATGCGTGAGTGGAACACTAGATTGGCACATAAGTAGGTAGCTCCAATATTATCACAATATATTGTAGGAGGAAGGGTAGAGTTGATATTGAGTTCCTGAAGGAGATTTGTGACCCAATTGATTTCAGTAGTAGCAGTAGCGATGGCACGGTACTCAGCTTCAGTTGTAGACCGTGCGACTATCTTTTGCTTCTTAGAACTCCAACTGATAGGATTAGCTCCAAGGAAGACAATATACCCTGACGTAGAAGTTCTATCATCACAGTTGCCGGGCGTCAGCATCAACAAAGGCATGGAGATTAAGTGAGGCATGTTTGCGGAGAAAGAGGCCATGATGAAGGGTCCCTTTAAGATACCGTAAAATTCGTTTGACTGCAGAACAATGCATAGTAGATGGCTGGTGCATGAATTGGGATAATTTATTGACTGCAAATGAGATATCTGGACGGGTGAGAGCTAGAAATCAGGAGCCAAGTACTTATCGGTATTGAGTAGCGTCCGAAGCAGGGCTTCTATCACATAATTTGAGTGATTCATTCATATGGAGGGGAGTTGTAACCTCCTTTGCATCCTGCATGTTTGTTTTGGATAATAGATCTTGAATATACTTTCTTTGTGATAGGAGGAGACCTGAAGATGTAAATGTTACTTCAACTCCCAGAAAGTAACTTAAGGTGCCAAGATCTTTGAGGGAGAATCAATCAGCCAATTGCTTTAGGAATGTCCGAATCTCCAAGGGATCATTGCCTGTAACAATAATATCATCCACATATACGAGAAGATATATTGTGGTTCTATTTTGTTGTCGTAAGAATAACGAGGTATCAGAGTTGGAGTTGATAAAACCCATGGATGTTAAAAATGTGCCAAGTTCATTATACAAGGCTCTTGGAGCTTGACGAAGTCCATAAATAGCCTTTTGTAGCTTGTAGACATGTCTTGGATATTGTGGATGCACAAAGCCAAGGGGTTGCTGCATGAAGACATCTTCAGTTAGAGTCCCATGTAAAAAGGTATTGTTAACATCCAATTGTCGTATATGTCAGCCTTTTGAGATAGCCAAGCTCAAGATAAGCCGTATTGTTGTTGGTTTGACAACTGGGCTGAATGTCTCTGTGAAGTCAACACCAAGTCGTTGATGAAACCCTTTGGCAACTATACGTGCTTTATATCGAGCAATAGATCCATCTGGGTTCCGCTTAATTCGAAAGATCCATTTACACCCGATGATATTTTGTGTGTGAGAAGAGGGAACTAGGGTCCATGTAGAGTGCTGGACTTCAATAGCACCTGCTGATATAGCTAAGGGTATTGTTTCATTAATAGGAGAAACTTGTGAAGAAGGGATTGGAGGGGTAGGGAGGAGGTGTTGGATAGGAGGAGTGTACTGAGCAGGAGGGTTAGGATTGGATGGTGTTGTGGGAGGTTCATGTGATGGGGTTGAGGAGATGCTCCAATGATGTGTGTTTGTCGGAGTAGCTTGCATGGTAGAGTACTCATGATTTTGAAAAGGAAAGGAAGACTCCACAAAAATAACGTGATGTGATAGAAAGACCTTTTGGGTTTGTGGCTCGTAGCATCGAAAAGCATTATATTCAAGAAAGTATCCAATAAAAATGCAGGGCTTAGATCGTGGTGTAAGTTTATGAGAGGCATAAAGACGTAGCCCCGGATAACATAGACAACCAAAGACTTTGAGTTTATGAAAGTTTGAAGGCTTGTGGAATAGTTTCTCCAATGGTGACTTGTATTGTAAGACTGGAGTGAGCTTACGATTAATGTGATAGACAATGTTTGAAAGGCTCTTTGTCCAAAAGGTGATGGCAACGAGGCTCTGATGTAGAAGTGTGAGCCCGGTTTCAACTATATGTTGATGTTTGCTCAGTGAACCAACTAATTGGGGAGTATGAGGAGGTGACTTGAGGTGTTGTATACCACAAGCTGCAAGACAGGATGCGAGGGCTTGATATTCACCTCCGCCATCCGAGTAAACTGTTTTAATGAAAGATTGAAAGAAATTCTCGACCAACTTTCTAAAGTTGGTAAAGACAGTTAAAACTTCAGATTTATGACGGAGGGGATATAACCATATATACTTAGTGAAATAGTCAACAAAAATAACATAAAAATGAAACTTGTCAAAAGAAAGAGTTGGGGCAGGACCCCAAACATCAGTATAAATAATTTGAAAAGGTTTAGAACAAGATATAAAAGATATGCCAAAAGGTAGTCTATGACTTTTATTGCTACGACAAGCATCACAATAAGTTAAAATGTTGCTAGTAGAGGTAGAAAGTAAATAATGGGGAAGTAACTTTTGCTGAATAAGAGACGAGGGATAACCAAGACGTTGATGCCACACATCAACTGGAGCAGCAACTGAGGAGTGAACAGTGGGGTGGGTTGTTTGCGAAGCGGATGCCCACTCATAAATGTTGTCTTTGTTCTGGTCTTGGACTAAGGATGCCCCCGTACTCAAATCCTTGACAAGAAAGGAGTCAGGAAAAAATTCAATGGAGGTATTATTTTGCTTGCAGAATTGAGAGACAGAAATAAGGTTTCTTTTGATGTGGGGTGCACACAAAACATCATCAAATGTGAATGTTATGGTGAGTGAATTAAGCATTATGGAACCAGTATGAGTGATAGGGAGTCCTTTACCATCACCGATGATGACATCCTCATTGCCGCCATAGTTGTTGTGGACAGACAAGTTCTGAAGATCGGAGGTGATGTGATGTGATGCACCAGAGTCCACAATCCAATTGGGTTGACTAGTCGTCAGAGTAGTTGTGAGATTGGCTTGAGGCCTTTGTGTTGGAGCAGAAAGTCGAGGTCGAGCGGCGGACTTTCGCGGAGTGTCCGATCTTATCACTGGCCCACCGGATGATTCGCGATGGCGAGGTCGAGGTAGCTTTGTGATGTGATTGATTGGTTGCTCTTCCTCTTGGATTTATGGTGACTTGAGCTGTGATAGTTGGTCGGCCTATCGTCGTGCTTCAAATATGTCTCGTAGTCGGTCAACTTGTCATAAAGTTCTTCAAATGATATTGAGAGTCACGTGCTCGAATTACGATCGCCAATTCTTTGTATTCATCCCCTAGGCCATTAAGGGTATGAACGAGGACTTCTTCTTCACTGAGGGAATGACCTATCAAAGTTAAGTCATCGATGATCACTTTGATATTTTGTAAGTAATCAGCAATAGTATTTCCCTCTTGTTTCACTTTTATCATATTGGACAAGAGTCCGAGCATGCGAGTACGCGAGTGATTTGCCAATATCGTTCGTAACTTGGACCATGCTTCTACAGCAGTCATACATGAAGATATTAGTGGGGCGACGGACCTAGCGACGGAGGCTTGAATGGCTTGGAGGATGAGATAGTCTTGACGTAACCACAGTTTGTGAGCTGGATTTGGTATTGGACTAGATCCTCCTGGGTTGTTGAGCACTACAGGCGGATAATGGAGAGAGTCGATGTAACCTATAAGGTCATATCCAAATAGAAGATTAGAAAATTGGGCACGCCAAGATGCATAATTTTGCTTTTGGATAACTTGAAAGGAATGAGTGCCACGGCATTGATAGTGATGAGGCTTGGAGGTTGAGAAGCGCTATTGTTCCCTGCGAGGATAATGGTAGAGTATTGGAAGTAGATGATGAAGCCATTTGATGATACGATGCGTCGAAGACTCAACCGGTGCAGATCGCACTGTTCGATGGAGTTCGGCGGGAGAGAGCGTTCTCGTCAGAAGAGAGCACCGAGGCGGAGATCAGTGGCGTTGTCCTGTTTACGTCACACCGCACGCTCGCTGCAGCAGTTTGAAGAAGCGACAGTGCCAATGGTCACTAGTAGCAGCAGCAGTGGAGAGGGGGAAGGAGGCCGCGGATCCTCCGGATCTTTGGACGGCCGCTGCCGCTGCCCCTCACTGCTGGTGGAAGCTGAGGCGGTGTTGGCGAGGCTATCTGCGGTGTCGGCGAGAGAGTGCTTCTTCGCCGAGAAAGAGGCGCGGCGGTGGTGGACGACACTACCGAGGGCTTGTTGTAGTCGCTGGGTGGCGATCTCACAGATGCGGCGGATGCGGATTCGCACGAAGGTCTGCGGTCGCTGGGTGGCGATCTCACAGATGCGGCGGATGCGAATCTGCATGAAGGTAGGGCTGGCGGTCGGGGCCGTCCTGCTCTCTATCGAGGTGGGGACGGTGGTGCTCCGCCTGCTGGAGAATCTCGACTGGATGAACATCATGTACCTGTCGGTGATGACGATTGAATATGGAGATCGATCGTTCAACACTACGCGCGGGCAGATCTTCGTGTCCGCTGCGGTGGGCAAGGCGTTCCTCTACTTGGTGGAGGCCCGGATCGACAAGAGGCACCGGAGGAGAAGGTGGAGGAGCGAGAGGATGTCCTCTGCGTGCGGCGAGGAGGAGGCGGCGAGTGTCGGCCTATCGCGGGGACGGAAAGAAAAACTCTTAATGCAAGGGCTCTGATACCATGCTAAAGTGAATTGTAAAGATAAAAATACATATGATGTGTCTCTTGATCAATATAATAGGAGGTCTATTTATAGAGGTTAAGAGGGAGGATTTCCCTCGATAACTAGAAAGATTTCCTTGTACAGTTGGAGGAAATCTTATCTACTATCAGTCCGTGTCGTCGTGTAGGAGACATGAAAGACTAATAAGGTTTTATTAAACCATCACAAATATCATATATACAAAAAGATCAGTCGCTGAGCAAATTCTATTAGGACTGGGACACAAATTCCACTTCCATAATATTCTACGGTCTTTCTAACATCAGCATCTCTAATCTAAAATTCAATTTAATTTCCGATATCATCGTCACCGACAATGCCATTTCCGAATCCTTTTGAATGAGTTGACTGCCGCATGCACTTCAGAGCAAGTATGGCGTTGCAGATGCTACTGCTAGTTCTGACATGAACGTAAAACCTGGATCGTGCCTGAGAAAACACAAGGTATATGTACTTGATTAGCATGTAACGTAAGCTTTCGAGCACTTGCATTTGATAAAAGATCTCATCAGCTAGTCGATTCAAAAACATATTTGGAACAAAGATGGTGCCATGTGCCATGATCACTTACCAACGCTCGTGCATGAAGCCCCAAGGGCGGATCCCAGCCGCCGACTTAGGCTTCGCCTTCTCCGAGCCACCGGCTTCCTCAGTTGCTGCCGTATCCGCAGCGTCCGGCGCTCCTCTTTCCTCCTTGATCGTTTCCAGAGATGGCCGCCACGCCGATGCCCTCCTCCTCCTCCTCTGCGGCTTGTCGTCACCTGCCGTCACCCGCCTCGTGCGCCTGCGCCAATGCTTCGTGCGCCTGCGCTGACGGCCTCTCCTCCCGCCCCAAGGCTCTCCGCCCGCACAGAAACTTCAACATCCTCATCTCGCCCTACTTGCAGCAATTCTGTAAGTGTGCTATATCAGCGACGTCTGCGAAGACGACGACGGCTTGATGGGATAATATAACGGGTCGGCTATTCATCACACCCGATAAGAACTCGAATCCGTATCCGAGATGGATGAGGAGGTAATTATCACAATTATAATTCGAGTAGGAGTTGGCTAATATAGACAAGATACATAAATTAAATTCGGATTCGGAGTTGGAGTTGGAGTTGGATGAGATAAATAGGACATATTGATTCATCTTGATTAGCATCGCCTAATTTAAAACATCATCAAACCTTATCAGATCTCACACAAATAGAGTCACATGAAATGTACACAGGGGATACGTAATTGGGCTGATTCCATCCATGAAAGAGGTGTAATCTGGACCAATAAAAATTGCATCCACCCCTGTGCCTGTCACTCATTCCTCCCCCTACGTCTGCTGGTAGAACAGTCAAAAGAAGTAGGGGCAGTTTGGGCACATAAAGATTGGATGGAGAAGCTTAGGCGCCTTAAAGATGGGAAGATGCACTGTTTTGTTTGTATGTTGTTTGTTGGAGAACCGTGATGAGCATTGGGGTTGAGGTATTACGCTGAAAGAGGGAGAGAAGGAGAGCGAAACGAAAGACGGCTTGAGCACGGGGCTTTGGGCATGAAGAGGGAAAAGCATCAGTAAGCAGCATTGTGATACTGGGAGACGCACCAGAGATGTCAGGAGACTCATCACCAGCTGCTTTGGCCCTTCATCTACTTCTATCCCGTCTCCCCCGCTTTCCTCTGTGTCTCCCGGGCCTCGGTGACTCGGAGATGTGACTCCTATCCCTCTTTTCTCTTCTTTTCCGTCTCTTGTCGATTGACCAGCCGAGGAACTCACCCTGCCTCCCTTTGTCCTGTATTCACCTTAAGATATTATTCCGTGTGTTCCTTTTTGCCTTCCACCTCCTTTCCCATCTTCATCATTGTAGTCCTTTCTTGTGGTGCTTTTTGGCGAACTTTCTTGTCATACTTACTGCTCACTCGTTGGATTTCTTGAAGCGTTCCGAAGCCCTTCTTTTTCCTTTTGTTAAAGCCCTTTGGTGGTGATACTGCTGCGAGTTGCTGCGATGACTTGCGATCTTGAAGTGGACGTCAATGGGGAAGAGATCTTCCTGGTTGATAAGGTAACCCTTCTTTCCCAGTTCACAACGATCACCAAGAGGAGTTCTTTGAATTGTAACTGAGGTCTTTTTTTTTCTTCTTGGAAGTGAGAGTTCAATTTTGATTCCTTGTCTGATTCGCTTTATCCTCTGCTTTTGCATTCGATGTTATCATTCTCCGGAAGGAACAATTTTTCCTCCTATATTTTTATTTTAATTTTTTGATCTGTTTTCAATGTTTAAAGCAAAACAAATTCCCTCTTCCTGCCTTTTTACCTCGTCTTCTAATTTTTGGATCCTTTTCTCTCTCATTTATGAAGTCTTCATGTGAGTTCTCAATGCTCTCATGTCGTCTTCATGCTCGGAGTTAATGCATGTACTAGCAGCTCACCTTCTTTGCCTCTTTCAAATAAACGGTACTACGGGAGGAGTTTTCATTCTCCATTACTGCAGCCGTGTTTCTTTCATGAATTTAATGCTTTGGGACGTCGCCTCGAGAAGTTTTAGTTTCACCCGTTCCTTGTTTGTTCTGAGTTGTTCGCTTGCCATTTTGGTGTGCCACTGTTACCATCTCATAATTCACAACATTATTAGCAGGCATTTGGTAGTCTGAGTCGATTGATTCTTTGCAGGAAGTCCTCTCATCCTTCTGCGGAAGAGTGAGGAAGTTGATCGACCAAACATCCATCGCTTCAGCCACAAAACCCCTCAAAGTGGCATTCACGGACTTGCCTGGAGGAGCAGAGGCATTTGAGTTGATGACAAGGTTCTGCTACAACAATGTCGGGACTCGGATGACTCCCCAGACCACCTGCCTTCTGCACTCTGTCGCTCACTTCATGGAAATGACTGATGGCGGCGGCGTTTCTTCCCCGGTGAACCTGTTGAAGCTGATCGAAAAGTCTCTCGAGGGGATCCCTTGCTGGTCATGGTCTGAGATCGTTCGCGCCCTGAGACAATGCCAAGATTTGTTTCCGGCGGCGAGCTCCTCAGGGTTGATGGATAGAATTCTGGACTCCCTGGCTGGTAGAATCACAGCAGCCAACGATGCTAGTCCGGCAGTCTCCTCTCCTGAGAGCTCTGCGTTCCGGTTCTCGTTCGACACGAGAAGCACGATGAGCACCAAAAATTGCAATCACCGAGCTTGGTGGTTCGAAGATCTTGTGGTGCTGAACCCCGCCATGATCGAGAAGATCGTCAACAGCATGGTTCTTCACAAAGTAGATCATGTTTTGATCAGTAGGTTCCTCGCTCATTACCTGAAGAGCGCAGCGTCCAACGCCTCGTCCGACAAGAAAGAGGCCGCTGAAACCATCATCAACCTGCTCCACTCTCTTGATGCAAGCTGTGTGTCCTGCAGGGGTCTGTTTGGTGTTCTTCGAATCTCCTCGGCCTTGAAGATCAGCAAGTGTTGCCAGAGCAAGCTGGAGAGTATAATAGGCAACAAGTTCGACCAAGCGACGTTAGATAATTTACTGGTTCCAGCTCCTTCAGGGACGAAGAGCCTCTATGATGTGAATCTAATCTTAAGGTTCTTGAAGTACTTCCTCAGAATCGAGGGTCGTAAATCCATAACCCAGTTGAAGCAGGCAGGGAGCTTGATGGACTCGTACTTGGCGGAAGTTGCCCCGGATTCCTCTTTGAAGCCTTTAAAGTTCGTGGCACTGGCCACGGCTCTGCCTGACGAAGCAAGGGACTCCCATGATGCGATTTACGGTGCCATCGACATGTATCTCGAGGTATCCTTGGAATAATTTTTGCACTCGATTCATCAGTCAGGCAAAACCATTGAAGTTTCCAGTCGAATGATTTGTTTTAGCTGATTCTGCACTGCTGTGCTCATGGAATTCTCAGGTCCATACTCAATTATCGGGAGAGGAGAAGATGAAGATGTTTTGTGCAATAAACTACGAGAAGCTGTCGTCAGAATCCTGCAAACACCTTGCGAGCAACAGGAAGTTCCCCTCAAGAACAGTCATCCGGGCTCTCATTTCTCAGCAATCGAAGCTCAGGAGCCTGCTCAAGGAGGTCAACCAATCGAAGAAGCGCAGCGATGCTCTGCCTAAGGCAAATCCGAGCAAGGAGAATAGATTCAGTGATGATGAGCAGATCATTCTTTACGCGAAGAAGGTGGACTTGTCGACGGAGAACGAGAAGCTCAAGTCCCAGCTGCAAGGAATGCAGTGGAAGGTGATGGAATTGGAAAGGATCTGCCGGAAGATGCAAGCACAGATGGCAAGGGCCACGAAGAAGAACAGAACGGTGAGTCCAAGCAATGCCAGATCGCTGCCCAGGCTGTGCTCATGATCTCATACGGATTCATCGATCCCACATACTTTTTGTACATATTATTACTGACGAGTGGGCCTCACCAGAATCTGAGATTTTGCTTTTGTTCCTTCCTGTAAAGCTGATGGAGAACAGTAGCTTTAGCAGACGAAAATGAGAGGCGGTTGGATTGATGTGTTTTTGAGCATTGAGATGTCTATTTGCTCATCTAATGCCCTGTTCTCCCCCTCCTCCTCTTTAATCATTGTTGTCCATGGTACTTGCACCTTTTATGAAGCCTCATGGGCAGACTTGTCCGTCATCTGTGTCCGCTTGCACTGCCTGGAACAGCTTATGAACAGGACATGATTAATAAGAACACTGCGTGATGCTTCTCATATGCAAATAACAAGCAAAAAGTACTTCCCCTCGAATGACGGGGAATCAATCAGTGAAAATTATAAACGAGACTGACATACATATGATTTAATACCATCTTCACTTTGTAATCCACTTCCGATACAAAGAACAACATATGCATAACAAGTCTTTGACTTTTCCTTCCAAAAACTCGTTTTCAGCAATTTAAATTCCCTTTTGCAGCAGCCATAACGCCTCCTCTGAGCCCCATGTTATTGCACTCGACATGACACACGACATTAATGGTGAAGCCATTAATGCCCAAAGGAGGCATCAGCTCACGGTGCCCCAGGCGAGGAACGCGGCAGAGGACGCTCTGGGGTTGTGGGACACCCAATACGCAGCACTGTCACCGCATTTAGGGTGGAGGGATGTGCACGCCACTGCACAGTCGAGTAAGGCCAAATGGAATCAGACATTTGGCGTGTGACTAACGAGACCGCCAAGTTTTATTCTTCCTCCGGAGAAGCTTCTTCGGATGCTCTCTCCTCGCGTGTAGCTCTCCGCAGAAGCAACAAAAGGCTCATCTAGCGTCCATGCATTTACTCCAAGAACCATACGAATAATCAAGAGAAACAGACCGCTCATGTCATTCTGTTCATACAAGGCCTTGATGGGTTCACCTCTGTCTTCCTCCATGGATCCTCTGTGAATCCAAATCATATCAGGGCGACGACAGATGATCTACCTGCAATGAGAACGTTCAAACTGACACCGAATTAACCCTCTCACATGCGGTGTTTGATGTTCTGCTGGAAGAAGTGGGATTTGATATGCGACTCGGAGCTTGAAAGTGGACACCCTCTATATTAATTGTGCTCTGTTCGTTCTCTCCCTCCCTTTTTCTTTTGAGTGAGAAAGCCAAGTAATAAAATTTCACTTTCCTCTTAGTTTATGACATAATTACTTTTTTGTTGTTCTGTTCTTATATGATACAAAATTCAACTAATAGAAGCATTTTCATCATCAAAAAGCTTCAATTTTCACGAAGAACACTTAATTTGCAGGACAGAAAATAAAAAAGAGAATGGAGGATAACCCAAAAAAAAAAAAGGGAGTTCAGAAAAGAGATGGCAACACGAGGATCCATTACTGACTCCATCAAGAACAGGACAAGAAACCAATGTACCTGATCGGTAAGAAAACTAATGAAGTGTGGACATCGTTCCCACCCAGCACTCGACATCTGACCTTTCGAAACCCAAAAGCGGAGGAATCATTCAGTACACGCTATCCATACCATATTTAATTCTTTGGTCCGCAGGGACCCCGTGATTAGGATAACAACAACATGGTCAGACACCTCTGACGTTGCTTCTCTTTTTGATCTGTGATTTGGGTTGAACTCACTGTTTGGTTTGACTCACCTCATAGTTTATAGACCAGTGGTTGAATGCTCTCTGTCCAGCTTCTAAAGTATTAGAATTTGGTTGCATTGAAGTGAGATCTGCTCGATTCTTTTATGCTTGCGGGGAGCAGTGATGGAGAATGCATGAGTCACAAGCAAGAAGGTTTCTATGTTTGGTCATTCATCAACTTTAAATTACATATTCGAATCCAAAGCGATATACATCAAAGACAGAGAACAGACGATGACCGCATTGTTGTCAAAGCAAACTTACGTTTGACCACATTGAACGAGGCACGGTGATTGAAGAACACGAAAACAAAGTGGAGATTGCTTGACATGCACTTGTGTTCTAAGAGCACGACACCATAAGCCAATTGACTTCTTACGCAAACCGTCCTATAGGTATTCAAATTTATTATAGATGATTGGAATGCCTGAAAAACGCAGATGTAGAACATATCGGTGTGATGCAGTCGATGAATGGAAATGCGAGCAGCAGCATCTGTGTCACATAAACAACGATTAAGACAGCGTCGCTTGGAAGGGGAGCAAAAGACATGACATGGGGTCTGATGGGGGAAGAGGTTAACCGAGTTATGGGCACAGCCTGCGTGGAGATTCGGAAACGCAGAGATGACGCGACGAGCACAGCAGCATCGTCCTCGTGTCTCCCGCCACCTCCACACCCATGCTCACCTCCGAATCAAGCAACGCAGGCTGCATTTATTGTTCTTCATCTTCGTCTTCTTCCTTAGTTTATGGTTTCTCTGTACGTGTTGGCTAAGATTGGAATCGTCTTCATCTCCTCGATGTCAATGCGAGGCCGGTTGGTGGACTTTGGCACCTCCGCTCACTGCGCTCGAGACAGTGGGCGATGGGGGAGATGCTATTTGATTAATCATGGTTTTTGATGAGAGAATGTTTGAATTGATTATTATAAGCATTTGGAATCTTGCTGTGGATTTAATTACTTCACGGTTTCTCCGATGGATGGGAATAGTCGATTGATTTGAACCCCCCATGAGTTCATGGATTCCATACTTGATTTACGATTGAATATATTTTTCATTTTCATTGGAAGTTTCGAGTTTATGAACGAATTTTTTTGTTAATATATACATTAATGATCGATTGGGAATATCCTCGTTGGACTTGAAATGTGTTGTTACATATGTAATGATTTAAGTTGTAGACCCAAAAATGATCAATATGATTGAGATTAATGATGGAAATATAAGAGATCTGTAACCTAAAACATTAGAACAGTCCGAATATTTGAAGCCTATTTTTGTCATTGTTGGGCCCAAAGAACCAACATTTAGTCAGTCTACTAAGTTTAAGATTCTTTAACGAGAAATCTAACGGTTGATGCTCGTTAATAAGCTAACCAAGTAGCAAACTGGTTTTTATCGGAATCGAACTAAATTTCTAGACTTTTTTTAAGAGTCATATAAAGTTGGGAATGCATTGAAAACACATTAAATCAAGCTTATTATTATAATAATAATAATTAATATACTAAATGGAAAAATAAATAAATTCACCTATTGCAATCGTGACACATTAATTAGATCGACATCGAAAATAGACAAAACTAAAATTGACTTCTAAGAGGGGCTAATTACATATTAGCCCTTGTAAGTAGATACATTTAGCATTTTAATCATAATACTTTCAAAAATTACATTGAGAATCTTATACTTAAAGAAAGTAAAATATTAAATCCTGTTGTTCCAACAAATTTTTTTAAAATTTTAATTATATAAGATTATTTTTTTTAACCTTGTATAGGGATTTGAATGTTTCATTTTCGTAAGTATAAGGATTCTAGTGTAACTTTTAAAAGTACAAGGACTGAGATGCTAAAGATTACTAATTACTGGAGATAATATATAATTAGCTCTTATAAAAATATAATAAATATATTATAATTAATTTTAGCTTAAATATTTTGATCAGTAATTTAGAACAAATGAAGTTGATAGACTAGTTAGCTTATTAGATTTGGATCATGATATTTGATATCATAATTAATCTAGTATTTAAGTGAGTAGAAAATATTATCCGTCGATGGAGTCAAAAGACTCATCATCATGACATAGAGCTACACTCTGAAAACTTTAACAAGTGATTTAGGTCAATCGAAGTTAATGAGTCAATTAGTTTATTAAGCTCGAATTGTAACAAGAACAAGGTTAAGTTTAATGTAATTTGTCACTTTATAATCATTAATTAAAATAGACGTGAGTCAAACAACAAGACAACTTGATTTAGGTTCGTTGTTATGTTTTGGTTTGGTCTTGACGTGAACCATTGTACTAAAAAATAACTAATCACTTTAGAACCAATGTAATTTTGTTCGGCTTGATTTTTTCTTCTCACATATAACTTAATTGTCGGGCTTAATTACTTATATGTGATACTTGATTGGATCAGGCATATTTGATCCAAATGAATGACTCGGTGCACTACACTCTGAGATCCTCCTGTTTACAAGAAATAATACGAAAGCATCAGTAAAGTTTGGAATTTGAGAGCCATCACAAGATTCTTTCGAGTAAATGGGCTTCGATCATGATTCGACTCGATTCGGCAATCCTAAAAGTTGGATTAAGGATTCATGACACTGTAGCGTTTTCTTGTTACCTGTGTTAGTTTCCTATTTACTTTTGAGATAATTGTTCTCTTAGTTTATTGAAAGTCTAAACTTTAGCATGATGTTAGTGAGGTCCAATTTAACGGTGACGGGTAGAGTTGTTCATGTATGTAACTCTTTCATACTCCAATCAACTCGATCGAATGAAATAATTGACTCTTTACTCTTCTTAAATTTTAAATTAAAATTATACTAACTAACGTATTCATCATATTTTTATAAATTAATTTAAATATTTATCTGTTAGATGTCGAGCATTTGTTAGATCACCCAGTGGCGACGAGACCGAGTAGGTGGCAATTGAAAAGTCGCTTGTTGGTGCATCAAAGACATGAATTAAGAACCATTTGTGTTTGAATATTGAACCACGGTCTCATCAAAATGATTGAAACTTTAATCATGTCATATTAAATTAATCATGACAACTTCAGATGAAATTTTAGTTTCGCTCAAGACGATTCACTATGTTTAGTACGTATTTAAAAGTCAATGCTTAGTGAAATTTAACCGTTAAATTAGTGTATTTTCGTCGTTCTTTCGTGACATATAAATTATTACAATTCACTTGGATTGTAAGAGAATTCCTAATCTCAGCTTCATTAGAATTTTCTCATGTTAATGCCTAGCAGTAATCAAACGATCATAAGAAACCACATAAAATTCACACCTTACAAGACACTCTATTTAAACGTACTAATTACAATTTCACAAATCTTCTAAATCATTGGAACTCAGAATATATGAGATATCTTTTCCCATAAATTTAAATGAAAAGGTTGCATATAATATTTTAAATTCTCCATGACTCTTTCATTTATCATAATATTACTTTATTTTTTTAATCTATAAATGAATATTCACATCATCTCGGTACTAGAATTAATTTGGCATATGTGGTTTGTCCATATGGTTAGTGTAGACACAGAAAATGATAGCTCAAATATTTTGATGCCAAATTCTATACAAATATAGCTTTGTTGTCATCCTAATAATGAAGCTATTTTAGTGATAAGAAAAATATTCATACTAATCAAAATTTGACATATGCATTGGCTAAGTATAAAATTTTGAAGAAATATTTTGATAGTATTTTTTTATTAAGCTAATTATAAAAGCCTATCAAAATATAATAATTAAAATAAATTGTTATTTTATTTAAATTTTTTATATAAATAAATTAAGATGAAATCGGACTGATTCAAACATCGTAACCGCAGGTGAGACTGACTCGACATGTCTCGACTTAGACGGTAGAGTCATGGTATAGATATAACGATGCTAAAGTGGACACGTTGGATGTCTGAGTAGATTAGCTCTGTATATTGCACCCGATGCTCTGGTTTCAAAATTCGGCCACATCACTCCATCTTTCGTGGCTGACACAGTCGCCACAGAACGTGTCAGTTCAACGCATTCGGAGTCAAAGAATTCACACTGGGGAAAGCGTTACGTGAAGCTCACAGCTTCTACTATTCAATTTGATCATCTGCTACCATTGTTCCTGGGAATCCAACGCACGCAACATGAGACAGCGAGAGTCACCCTTTTGTCTTTTAGACCTCATCGTTCCACCCAAAAAGTCATGTGGTTAAACGATCGTCTCCTTCCATCTGTTTTCCTTATTCAGTCCGGAGAAGGTCTTCGCACATAGACCAATTCCACCTTCAATACCAAAAATCTTAGGTTCTTCCAATCTCATACTTTGACTCTATCACCTTAATTCATTTTTATCATTATTTTTCTATTAACATCCATGCTGGTTTTCCATCAGAGAATTGGTTTATGAGCTTTCGAGATGGTGTTCTTGTGAGCTGATATCAGAAGGATCCCCCACCTCCCACATCTTCTTTCTGGTCCTGTTCATTCCAAAGCTTCATGGCTCTTTTAAGAGCTGCGTGCCTCTCTCCCCTTCCCCTTTCTCTTCTCCTCCTCCTCCTCCCCTTCTTTGCACTCCACCATGCCCCTCTCTCCTCTGCGGCTGACACCATCTCTGCCAACAATTCTCTATCGGGGAGCCAAACCATCACATCCGCAAGTGGCACCTTTGTGCTGGGCTTCTTCAAGCCAGGTAACTCCTCCAATAACTATTATGTCGGCATCTGGTACAGCATCTCCAATCTCACCCGGGTTTGGGTAGCCAACAGAGAAAACCCAGTTGCAGACCCAAGCATGTCAGAGCTCAGAATCTCTGATGATGGCAACCTGGTCCTCCTCGACCAGTCCGAAGCCATCATATGGACCACTAATACCAGCGTATCCTCCAACTCCACCGTTGCTGTGATCCTTGATTCTGGTAATCTCCAGCTGAGAGATGCGTCCAATGAATCCAACGTCTTCTGGCAGAGCTTTGATCACCCCACAGACACTTGGCTGCCTGGAGGCAAACTTGGGCTGAACAAGGTGACCAACCAAACCCAACACCTCACGGCCTGGAAGAACTCTGCTGACCCTGCTCCAGGAATTTTCTCACTCGAGATAGATCCAAATGGAACCAGCCAGTACTTCACGTTATGGAACATGACCACAAGGTACTGGACAAGTGGGATTTGGAACGATAAGATCTTTAGCAATGTTCCTGAGATGACATCGAACTATATTTATGACTTCCAATATGTCTCCGATGAAAAGGAGAACTACTTCACATACACCGTCAATGATGACAAGATCATAACCAGATTTGTCATGGATGTATCCGGCCAGATCAAGCAGTCTACATGGTTGATCAGTACACAATCGTGGCTATACTTCTGGTTTCAGCCGAGACAGCAATGCCAGGTGCATGCTTTATGTGGAGCTTTCGGCCACTGCAATGAGATCACCAAGCCTTTCTGCAACTGCGTCGAAGGCTTCAGTCCCAAGTCTCAAAGCGATTGGAATTTGGGTGATCAAAGCGGGGGGTGTGTGAGGGACACTCCACTGGCATGTCAAAGCAGCTCACCCAATTCAGAGAAAGATAAGTTCCTTAAGATGACAAACATGAGGTTACCGGTGAACTCTCACAATCTGTCCGGCGTCGGGAGTGAAGAAGCTTGTGAGGTGGGTTGCTTGAGCAACTGTTCTTGCACTGCTTATTCCTACAACAGCAGTGGCTGCTCCGTGTGGTACGGGGATTTGATGCATCTGCAAGAACAATACAGCGAGCCAGATGCAGGCATCCTTTACGTTCGTTTGGCTGCGTCAGAGTTACCGAGTTCCAGCAGCAGTAAAGGAACGATAACCTGGATCGCTGTTGGCGTCACGGTGGCCGTCTTAGCTTGTGTGGCCATGGTATGGTTCATAACATGGAGGCTCCGAAGCAGACGAATGACCCGCGTATCAAAGGCCGTGGGGGGTGCGCTGGTGCCGTTTAGGTACGGTGAGCTGCAGCATGCCACGAAGAACTTCTCACACAAGCTTGGTGAAGGAGGTTTCGGGTCGGTGTTTAAAGGGTGGCTACCTGATTCGACCGTCATCGCCGTGAAGAAGCTCGAAGGCCTTCGACAGGGAGAGAAGCAGTTCCGAACGGAGGTGAGCACCATCGGCACAATCCAGCATGTAAACCTGGTTCGTCTCCTTGGTTTTTGCTCCGAAGGAGACAAGAAGCTGCTGGTTTACGAGTTCATGCCAAAACGCTCCTTAGACACTCTGCTCTTCCAGACCACTTCGACGGCCTTGGATTGGAAGACGAGATACCAAATTGCCGTCGGAACCGCGAGAGGATTAGCTTACCTCCATGAACAATGCAGATACTGCATCATACATTGTGACATAAAGCCAGAGAACATATTGTTGGACGAATCGTTCGTCCCCAAAGTGGCCGACTTCGGTCTGGCGAAGCTTGTGGGACGAGACTTCAGCCGAGTTCTGACTACGATGAGAGGAACGAGAGGCTATCTTGCGCCCGAATGGATTGCCGGAGTAGCGATCACGGCCAAAGCAGACGTTTATAGCTATGGAATGATGCTGCTAGAAATTATATCAGGCAGGAGGAACTTCACGGGACCAGAGAAAAGAAGGCAGGGTTTCTTCCCTGCATTGGTGGCCGGCAAACTTGTCAACGGGGAAGTTGAAAGCTTGCTAGATTACGGGTTGGGGGGCGAAGCCGAGTCGGAGGAGGTTGAAAGAGCTTGCAGGCTTGCTTGTTGGTGCATTCAGGACGACGAGATATCCAGGCCAACAATGGGGCAGGTCGTTCAAGTTCTGGAGGGATTCCTGGAAGTTAACGTGCCTCCTATTCCAAGATCACTTCAACTTCTTGCAGACGAAACGCCGGATCACAACATCAATTTCTTCTTCGACTCCCAGACCAGGAGTGCCACATCCAATACCTCCCAGGCCAAAAGCACTACCTCAAGTAGTTGTGGTGCGTGAAGATTTGAAATTTCTGTATGTCATTTAGAATGGAGTGGGTAGAAATTGAACCTCCACGCATCTTCCCAAGATACGGATTCTTTTAGCATCTGTTGGATTAATTTAGTTACTAGTTTGTATACTTGCACATGAGGTTTGTATGTCTGATGTAACATTTCTCAATAATTACACATATAAATATCTTCAATTATGAGATCTATCATTTACATTAAATAACTCAGATATCCAACTGTCATCGTCACACGACGATGCTGGCACGCCTGCAACCATTCATTGCGCTCAACGTGGAACGGTATGCCAAAGTCGCGTGGCACCACCGATCACAGCCGTCGATGACGTAAAGATAGGATATGATCCACCAAAAGAGAGGTTGGGATCTAATACAAAATTGCTTCTATCTCATTACAGTGCAACGACAGAGGTCAGATGTGTTGGCGAATCGCCCGTAGGATTTAGGCATAGTACATTTACAGATGGGAGCCACGATGGAGCGGATCATCGCCTCTTAATTCGGCCGCCTTTCGGTGTCGACGGGTGCGTGGGATGGCCGATAAGATGTACACGAGGCATCGGATAAGTGAACCAAATAAAAGCTACGATCATTGGAAAAGATGTGGGCCGCACACGCAATTTACGCGCCACGCCGACAACCAAACGCCGACGCCCCCTACCTTCCCTCCCGTCTCACACGAAAACACATAATTAAGCCAATACATTACATGCGATACGGCCATCCGAAGGAGCCTCGAATTACCGTTTCACCCCTGAAGGATACACGGACACTAATAGAATGTTTTGGGTTTGTTGCGGTTCCACAATATCCGCCCAAATTTAGGTGTATTAAATATCTAATCAGATTAACAACAAATGAAGTACTAGATGAATCTCTCTCTCTCTCTCTATATATATATAAATATAAAATACTAATAATAACTAATATTCATATTTTGATATAATCATCCACATTATATTATAATCTATAAACTTACTATTTTATATTTTTTTTCTTCTTATATACGAGGGTCCATTATTTGCATGCATTCTTTATCTTTTGTCATAATTAAATTAGATTTAAATATATTTTTTATTTTTTACATAAAAATATCATAAGAAAACTTGACACAGGAATATATTTTTTTTTTCAAAAGAGAAAGTCAAGTTTTATTCAAAAGAGGAATAACAGTAACGAGCATCACCGTTTGCATTACATTGAAATAAGGGATACAACTCAGTTGAGGGCTTACCAACCCAAACCCTATTACATTTGGTATCTCAAGCAAACCTAGGTAGTCAATTTGTAATGTAATTTTGCTTACTAAAAAATGAGCAACATAAAAGTTTATTTTCTTAAAAAATATATACTTTTTCTCATGAGATTAAGATTCCTCAAAGGAGGAACACTCATTTCAAGTAGCCAATGAACTAGTTTCAACGTTCAACTTTTTAACCTCTCTATTAAGTGAGTACTTTCTTCAATAATTATAATAGTCTCATAGAATTTGATATCTTTGTTCTACACGTCCTTGTAACTAAAAACAACAATCACAACAACATTATCTACAATAATGAACCCAATCTCTCTATTAGTATTATGATCCCAATATTCATCCTAATTTAACTTAAATCATCTATTATCTGGATATTCTTATCTAATATCCTTGGGATATATTAAGTCATAATTTTACTATGAAAAGAAGGCACAAGAGTATCTTAACACCATATTGTTACTTACTCAGCATCAACTTGAATGTCCGATCAACGAAAGAACCTTAGATAGTTGACCTGACACACAACAACATTAACCATAGCACTTGATAATTCAATTGACTCTCGAGTAACACTCAATTAAGTTTTATTTATTTCTATATAATTGCTTACCCAAATTAATTTTCACTTGCTCTCGATAGTTAAAGATATCAAATATATAATTTTAAAAGAAGATTTATTCAACATAATTACCAACTTTTTGATAGTAACTAAAGCATTGAAAAGACTTTATTTTTTTATCGACTATTATAAGATTTTCTGTCGAATCTGACCATTTTTCAACATCAAACTTGTGGTTCACATAAGGACGGATGTTGACACTAAATCTCTACTATTTTGGATAACCAAAGTCGATGATAGCAATTGTCAAAAACGATAAATGACTGCTTTGATATTATTATTATTTAATCTTATATGTAAATCATAAGATATTAGATATGTATATATCCATTTCACAGAAAAAAAAAAAGTATAACCATGAAATCTAATACCATATATATACCAATTCTAAATATGGCATGAGTTTATTGAAAATGGAATGTATTTTCCAAAAAGTTTCCTATTTATCCATTTTACAGTCTCCAATTTTTCTACTGACAGATATGTAAATAGAAGATAAGAATCTGCCAATTGGACTCGTTTCAAATTATACCGTTAAATCAACCAAAAGAACCATAATAATAGTCTCTCCGTTTGGTGCCTCCGATGGTGGTTGCTTTTGCTCGGTGGATGAAGGGGGAGAGGCAGTAGAGTTGCGTGGCGGAGGAGGAGAAGGGAAGGATATAAGATCGCAAGGAAGCCGCTTCCTTCCTCATTGGATCCATAGGGAGAAGAGAAAGATATGGGTTCCTTGGGGGCGATGCCGGTGTCGGAGGTGCAGAGAGTACCGGTGGCGGGGACGCAGGAGGAGGAGGCCGTGGGTGGAGAGGTGGCTGCGGTGCTGGACTTCGACATGCTGTGCGCCACCGTGGCGCTCCAGACGCAGGGGATGTCCGTGGGAAAGAGTCGCCGGAAAGAGGCGGTGGCGGAGGAGGGGGACGAAGACGACGAGATGGAGTTCGGTGGCGTGCAGCGGATGTGGGAGGGCGACGTCACGGATTGCTTCGATGACCGGCGCATCGCCATTCAAGCCGCATGGTGAGCTCGTCTTCTTCGATCGTGCCTTGTGTTCCTTTCTTGAAAGACATGTTCGTTCGTTCGTTGCAAAGAGAAGTCTTTTGATAGGAATTTTAAATTGTAGTTTAAGATAAGGAAAAATTAGTAATTTATGCTTTCTTTGGTTTCTCATGATTCGTAGTAAACTATTGAATTGTTTCATATTATGTGTGATATTGGTTCTTATTTCTAATGGAAATTTGCCGTATGCTACTCTTTCCCCCCTTTTCTCTGTTTATGATTATATCACTATGCATTAGTCCCATGAAAAGCATGGTAATATAATGTGCTATTGATACGGATTTTAACATTATGGTGGTTCATTACGATGTGCTGAACCCCAATTTGTTCTGCAGTTGCCCCTGCTATAGATTTGGGATGAACATGCGAAGGGCCAACCTAGGGTCTTGCTTTCTTCAGGTGAGGCTTCCTTCTTGCCTTGCTTCATGTTCTGTATCATCTGCACCAAAAAGTCATTTTGTTTCGTGTGTATCACTAGAGATGAAATAGTGTTGTTTTTGTGTTTTGAAGCTGTAATATATTGTTTGATTAAATTTTGGCAATACAATTGTAACCAGTGATGTGTTTAGTGAGGGTAATGATCCAGCAGATTGCAAAGTTAATCCTGCAAGGGAATTAAATAGTTTTTCTTATTTAACCTGCAGAGGTGTTCCCTAGCAAAAACTTTTGAACCAATTGTCGAGTGCCATTAAAATTTACCTGAGTGCTTTTGTTATCTTAGGGAAACAAATGTTGTGTATTTTCACAGGCATACTTATGTGTGCTTACAGATGTTTCTAATTCTATTAGGAACATATAGAGTTTGTTTTCTTCTTCCATACTCAAATCATATGCGAGTATAATTATTCATCATAGTTAGTTCAAAGTATTACAAAATTTTTTATTGCTTACGGTGTTGTGTTGATGCTTAAATTTCTTTCACCTAGTGCCGTTCTGATTTGAGAATGGCTTTCTTTTGGTACAGGCAACAGCGCATTCTATCTTTATAGTTGCTGCCTTGTTCAGTTTCATTGCCTTTGTTATTACGAACCGGTATTGCTTCTTGTACATGGCAATTGCTTCTACCTTCTCATCCGGGTTGTATTTGGGTCATTTTCGTACTAGATTAAAGAAGCAGTTTAATATAAGAGTAAGCATCTATTTTCTATTCATCATTATTGTCTATTTTCTACTGCTATATTTCATTTATCATAACCAGTTGTACTTCTCATTGCTATATTAATGGCCCATTTGTTTGGCCTATATAAATTTTGGATGCTCATATTCCTGGATTGTTCTAACATTGGTTTCTTTGTTGGCAGGGAAGTCACAGTCTCCTAGATTGTATTAATCATCTCATTTGCCCTTGTTGCACATTATGCCAGGTCATTATAAGATCCTACTAAGAGTTCCCATCGATATTAGACTCTTGGAAGATTTTTCTAAGGTTTTTTTACAAAATTCTCTGTTTCATTGGAATGATCAGGAATCGCGGACGTTGGAAATGAACAATGTCCAGAATGGCATATGGCAGTCGGGGTGATGCAATATGCTTAGCTAGTGGTGGTGAAGGAAGCAAGGCCTTCACAGCTCTCCACAAGCCTCCTTTGTTTCCAACCAGAATTCCAGATCTTTGTAGCATGGAAAGAGCATCAAATGGTAGTGAGCATTCGTGGAATGCAGACACAAGCCATTCCAAGTCTCTGCTACTATCAGATCAATTAGGACAGCATAATTGAAGTCTTGGTAATAGATCAGTATTTGGCTTGGGAAGGAAATCGCAGATAGATGACTCAGATATCGAAAAATTTCATGATCCATCTCTGGTGCCCTGTGCAGCACAATCGTGTATATGGAAGAGATCGAATGAATTTGGAAGGGCACAACCACCCTGTCAATGCAATTCCATTCAATTATGCCAAGCTAGATTCACTGTAAAAATAGAATGATATTGAATTAGGGGATTTGTGATCAAAGAAGTATTTGTAAATATGCAATAAGATTCTCGTCTAAAAGCCTTTCACAATCCCACATTCTGTCTTTCTGCTGCTTATTTTCTGGAATTTGCTAAATGGCACAGGTTCCATCTTGTAAATTTCCTTCCATTAAAACAGTTAAGCTAAGTCGCAGATAGACGTCTCCTTTTATAAACCTTCAAATTGTTGTAGTAAAGGAGATAGATATAGTCACAGGGAGAGGGCTTGAAGGAAAAGGTTTTATTATCAGATTAAATATGGATATTTTATCGAGAAAAGCTTCCATTATTAATTTTTTACCGGATGTCATCCCCCTATTCATTTTTTTCTAGGGGCATTTTTTTTAATAAATGATAAAAAAAGGCTTATGAACCAAACCTGATTGAAATTGAGGAATTTTTTGATAAGTTTTGTGATCAGGTGTAGTTTAATTCAATTTCAAGTATAACTAGGTCAATTTTTACTAAACAAACCCAAACCTTCATAGAACAATTAGGATATGATTCTTAGATGATTAATATTATTTTTTAATAAATTTATAATACTTAATTATCAAAATTTAAGATTTTTTAATTGGTATTGTGGTCGAGTATAATTTAGTTCAGTTTACATTATAATTAACGTTCACTAAAGTAGCCCAAACTTTTATGAAGCTACAATGACATGGTTCTAAGACAATTATGATAATTTTTTCTATCTTTAAAAATTTTATGATAATTAAGTGTTAAAATTAAATTTTTTTTGTATATATCCCATAATCGATGGTAACTTGGTTAAATTTCGAGTGTGACTCGTTTAACTTCTATTAAACTAACTCAAGTTTCCACCAAACTACTTGGTCATAATTCTAAGATGATTAATATCACTTTTTTATTTTTATAAAATTTTATGATAATTAATTATTGAAATTAAAGATTTTTTGAATAAATTTGTGATGGAGGATAATTTAGTTCTATTCCGAGTGTAACTTGATCAACTTCCACAAAACTAATCTAAATTTTTACATAATTACTATAATATGATTTTAAGATAATTAATATTATTTTCTTTTTTAAAATTATATTACTTAATTATTAAAATATGAGACTATTTTGTGTCATAATCAAGATTAGGTGTTGTTGAATCTCGAATTATAATTATAAAATCAATTAATAGGTTTATGGACTAATATATTTTTAAGATAAGTGATATAGAAAATACATCGATGAAGGACTCGAACCATTAAGGGTAAATTGTCGAAGCAGGAGAATCAAATCTTATGTCGAAAAAAGTATCATATCAGAAATTGGATGTCGAGCCAAAGGATTAGTCGACGTGTCGAAGAATGGACTTTATGCTATAAGTTTAGGCATCATGCTGGAAGTATCAAGAATTGCGTCAAAAGATCGAGTGTCATGGGAAAGTCGACATGTCGATAGATTGGGCAATATGCCAAAGGTAAGGACGATACGTCGAAGGTTCATACGAAGTGTTGAAAGATTAGATGACATGCTGGAATAGAGTACAATGTGTTGAAAGTTTCATAATTATACTGGATATGTGGTTGGATTGTTAAAGTCTTGATCGGGGTCTTTCTAATCAAATTGTATTAGTATTGGGCCAAAACCATACCAGTTTGTTGAGAAAGCCAATGGGCTTGGGTTGGGGCCAAATTAGGCCCGTTAGAAAGCTAAAATAGTGGCCTTGAGCAGGCCCAGCAGTGGTACCACCTAAGTCAATCGACAAGCACAAACAGTGCTTATTAGCACTGTTGGCGATGGTACTGCCTAAGGCGGTAGTGATTACAATGGTGGTACCACTCAAAAGTTTGAAATTGTGGTGTCAAAAATTACGATGGTAGTATCGCCAGGTGTTAATAATAGTACCACTTGCGCTTCAAAATTTTTAGGGATTTAAAATTTTTGGCTCTATTTTAAAGTTTTTTGAGGCTTATAAATACCTCATTGAGGCTTAGTTGATAGAGTATCGAATTTTAAGTTTATAAAGGCTTGTAGCTCTCTCTTTAAGCATCATTTGAGTCTCTTTCTCCTTCTTAAGTTTAGAAGTGATTCTAAATTGTAGGAGATGAGGTCTCTTATAAAAGAGTGAGTGTGGAGGTTCTCTTTGCTAATTATAGGTGCCCTATAAGTCAATCACATGAGTGATGACACTTATAACATACTGTGTTAATCTCTTTATTTATGATTATTGATATTTTCTCACATTATCTAGATGTATATTGTGATGTCCTTGGATTTGTGCAATGGGAATCGGATCGTGATAAGATCATGATAATGAGACCGATTCACCTTTAAACACAGACCCATAATAATCTCGATCATAGGTTACTCGAGAGGGACATCGAGATAACCGGACAGACTGGTGTATTGTATACTTGTCCATATAATGGAGGTGACTGATCTTATAGCTACTCATGTGGGGACACTAAGGGTACAGTGCATGTGCTTATTGGAAAATGAGTTCACTGATTGATCCGCTTACGGAATGCTGGATGGTTATTAATATCTCACGTCAGACAACGATTCCATAGTCCCAGTAGTGTATCCTTAGACTTGAGATGCCAAGGATGTCCTGTATGAGTACTCCATTTTTTAATACCAGACTTATAGGTTTGGAAGTTCTAGATCCCGTACAACCGATTATTGGGAGTGATAGTCAACCTTACAAGGGCTATTGAGTATCAATAGAGGATCATTCACTCTCAATATCATGAGAGAAATATCTTATGTGTTCTTGCTCAGGAAAATCCTTGGCTAGGATCATTCGGATTGAGAGAGAAAGAGTTTTCTAGGAGAATCCGATTATAACGAGACTCGACTAGAAACCATATGAACCTGACAACACCATACTCGATATACGGTCTCTGGGATATTAGATAAATGAGGGATTATATGTACATAACAACTGAGGACAGATAGGTCCGAAGGATTGGATTCCCCTGTATCATCTAGGGATTGCGACACAGTGACCTAATACGTCTGTAGTCGATAAGTTAAGTGAATTATTATAGAGATAATAATTCACTGAGTTAGAAGGAGTTCTGGTAGGTATGACTTACGGCCAACTCAATATTGGGCCTAGAGGGTCACACACATATGGTAGGTGTTATGACGAGTAGAGGTTTGGATATGAGATATCTATTGGAGCCCTTATCTTATTGGATATTTAATAAGCCCTTGTATTATTGGATCCTATGGATGAGATCTCATAACAGTTAGATTATTGGGTAGAGACCCATTAATCTAAGAGGCTTGGGTAATTGGATGGAGATCCAATACCCAATAGGGCAGGATCTATTAGAGTTTACAAGTTATCTCTATAAATAGGAGGGAACCAAAGGTCCATAGGTTAGGATTTTTAGTGGCTACCTCCTATTCTCCTCTCCCCAAAGAGGAGCATCTTCGTAGTCCCTACCATGTGGATCACTGCTAGAGAGGATGACGCTTGACCTCCTTCATCCTCCTCATAGATCTGTAGGAATCTCAGGGATATACGATCTCCCTAGGTACTATCTTTTTACATACATAGTTTTCAGATTCACAGATTTATTTTTGCGCACTGATCTTCGCATAATGACGAAACCGTTTTACGAAAATCCAGGATTTTTATTTTTTATTCTTCCGCTGCGCATGTGATGTCGCCTCCTGGATTTTTCAAAACTCTCCTAAGCTTATTAAAAAGACAAGAGTTGTAATAAAAGTAGTTGATCTTCGTTTGTTAGAAAGAAGATCGATAGTAAAAGCCGATGACCTCGAGGGAAGAGAAATTAGGAGTGGATGTAGGTTGAGAAGACCGAACTACTATAAATTGATTTGCATTCCTTCTCTTACTTTTGATTTGTTATTACTTACTTATTTTCTTTAGTTGTAACTCTTACTTGCACTTTTTATTAATCATATTTTCGATACGGATTTATTGATCGAACATTAAAATTGGATAAAATTTTCTATAGCAATAATTCATCAACCCTAACCCCCCCCACACCCCCCCCCCCCACCACCACCTTAGTGTCATTACGATCCTAATAATTGGTATCAGAGCTCGGTTCTCTTAGTTGGATTAACACTCAAGAAAGATCTAATGACTTTTTTGGGTAATCAAGAGGGTCATTCCATCACTCGTCCTTCTATGTTCAATGGGACAGACTATACCTATTGAAAAACTAGAATGAGAATTTTTCTCTTTTTTATAGATTTTAATTTATGAAACGTCATCGAGTTTAGCTTTCAAAAACCTTCTAAACCGATGAATGAATGGAATAATTAAAAAAAATTTTCCTTAAATGCTAAAGCTATGAATATTTTATTTTATGCTTTAGACAAAAATAAGTTCAATCGAGTTTCTACTTATGACATCGCACATGATATTTGATACACACTATGAAGTTATTCACGAAGACACAAATAGAGTAAAAGAATATAAAATTAGTTTTTTTATTCATAGTCATGAATTATTTAAAATGAAGAGAAATGAATCCATTAGTGACATGTACATCCGTTTTATGTATGTTATCAATAGGTTAAAAGCTCTTGATAAAAATTACACTAATATTGAATTAGTGAATAAAATTTTAAGATCTCTTCATAAAAGTTGGGGTCCAAAAATAACGATAATATAAGAAGCTAAAGACTTGAACAACTTTCCTCTTAAAGAACTCATAGGATCTTTAATGCCCTATGAAATGACTTATAAAGCATATGATAAAGAAGCGAATAACCTTCCAAAGAAAAAAAAGGATATTGCCCTTAAAACTAAAGAAGACTACTTGGGTGAAAGCTCAAGTGATGATAACGATGACATAGTACTCTTTACATAAAGATTCAAAAAGTTCATGAGGAGAAACAAGACAAATCCTATAAAATGAGAAGATAAGAATAAAAGTAAACTGAAGACAAATTCAATTGTGGACACTTCAAAAATAAGTGTTCACAACTAAAAAAGTAATCGTCAAACTAAAAGAAGAAGAAAACACTCAAAAGAACGTAAGATGAATCAAGTGATTCAGAGGTTAAAGAGCAAATCAATGACGAAGAAGTGACAAACTATGCCTTAATATTCTTTAACGATAAGGTAATAAACTCTTCTGAAATATCTTTTTTCATATGATGAATTACGTAATGCATTTTATGATTTATATGATGAATTTAAAAAGATAAGTAAAGAATATAATTTACTAAAAAGGATCATGTCTCTGTCACTAATGAATTTGATGAATTAAAAAATAAGTATAACAACTATATATCAATATCTTACACTAAATGTCAAGAGTTAAATTCACTTAAAAGAAAAAATATATATTATTATAATAAATATTAAAACAATTTAAATTTAGAAATAAGTCACTGAACATAATTCTTGCTAACTAACATTATGTATTAAGAAAAGAAGAAATTGGCTTCATGAGTAGTAACATACATCAAAAGCCAACAAAATCTATAAAAAGACACACTATATATTTCTTTTAAAGTTAAATATAACTTTATTGGAAATTTGACCATTATACTTACAAATACTCTCTTAAAAAAATATAATTTTTATAAATTAATTTGGATTCTTAAAGGAACTATAAGTGATTTGATGATAAAAGTCAAGAAAGATAAATCTAACTATGAAGGACCCAAAGTTAAATATTTACTTAAAATAAACCCCCCTTTCTTATAGGTATATCTCCAAACAAGAGCTAGAAGTAAAAGATGATACCTTGATAGTGGATACTCAAGGCACATGATCAAATATTCAATATATTTATCAGGGCTCACTAATCGAGACGAAGGATATTTTACCTTCGAAGATAACAATAAAAGAAAATCATTGGCATTGGAAATATTGGTAACAAACCAAAGATATACTTTTAGTTGATAGTTTGAAATATGACTTAATAAGTATTAGTTAACTTTGTGATAAAAGATATAATGTTAAATTTAAATCTCATGCTTGCATCATAGAATTACCAAATAAGAATAAATTTATGATTGTTTTAAGAAGTGATAATGTTTATACTATTGATTTTGATGATTTTTATGATGAAACTTGCTTTTTGATTTTAAATGATGATACATGCCTCTGGTATAAAAGACTAGGGCATACTAATATGAAATTAATCTTATAAATTAGAACTAAAGAACTTGTAAGAGGAATGCCTAAAATTAAATTTGTTAAAAATAAAATTTATAATGTGTGCTTATTGAAATCATAAGGTTAAGAGATAAGTAAATATGCTTTTGAAATTATTAATAATTATAGTAGATATATTTGGACATACTTCTCGACATATAAAAATAATTATTTTAAATATTTTACCAAATTTTATAAACAAGTTCAAAATGAAAAAAAATTTATGATTTCTTTTATTCATAGTGATCATGGTGGTGAATTTAAAAATCATGATTTTTAATAGTTTTATGATTTGAATGGGTATGACCATAATTTTTTCACTCCAAGATATCCATAATAAAATGGAGTTGTAGAAAGAAAGAATAGAAGTTTATAAGAGATGGTGAGAACGATGCTTAATGAACATAGTCCACCTAGGTACCTTTGAGCCGAAGCCATTAACACAACATGCCATGTCATGAACATGATTCTTATAAGACCTTAGCTATCTAAAACTCCATATGAATTATAAAATAATAAAAGACCTAATATTTTATATTTTAGAGTTTTTGGATATAAATATTTTATTTAAAATAAAAAGGATGTCTTGGAAAAATTTGATGCAAAATTTGTTGAAAGTATTTTTCTTGGATATTTCTTTATCTCTTAAGGTTATTGAGTTTTTAATAAGAGATCTTTAGTTATTAAGGAATCTATTCATGTTGTTTTTAATGAATCTCTTGAATCTAAGAAAAATGATTTTGTTGATGATTTTAAATTTAAATGAGAATTCTCTTTCCCAAAGTAATTTGAATACATCTACTTCCAAAGAATTCTTATCTAAGAAATGAAAATATGTAGATGCACATTCTAAGGAGCTAATTATTGAAGATACTGTTGAATCTCAGATTTTGATGATGAAGTCAATTGGTGAGATACTGGCTCTAATCTACCTTGTTAAGATGAGTGTGCAGGAATAACTACGATGTGAAGAAAACATAATATGATCTGCCGAGGTCAAGTCCGTCGGGGGTTCAACAGTTCATCGGAAGTCCGAGAGATGTTCGGAAGTCTTGCCGGAACCCTTCGAGATCCAATCAGGGACTTGCCAAAGCTTTCGGAAGTCCGTCTCAAGATCGTCGAAGGTTCACGGAACTTGCCAACAAGATTCGGAAGCTAGCCGAAGACTCGTTGAGATCGCCATGCAAGTCGGAGTATGTTGGGAGACCACCGAAGCAATCCGAGAAGCATCGAAGCTTGGAAACTCGCCAGAAAACTCGCTAAGATGACTTGAAGAAGCATCGGATTAAATCATGTTAAGTTCAGTAGTTTGCATACATGAGTAGGGCAAAGATTTAAGAAAAATCCTGCCTAAAAATCGGAAGCCAACCAGTATCCACTAAGCCAAGTTAGAGCTGAACTTGGTCATTCGGTCTTCTTGATCGAAGCGCGCTGGAACCGCTGGCCCACAAGCGGCAAAGCGTATAAGCACTTTGCGGTGAATGACAACCGCATAGTCTGCGTGGAATCGGGTCAGTGGGCGAATAGCACCGCCGTCGGTGCGTAGTAAGTACCGCTGGTTTGTGAGTAATCATGATCTTCTATCACCAGCGGTGGTACCGCCGGTGGTAGTGTCGCTCGCACGCCGAATCGACCGACAGTGAGCTTTTCGACAGCAGTGGTACCGCCTGACTCGCAGAATTGGGAACTCCAAATTCACTTGGAATTTGGAGCTCAATTCTAATCCACTTTGGATCTATAAATACCCCCTTTCTCACGGTGAAGGTAACCCTTTGAGCAAAAATCTAAGTCTTGAGTTCTTGAGAGCCTTGAGAAATTGTTGTTTTGTTTGAGTTCACCTTCCTCTTCTTCTTGAAATATCTTGTACAAGTGTGAACTCTTTGTAAAGGGTTGTAAAAGGGGTGTTTGATCCTTCCCCTCCAAAGGAAGTACTAGTGGAAGAGCGGAGCCTCATCGGAAAGGGCTTCAAGAGTGGATGTAGGTCATTTGACCGAACCACTATACATCGCTGAGTTCATGAATGTGTGAGTTTTTACTTTGCTGCAAGTTGTCATTTCATTTACACAAGTAATTGCCTCCAAGCTCTTTTCCGTCGAATCGAAATTGTCTTACGAACGTGTGCTTTAACGAAACCGTTTTTAAAGAGCACCACTTTAATTCGCTGCACTAATTCACCCCCCCTCTTAGTGCCTTTCCGATCCTTTCAGATACATCAAAAGATATTCAAACTCATTTTTTACTAAAAAATATTTATGCAAATGCTATATTTTTATCTAAAATTGAGCTTAAATGCATTAATGATGCTTTAAAAGATAACTCATGGGTCTTGATAATACATGAAGAATTAAATTAATAAAAATAAATAAATTTTGGATACTTATTTTTAGACCTAATGATTATTTTATGATTAGCACTAAATGGGTCTCTGGGAATAAGTAAGATGAACAAAATGTCGCGGTTCGAAATAAGACTAGATTAGTGGCCAAATGTTTCAATCAAGAAGAAGGTATAGATTATGAAGAAACATTCACTCTTGCGGTTAAATTTAAAACATAAGAATACTCCTTATCTATGCATATTTTAAAAATTTTAAATTATTTCAAATGGATATCAAAAGTATTTTTTTAATAATTTTATTTTCGAAGAAGTTTTTGTTGAACAATAACTCGAATTTAAAAATAATTTTTTTTCAAACCTTGTTTATAAATTATCTAAGGCTCTCTATGGGTTGAAAAAAATCCTCTAGGGCTTGGTACGAGAGATTTAGCTCTTTTCATATTCAAAATAAATTTTCAAAAGGCAAGGACTATTTATTAAATATTTTTTTAAAAAAATTTATTATTTAAATTTATGCTGATGATATTATTTTTAGTTCTATAAATAAATCTTTATGTGAATCGTTTGCTAAGAATATGAACCAAGAATTTAAAATGAGTTTGATAGGTGAATTGACATTTTTCTTAGAATTACAAATTAAGCAACTAAATAATGAAATTTTCATTAGTCAAACCAAGTATACTTTGGATTTATTAAAACAATTTCACATGGATAGTACTAAGGTTATTAACATACCAATGAGCACTTCTACTAAATTAGATATGGACAATGAATGAGAATGCTTTGATTAAAAGACTTATGGTTGGAAGTTTATTATACCTTACTATAACTAGACTTGATATATTGTTTAGGGTTGACTTTGTACAAGATTCTAGTCCAATCCTAAAGAATCTCATTATAAAGTAGTTAAAAAAATATTTAGATATCTAAAAAAAACTCCTCATTTGGGGTTATGGTATCCTAAATCTAAAAATTTTGATTTGATGGCTTATGCTGATACTGACTTTACAGGATGTAGAAAAGATAGAAAGAGTATCTTTGGAACTTATCAGTTCCTAGGTCATACACTTGTTTTTTGATCTTCTAAGAACTTTATCGCATTATCTATAGCTGAAATAAAATATGTTGCAGTAGGTGTATATTATGTACAAGTAATTTGGATGAAAAATATTTTAGAAGATTATGAACTTTATTTGAAAAATATTCCTATAAAGTGTGACAATACTAGTGCAATTTGCTTATCAAAAAATCTTATTCAATATTCATGAACCAAGCATATTAATATTAGATATCATTTTATTAACGAATATATAAGCAATCATGATATATCCTTGGAGTTTGTTAATACAAAACATCAGTTAGCAAATATCTTTATTAAACTATTGAATGAGGAATAATTTAATTTTATTAGAAGGAAATTAGACATATTAAACATAAATGAATGAATCTTGATAAGTCTAAAATAAAGTTATAAAAAAGGAGTCAAAACAGGGGCCAGTAGTAGCATTGTTGAATTGACGGTACCACCACTAGTACACACTACTTAGCAACAGTAGCATTGGCTGGCGGTACTATCGCCAGCAACCCAATATTGCCCTTTTTAATGTTAGGGCCGGTGGTGGAACCACCCTAACTCACTCCTAACCCCACTTCTTTTCCTAGCCAACCTCCCCTCCCTTCCTTCTCCATCTAAACCTTCTCATAATTCTTTTTTCTCTTTCATCCTTTTCCTCCTTACAATATCTAAATTACCCTCTAAATCTCTCCTCTTTCATCTCCTCTCTCTTCTTCCTCTTCTCTCCATCTAATGCCCAAAGATACTTATCTCTCCTTCCTTTACAAGGCTAAGGATCAAGATTAGAACTCAATCAATCCTCTTGGTGATCAAGAAGGAAGATTGACTTGGCAAATGCTAGACTACAAAGGTAATATCCAAAATCCTCCTATTATTCTTAATATATTATTTGATTTTATTTTTATTTTTGGTAATGCATGTTATAATTTTCATGGCACCTAAAAGATCCTCAAGGGACAAGGGAAAAAGGAGAATAGATGAGACCTATGACACTATCTTTTTTTATTCCTATGAATATGTCCTTAAATTTTTAAATTTTGAATCTAGGATTATCCATAAAGGAAAGCATATAGATTTAGAAGATTTATGTGATTTAGAAACAATTCAATGGTTTACTAACTTAGATATCTTTCTAATTCTTCAAATTAGTGAATCTATCTACCTTAGACTAATTAAATTATTCTATAATAATTTTCACGTAGATGAACATAATAGGGTATCCACTTATATTTTAGGATATCATATACTTATTACGGATGACATAATTTGTAACCTTATGGGAATTACAAAAAAAGAGAGAGGTTATTTTAGAGGACAATGTGATACCGAGTTAGTTGGGTTACATATTCTAAGGCTATTAGCACCATTGTTGAAAACCCTAATTTATTCATTGTTCTAAAGAGTTGTGAGCATCTATTACTATTTAACATAAAAAACTTCATTATATTATGATTAATATTATACTTCGTAAACAATACCATCTTGATGAAATGAATACTTTGAAAATAGATACAATGCATTGGATTATAATAAGACGTGAGAATTACTTTGGATATCTAATACATCAAAATATGATTGATATATATGAGAAGAGCATGATACTTCCATATGGTGGCTTGATTACTAAACTACTATATACACATGACATAGCCATCCCATCAAATGAAGAAATCATAAAACTAGATAGATTTAATATTATTGATAGAAACCTATTAAGAAGATAGAGGTACACAGTAATAAATGAAATTTGAACTAGATTACTTAGAAGAACTGATCCTCCTCCACCTGAATTAGAACCAGAAACACTTATACATAGGGGTAGTCCTCCTACTAGTTCCTTTAAGGAGAGACCTCCAACAGATCCAACACCCTCTTCATCTTCTGGTTCCATTGCAGTCCAACTGGATCATATTAAACTTCGTCAAGATCAGATTTTGATCAAGATATAGTAGATTTATTAATGTCTTGACACTTTTGATGTACATTTTCATAATTTATTTAGATATTTTTGATTTTTTTGATGATAAAGCCGAAGAAGTAGTCTTAACTTTTTAATGACATGGTAACTATATATAAGCCTTTACTTTTTAATGATGCGGTAATTATGTATGATGTTTTAACTTATAATAATGATGATGTTCTTTGATTATGCATATGATTTGTGTAATGATTATTTTGACTATGATTTGTATAAATTATTATTATTTTTATGTTTTAATTAAAATTATGCATATGACTTTTGCAATGATTATTATTGAAAATCACTAAGATTTATGATTAAAATTGTTTCGACTTGAATTCAAAGACTAGTATTGAAAGATTATTATTTTTTGAATTCAAGTTCATTATATTTTAAAATAGCATATAGACAGGGGGACCCTGGTTAAAACTCCATCATCAATTAGTTATCATCATAAAAAAGGAAGAAATTATTGAATCCAGGATTTTAATGATGAAATCAATTAATATTTTTATAGACTAATATACTTTTAAGATAAGTAACGCAGGAAATACATCGATCAAAGGCATAAACCATAAATGACAAATTATCGAATAGGAGATCAGATATTGTGTCGAGAAAAGTATCATATCAAAAATTGGATGTCGAGTTGGAGGATTGGTTGACGTGCTGAAGAATGGACTTCGTGCTATAAGTTCGTGCTAGTCATAAGTGCCCTACAAGCTAATCGCGTGAGTGATAACACGTGTGACACACTGCGTAGTCTTTTTATTTATTTATTGTTATTATTGATATTTTCTCATTTTATGTTGCATGCCACATATATTGTGATAGCACGTGTGACATGTTGTGGTCTTTTTTGTTTACTATTATTATTGATATTTTCTCACTTTACGTGACATATTGCATATATTGTGATGATCATAGATATGGACAATGGGAATCAGATAGTGATGATATCACGATAATGAGACCAATTCATCTTTAAATATAGATCCTAAACAATTCCGGTCATAGGTTACTTGAGAGGGACATCGAGATAACTAGACAGACTAGTGTGTTATATACCTATTCATATGATGGAGCGGCTAGTCTCATAACTGCTCATGTGGGTGCTAGTCATAGGTGCACTATAGGCCAATCACGTAAGTGATGACACGTGTGACACTATGCACTCTCTTTGGTTATTATAATTTATTGATATTTTTCTCACTTTATATTATCTATTACATATATTGTGATGTCCATGGATCTATACAATAGGAATCAAAACATGATGAGATCATGATAACAAGAATTATTCACCTTTAAACATAGATCCTAAATAATCTCGATCATAGATTACTCGAGATGTGTTGGGAAATCCAGGGGTGACATCACATGTACAATGGAAGAATAGAAAACAAAAATTCTAGATTTTCATGAAAAGATTTTGTCATCATGCGAAGATCGATGCATAAAAACAAATTCACAAATCCAAAAACTGCATATGTAAGAAAGATAGTACCTAGGGAGATCGTATATCCCTAAGATTCTTGCAGATCCGTAGGAGGATGAAGGAGGTCAAGCATCCTCCTCTCTAGTGGTATCTACACGGTAGGAGTTATGACGATGCTCCTCTCTTGGGAAGAGGAGAATAGGAGGTGGCTACTAGGAAGCCCTAGCCTATAAATCTTTGATTCCCTCCTATTTATAGAGGCCCCCTATCAACCCTAATGAATCCTGCCCTATTGGGTATTGGATCTCTATCCAATTACCCAAGCCTCTTAGATTAATACGTCTCTACCAAATAATCTCTTATTAGCTCTTATTTTTAAGTACTTGAGAAGAACTAAGGATCTTTTACTGGTATATGGAGGCAACAGTCTCAGGGTTTAGGGCTACATAGACTCGAGCTTCCAGTCTGATGTCGATGATAGCAAGTCTAATTTAGGATATATGCTCACCCTGAATGGAGGAGCAATGTGTTGAAAGAGTTTCAAGTAAGATACAATTACTAACTCGATCATAGAGGCGGAGCACATTGCTGCAGCAGAGACAATAAAGGAGGGAGTCTAGATGAAGAAGTTCATCATATATTTAGGAGTCGTACCGAGTAGCGAGGAGCTGATTCCTTTATATTGCGATAACAACGAGGCCATTGCTCAAGCGAAGGAACCTAGGTCTCATCAGAAGTCAAAGCACGTTTTGAAGAGATTTCACTTGATAAGAGAGATTATCGCCTAAAGAGATGTAGTAGTGAAAAGAGTTCCATCCGAAAATAATATTGCAGATCCATTGATGAAGTCATTATCTCATATTGACTTTGAGCGTTATAGGGGTCTGATGGAGATCAGACACGTAGGTGATTAGCATTAGGTCAAGTGAGAGATTACTAATCATAAGTGCCCTGCAAGCCAATCAGGTGAGTGATGATACGTGTGACTTGACATACACTTTTTTGCTTAATATTATTTGATATTTTATCACTTTATCTTGCATATTGCATATATTATGATTGCTAGTTATAGGTGGCATACAAGCCAATCACGTGAGTGATGACACCTGTAACATGTTGCGTCAATCTCATTGCTTATGATTATTGACATTTTCTCACATTATTCATATGTATATTATGATATCCTTGGATCTGTACGATGGGAATCGGATCATGATGAGATCATGATAATGAGACCGATTCACCTTTAAACACAGACCCTAAATAATCTTGGTCATAGGTTACTCGAGAGGAACATCGAGATAACCGGACAAACTGGTGTGCTGTATACCCGTCCATATGATAGTGATGGTTGGTCTCATAGCTACTCATGTGGGGACACTAAGGGTACAGTACAGGTGCTTATTGGAGAATGAGTTCACTGATTTATCCGCTTACGGAATGCTGGATGATTATTGATACCTCACGTTAGATAGTAATTCCGTAGTCCCAGTAGTGTATCTGGTCCTTAGACTTGAGACACCAAGAATGTCCTGTATGAGTACTCCACTCTTTGATACCAGACTTATAGGTTTGGAAGTTTCAAATCTAGTATAACCGATTATTGGGAGTGGTAGCCAACCTTACGAGGGTAATTGAGTGTCAATAAAGGATCATCCACTCTCGGTATCATGAGAGGAATATCTCATGTATTCTTGCTCAAGCAAATCCCTGGCCAGGGTCATTCGGATTAAGAGAGAAAGAGTTTTCTGGGAGAATTCGATTAGACCGAGACTCAATTGGAAATCGTATGGGCCTGACAGCACCATGCCCGATATACGATCTCTGGGATATTAGATGGATGAGGGACTATAGGTACATGATAACTGAGGACAGATAGGTCCAAAGGATTGGATTCTCCTGTATAATCTGGGGACTGCGGTGTAGTGGCCTAGTACGTCCATAGTCGATGAGTCAAGTGAATTATTATAGAGATAATAATTCACTGAGTTAGAAGGAGTTCTGATAGGTATGACTCACGACCAGCTCGATATTAGGCCTAGAGGGTCACACACATATGGTAGGTGTTGCGACGAGTAGAGGTTCAGATATGAGATATCCGCCGAAGCCCCTATCTTATTGGATATACAATAAGCCCCTGTACTATTAGATCCCATGGATGAGATCTGATAAGAGCTAGATTATTAGGTAGAGACTCATTGATCTAAGAGGCTTGGATAATTGGATAGAGATTCAATACCCAATAGGGCTAGATCCATTAGGGTTGATATGGGGCCTCTATAAATAGGAGGGAACTAAAGGGAACCTTCTATTCTCCTCTCCCTAGAGAGGAGCATCGTTGCAGTTCTTGTCATGTGGATATCGCTAAAGAGGAGGATGCTTGACCTCCTTCATCCTCCCCTATGGATCTATAGGAACTCAGGGATATACGATCTCCATAGGTACTATCGTTTCTTTTACACACGTAGTTTTCAGATTCGCTGATTTATTTTTGACATACCGATCTTCACACGACAACAGAACCTTTTGTAGAAATCTAAGGGGTTTTATTTTTTGTACTTCCGCTACACATTAGATGTTGCTTCCTTGGATTTTACAACAGTGGTATCAGAGCCAAATTGTTCGTGCGAAAATCAGATCTTAAACTGCGTGTGTTGTGATTTAAAATAGCTTTTGTTATCAAAATTATTTGTGAAAATTAGTGAGGAAGGGCAGCAACTATTGCCGCCCTTGCTGCGCTCGCCGCACGCAAGGTCGCTTACCGCCGCAACTGCTGCCAGCGGTCGTGGCCATAGCGGCAAAGCACCTACAGCCGCCTCGACCTACCTTTAGCCCGACAAGGCGGCGCGCGCTTGCAATCTGCTCGCAGGGCGCGCGCTGCGGCATCGCGCTCGCATGGCTCACGCCGCTTGCGGGCGCTGCGCTCGCATGGCTCGCGCCGCCCGTGGGCGATCGCCCGCACGAGTGGCGCTTGTGGGGCTGCCTGCCTGCATGGGCGGGGAGCACTTGTTGGCGCTGCGCCCGCGGGGAAGCAGTGCTTGTGGGGGGCAAGGCCGCTTGAGGAGGTAGCGCTTGCCCGCAGCAGCGCCACCCGTGGGCAAGGCCGCCGCAGGTAGGGTGGCGACGGCTACACCACAATGCAGTAGCAAGAAGAGGAGGGAATAGGGTTTTTCGAGCAAAAGACAATTTTACACCTGGAAAATTTTGAAATTCTTATTTTATCCCTTCTGGCCGAATGACCAAAATACCCTTCAGAATTTAAAAAATTCTCTATATGTCTTTATTTTTCAAAAAATATTAGTTAATTAAAATATTTAATTAACTGTTATTATTTATCTAGTAGTCCTATATAATAACATATACATGTGATGTATGATGTGGACAAATGATCATCGACCGTGTGATGTGATGTGTGTACACGTGATTATTATTATTGAGACCTACGATCCTCTATTTTTTTCATTTATTATCGGGCCTGCATACCTATAATTATATTGTAATTACACGAGAAGGTACAACGGGAGCGGGACCCACGAGGTCGAGACAGATGATCCGACGTATGGAGATGCGTTGAGATACTGACGGAACCGACGAAACGAGATGGACGATCACAGGGCATGAAGATACGCTGAAGCACACATAGATCTTGATGTGAGTGATTGAGCCCACTGGCTCGGGCTTGATCACATTAGGATGTGGTCCATGATCATCTTGTGTGATTACTCATGTGATGTGTGATTGGTTATATACCTAGTAGATATGTATATATATATATATTTATATGCGATGTAGATATATATTAAATATGTATATGTGTGACACATTATATTAGGAGACCTAATTAAAAAACTCCCCTCTCGATAATATTAAGTCGGTAAACGTGAGGCAATTAGATTGTCCCACATGGCCTTCCATCATTATAGGTAGGAATCGATTCCCGGTGTAGGTTCAGTTGGTCGAGTCCCTCGAGACTCACCTATATCGCGATTCGCTATCTTATCTATGACATAGAGATGTCACCAGTGACCTGAGAACATGATATGCTTGGTCGAGTCCCTCGAGGGTATATCATCAAATCAAACTAATCTTGTAATGATGGTGATGACTTAACCGAACATTATGGTTGGTCGAGTCCCTCGAGACCATGGTGGTTCGGAGGCCGAACAGGATGAGAATCACAAGGAGTTGTGATCGGCAAGATTTGACCACCTTTTGGGCTTAGTGTGATTGGTCGAGTCCCTCGAGGTTATACTAAGCTGCTGATTGAATCTCGATCCATACTAGAAGTCTACCGGAGACTTCCATTTCACGTGTTGAGGGTGTCGCATGACTCACTAGAAAAATAGTGGGAGTACATCAAGATAGAAGTTCATATCTTGATTATTTATATTTCTATAAAATCTGCATGTTATTTGTGCTACATCTTTATTTTTTAAAAATGTCGTTATTAGACTCTCTATGTGGCATATCGATACCAACCACCTCACTGGTCATAACTATACGAACTGACTTCGTAAGTTGATAAGGGACCTCTATAAATAGAAGGGAACCAAAGGCCCATAGGCTAGGGTTTTTTGGCAGCTATCTCCTATTCTCCTCCCCCTCTTCTCCTTAGCCAGTAACCCCAGTTTGGGGTGTGTGGACAGCGAGAAAGGATGGCCCCTTCTTGACTACGTAGCGGGCATAGTGAGGAGTTTTGAGCAATGATTTGAGGAGCGTCGCCGCAGCCCCTGCCATGTGGATTACCGCTAGAGAGGAAGACACTTGAACTCCTTCATCTAGTCCCACAGATCTGCAAGAATTTAGAGATATACGATCTCTCTAGGTAATTCTCTTACGTGTAATTTTTTGATTTGCGGGTTTTACATACCAACTTTTGCATGACTATGGAAAATCTGTGATTTTTATTTCTTTTCTTCTGTTGCACATATGATATCACCGTAGATTTCCCAACAAATAAGAGGGAACCAAAGGCCCATAGGCTAAAGGCTCTATTGGCTGCCACCTCCTATTCTACTCTCCCTCTCTTCTCTTCAGCCACCAACCCTTATTTTGGGCGTGTGGACAATAAGAAGGGTCGACCCTTTTTTTATTACGTAGTGTACGTAATGAGAATATTTTTCTAGTGTCTTCGTAGCCTCTACCATGTAGATCATCGCTAGAGAGGAGGATACTTGACCTCCTTCATCCTCTCCCATATATCTATAGGATTTCAAGGATATACAATCTCCCTATGTAACATATCTCTCTTATATATGTAATTTTTTGATTTTGTAGGTTTTTGCACACCAATCTTCGCACAACGATAAGAACCTTATTTTTTTTTATAAAAATATGATATTTTTGTTTCCTAACACCTCATTATCAAATAGCGATTTTGTCGTTTCAATTATGTGCCTGGTCCTTAGACTTGAGACACCAATGATGCTCTGTATGAGTATTCCACTCTTTGATACTGGACTAATAGATCTGAAAATTTCAGATCTAGCATAGCTAGTCATCAAGAGTGGCAGCTAATTTTACGAGAGCAATTGAGTATCGCTAGAGGCTCATCTGCTCTCGGTGTTATAAGAGGAATATCCTATATATTCTTGCCCAAACAAATCCTTGGCCAGGGTTATTCATATTGAGAGAGAAAGAGTTCTCTGAGAAAATTCAATTAGTACGAGACTCGAGTAGATTATATATGGGCTTAACAGCACCATGCTAGGAATAGAGTCTCTGGGATATTAGATGGATGAGGGACTATAGATATATGATAATTGAGGATAGATATGTCCAAAAGATTGGATTCTCTTGTATCGTTTGGGGACTTCAACGTAGTAGCCTAGTACATCCGTAGTCGATGAGTCGAGTAAATTATTATGGAGATAATAATTCACTAAGTCAGAAGGAGTTCTGACAAGCTCAATATTGAGTCAAGAGGGTCACTAAGCCCTTGAATTATTGGATCCTATGGATGAGATCCAATAAGAGCTAATAAGAGATTATTGGATAGAGATCCACTAATCTAAGAAGCATGAGTAGTTGGATGGTGATCCAATACACAATAGACAAGATCCATTAGGGTTAAGTTGATAAGGGGTCTCTATAAATAGGAGGGAACCAAAAGCTCATAGGCTAAGGCCTTTTTAACTTTTACCTCTTATTCTCCTCTCCCCTTCTCCTCCTCAGTCAGTAGCCCCTTTTGGGGCATGTGGAGATTTGGGCAGCTATTCGAGAAGTGTCTTCACAGCCCATACCGTGTGCATCACCTATAAAGAGGAGGAAAGTTGACCTCCTTCATCCTCTCTCATAGTTCTTTAGGATTTTAGTGATATATGATCTCCTTAGGTAAAACATATCTCTCTTATATGTGTAGTTTTTTATTTTATATTTTTGCACACCAATCTTCGTATGACAATAAAATTTTTTTTTAAAAATTAGAATTTTTCTTTTTGTTCTTTCGCTACACATGTGATGTTGTCCCTAGATTTCCTTATAGGATCGGACACATAAGTGATTGGCTTTAAGTCAAGTGGAAGATTACTAGTCATAAGTGCTTTGCAAGCCAAGTGGGAGATTATTGGGCCAGTGATCCTCTATTTTTCTCGTTTATTATCGGGCCTACATGCTTATAATTATATTGTAATTACATGAGAAGGTACAATGGGAGTAGGATCCACGAGGTCGAGACAGACGATCCGACGCATGGAGATGCGTTGAGATACCGAGGGAACCGACAAAGCAAGATGGATGATCACAGGGCATAGAGATGCGCCGAAATACACATAGATCTTGATGTGAGTGATTAGGCCCACTGGCTCGGGCTTGATCACATTAGGATGTAGTCCATGATCATCTTATGTGATTACTCATGTGATATGTGATTGGTTATATACCTACTAGATATGTATATATATATATATTTACATACGATATAGATATATATTAAATATATATGTGTATAACACATTATATTAGGAGACCCAAGTAAAAAACTCTCCTCTCTTAATAATATTAAGTCAGTAAACATGAGACAATTAGATTGTCCCACGTGACCTTCCATCGTTATAGGTAGGAACCGATTCCTGGTGTAGGTTGAGTTGGTCAAGTTCCTCGAGACTCACCTATATTGCGATTCATTATCTTATATATGATATAGAGATGTCACTAGTGACCTGAGAACATGGTATGCTTGATCGAGTCCCTCGAGGGTATATCATCGAATCAGACTCATCTTGTAACGATGGTGATGACTTAACCGAACATCATAGTTGGTTGAGTCCCTCGAGGCCATGGTGGTTCGGAGGCCGAACAGGACGAGAATCACAAGGAGTTATGATCAGCAAGAGTTGCCCACCTTTTGGGCTTAGCGTGATTGGTCGAGTTCCTCGAGGTTATACTAAGATGCTGATTAGATCTTAATCCCCACTAGAAGCCTACCGGAGACTTCTGTTTTACGTGTTAAGGGTATCGCGTGACTCACTAGAAAAATAGTGGGAGTACATCAAGATAGAAGTTCATATCTTGATTATTTATATTTCTATAAAATCTGCATGTTATTTATACTACATCTTTATTTTTTGAAAATATCGCTATTAGACTCTCTATGTGGCATATCGATGCCAACCGCCTCACTGGTCAAACTATACAAACTGACTTTGTAACCTGAGAATAGTTCTCACAGTAGAGAAAATCACATATGTCCTTAAAATAGTGATGCCTATGCCCAAGGAAGGGACAAGCGAGGATGAGATTGCTCGCTACGTGAAGTACGCAGATGACTCCACTCAACATAAAAGGATGGATGACAGATCTATACTCCTACATCTCTATAAATTATTTGAGGAATAGGGAAGAACTTAACGATATGAGATATCAAAAAGTCTCTTCCATGCTAGGATGATTGAGAGGACACTGGTTCAGAACTATATCCTTAAGATGATTAAGTGGATAAAGGCACTCACAAGTCTAGGAATGGTCCTAGAGGATAACCTATATGTGGATCTTATGCTTCAGTCCCTACTCGATTCCTTTTCACAATTCTCTATATTGGTAAAACCAGAAAGAAAAGGAAGACAAAGAAGTCCCTTGAGAAGGGCAAAGGGCAAAGGCAAATCGGGTAAAGCAAAGGTTGCAAAGAAAATCCAAAAGAGAACAAAAGCCAGTGCTTCCACTGTGGCAAAGACGGGTGTTAGGGGAAACAACTTTTTACCGTGACCCCGGGGCGCACGGCGCGGAATCAGGAAACCGGGGGGTCGTCTCGGTACGGTTCGGGCCCGTCGATGGCTCCTGCTCCCGCCTCCCGACCGCTCCGAAAGGCGGCTGCGCACTCCAATCGTCGGGAACGAGACCTGCAGCAAGGCGGGTCGGATGCTCCGCCCGACCCCTCCGACGCTCAAGTCAGTACTGGCCCGTCGGCCGAGCTCCCCAGAGAGAATTGCAGGGTGTTCGAGTCTACTCACCTCTCCGGCGTCCCCCTTTCTCCTCTTACCCATTCGGCTTAAATAGGTCGGACGGATGGCACGCTTCTGGCTGCGTCTGCGGGTGGCGTCTGGGCACGACCTCGCGGTAGTGCCGTGGTCAACTTGGTGGGTAGTTGGGGCGATGCAGAGGAGAGGCGACGTCGGGCGATCAAATCGTGGGATTAATGGAGCGCAGGAGGGGCAATGATGTCATCCGAGAGTACGACCCAAGACCAGGTGCCACGTCAGAGTTAATACCCGTAACACTATCCCCCCTCAAAAGCCACTCCTGCGGGACGATCTTGAGGATTGGGGGGTGTTGCTCGGAAGAAACCTGGTTGTCGACTGAGATCTCGGGCGAAGTTTCTGCCGTGTCGTGTCATAATTGATAGAATCCCTGTGCAGGATAAGGGGTCGAGATGCCGCTCAAGACCCGGAAAACCGATGATCGAGGAAGCTCGAGACCATGTAACCGAACCGCCGTTCGGGATAAAGGGGGTCGAGGAGCCTCGAGACCCAGAAAACCATAGTCACCGAACCGTCGTTCGGGATATAGGGCCGAGCCGCCGCTCAAGGCCTAGGAGGCCGATGGTCAAGCCGTCGCTCAAGACCATGTGACCGAACCGCCATTCGGGATAAAGGATCGAGGCGACGCTCAATCCCCCGTTGCCAATCCGACATTCGGTAGCCAGGGGTCGAGACCCGCGCAAGGCCCTGTAAACCAATGGTTGAGGTACTCAGGACCATGTAGCCGAACCGCCGTTCGGGGTAAGAAGCGGCGACGTCAACTCCATTACCGATCTGTCATTTGGTAGTAAGGAGTTGAGGTCCGCACAGGACCTGGAAAGCCATAATAACCGATCCGCCGTTCGGGATACGGGCGAACCGCGCTCGAGGCCGGAAGACCCGATGGTCGAGCCGCCGCCAAGACTCGGGACACTAACTTGCCGAACCGCCGCTCGAATAAGGATCGAGGCGACGCCAATCCCTCGCCAATCCGTCGTCCGCAATCGTGGGTCGAGACCCACGCAAGGCCCTGGAAACCAATGGTTGAGGAACTCAGGACCATGTAACCGAACCGCCGTTCGGGGTAAAGGGCAGGCGACGTCCAACTCCCTGTTACCGATCCGTCGTTTGGTAGTAAGGGGTCGAGGTCCGCACAGGACCTGGAAAGCCATAATAACCGAACCGCCGTTCGGGATATAGGGCCGAGCCGCCGCTCAAGGCCCAGAAGACCAGTATCGCCGAACCGCCGTTCGGGATATGAGGCCGAGCCGCCGCTCAAGGCCTAGAGATCCGATATCGCCGAACAGCCGTTCGGGATATGAGGCCGAGCCGCCGCTCAAGGCCTAGAAGACCAGTGGTCGAGCCGCCGCTCAAGACCTGGAAAACCAATATCGCCGAACCGCCGTTCGGGATAGGAGGCCGAGCCGCCGCTCAAGGCCTGGAAGACCATGATAACCGAACCGCCGTTCGGGATATAGGGCCGAGCCGCCGCTCAAGGCCTAGAAGACCAGTGGTCGAGCCGCCGCTCAAGACCTGGAAAACCGATATCGCCGAACCGCCGTTCGGGATATGAGGCCGAGCCACCGCCAAGGCCTAGAAGACTGGTCGAGCCGCCGCTCAAGACCTGGAAAACCGAACCACCGCCGTGCCGCTTCAAAAAACGGCTCGCGATAGTGCAGTTGCTGGAATCGAGGAGTCGTTGGCGTGCTGGGTAAGTTACTTACCTGGGCGGTGGACACGTCACCTCTTCATTATGACGCCGGCGCTTCGACTGCCCGATGTGATGCTATTGGGCGGTGTTGCGATGTCATCGTCGCCGCCGGGAGGCGAAAGGTCGAGGCCCCCTTTCTATAAATAGCGAGCCCGCGACACTCTATCACTTTTATCGAGTTTTCCTCTCTCGCCCCGCCGCTGCCTTCCTTCGAGTTTTCTCCCTTGGCTCCGGTGCCCTTTGACTTCTTCCAGTCGATTCCTTCCACTATAGGTTAGTGTGTAATGGGTCTTCCTTCCACTTCCTCCTCCTCCGCTTCTTCCTCCTCCTCCCCCTCAGTTACAACCCGTGTCGCCGCTCTCCCCTCTTCTCCTCCTTCCAGCCCTTCCTCAGATGCGGAAGCGCGTGCGTTAGAGGCCATAATGTGGCCGCACGACCGGATTCCACCTTGATGAGCGCATGGTAGGGGATTCTCCGGCGCGCCACGGCATCCGGAAGAATACAGCCTTCGGCCCGAAGCGGGACAATGGGCTTTCGACCGGTTCCCAAGGGCTTTGCCCCGACCGATGCCTTAGAGGCTCGCGCTTCCCTGCATCCAACCATAGTATCCTGCATATCTCTGTGGCGGATCTCGCCTTCACAAATAACTCCAAACTCTTGGCGGTATCTGGTGGCCTTCCTGGGGGAATGCCATTATGCCAACATCACCCCGACCCGCAACCTCTTCCTCTCTGCCGCCTTTTCAAGGGGTCGGGGGATACTTCGCCGCCGCCGACAGGGTTCCGGTTAGCGCGCCCCACCAATAACAAAGGGTGGAAGAGGCGCTTCTTCTTCGCCCAAAGGCCAAAAAGGACTGGGTTTTGGGGTTCGGTGGTCGCTGGCGACCATTGATAACACCGCCCCGAAACTCAATGCCGAGGAGCGTGCTCATCTCGAGCGGTTAAGGGTAATCCTCCCTTCCTCGCAAGCCATCCGCAACATGTCGGAGAAGTGGCTTGCGGAGGCCGGACTAAGTCCGTGCTCACGGGGTAGGCTGTTGTTGTCTCGCGTCTTTAGGCTTGCTGCTGCACTCTAGCTTCTAACACATCCTTGTTCTTCGCAGAGATGGTGAACCTGCGGTCCTTCCATGACTCGGTGCCGGAGGGGACCGCCCCCGCGCTCTCCGGCGGCCCCCAAGCGGGCGGGGGGTGGCTCCCCGCGCACCACTGAGGAGGGGCGCCCCAAGAAAAGGGCCAAGGCCAAGGACGTGGTGGACCTGGAGACGCCCGTGGCTCCGCCCGCCGAGACGACCGAACGACCGGGCGCCTCCGCTCCTGCCGAGAGTGCTGGTCCCAGCCAGGGGACGACCGGGAAGGGCCAGCGTCCTCCATCCATGAAGGACCTATGCCGTTACGCCGGGAAGGATCAACCGCCTTTCCCGAGTGATGGGCAAGGTCCTTCGGGCCGCAGCGACCCGTGGCCCGGTGGCATGGTCGTCCCGAGGGGACAAGGTGTGGGTCGGGAGAGCCTCGCCAGCTACCTCGGGGCACTCCATCCCGACGTTGCTCGGGATCTATACACGCTCCTAAGCACTCATCGCTAAGTCACCAAATCGGTGTTGTGGGTAAGCACCGCCTTGCGGTATCTTCTTGGCCGAGCATCGCTCATCACTTTCAGCCTTCTTTCTCTTTATGCAGAATCTCCACTACACCACGGCCCTCATCGATCGTGCACGACTCGGTCGGTTGGTGCGATGCGGCGAGCGCAACTTGAGTTGCGCCCGCCACCAAGAGGCCCGAGCGGGTCGACCCGAGGCGTGTGCTGCCGAGTAGCGGACGGCCGACATGGGCGCGGAAGTCGCGCGCGACGACCGCTCGAGGTCGACGCCGCGCCGAGGCCAAGCTGCGGTACATCTCCGACGGAGAAGCCGGAGAACCGCCTCCGATGAAGGAGGCTGAGTTGGCCGCCAAGCCGGCTTCGAGAGAGGCCGAGCCAAGGCCGCCAGAAGCTCTTGCCGCGGCGGAAGGCGCCCGGAGAGGGACCGGAGGCGCGAGGCGTACAAGAAGTCGGAGGGCTTCCTCCTCGGCCTGGACCGGACGGGCCGAGTATCATACGAGTATGGGTACAAGGTTGCCCTGGCCCGGTTCCGAGCATGCCCTCCAGGCTCGACGGTCGAGGAGGATCCCTTCACCTCATGCCCCGAGGATCAGGGGGTCGACATGCCCGGCGAGGTTCCCTTCGACGACAGCCTTCCCGGAGCTGCGGCTTGAAGAATTTTGTCCTTCTTTCTTTTTTGGAGGGCCTTCCCTTGCCTTTGTAATTCTTCTTTCCCCTCTAGGGGCTCGTTTTTGTAATCCAAATCTTTTGGTAATACAATTTCCCTCTTTAATGCAATCTCCGACTTTTTTCCAATAGCCTGAGTCTTATATTGACTTACTTCCGTTTGGCCTTTAAACAAAGTACTTCTTAAGGTTCTGGATGTTCCAGGTCCTCGGGAACTGCTGCCCGGTCATAGTCGCGAGCCGGAACGTTCCCGGTCGGACTACTTTGATTACGCAGTAGGGGCCTTCCCACTTAGGTGCAAGCTTGCCCCTCGAGTTGGCAGGGTCGCTTATTTCCGCCTTGCGTAATACTAAGTCTCCCATCCCGAGGGGTCGAGGGCGCACCTTCTTGTTGTAACTTCTGGCAACACTCCTGTTGTACGCCAGCATCTTTACGTGCGCGCTGGCCCTGCGCTCTTCTAGCAGGTCTAGGCCAGCCCGAACTCCCTGGGCCGAGGTGGATTCCTCATAGTTCTCCACCCGGAATGTTGGAATGACCAACTCGGCTGGTAGGATCGCCTACACCAACGCCAGTCGTAGGGGACTCGCCTGCCATCTTCGGGTAGTCCGCAAAGACCATAGGATGTTCGGAGCTCGCCGACCACCGATCGGGCTTCCAAAGTCCTTTTCCTAAGTCCATCCAGATAGACGGTTGGTCACCTCACGAGCCCGCTGGTCCGGGTGAGCCACCGAGCTAAACCTCAATCGATGTGATAAGTCGCAGTAACTCAGAAACCGAGTGTCGGGCGAATCGGGTTCCGCTATCGCGATGATAACGCTGGGCGCATCAATCGGGTCACGATGTTCTTCCATACGAACCGCTCGACCCGCTCGGCCGTAATGGTCGCCAGGGGCTCGCTTCCACCCACTTAGTGAAATAATCTATCCCCACGATGAGTCGACGGGGGAACGCCCAAGAGGTCCATTCCCATTGAGCGAAGGGCCAGCGCAATCCATGGAGGTGAGCGGACCGCAGTGGAGCCGCGAGCGGGCCCGGCGCCGGGCAAGTGTCGACCGCCGCACGAAAGCCTTGGCGCCTTGGCAACGAGGCCGCACAGCCTCGCGCAAAGATTTTGAAGGCCAAAGTTCGCGCCCATGTGCTCCCACAAGTCTCGCCGGGGACCTCGGCGAGAATCACTTCCGCCTCATCGGGATCCAAGAAACGGAGAAGGAGGTGGTAGAACGACCTTCTGTAGCGCCGATCGCCAGTCTCGCTAAACCACCCCTGGAATCGGCGGAGCCGCCGTGCCTTGACCTCATCCGCAGTAGGATCCCATCGCGCTTATACTTCAAAGACTTCCCGAATCCACGAGGTGGGGTGGTCGACCGGGTCCCCTATCTCCATGATGGCCACCGACCGTGTGTGAGCTCTTCGACCTCGGGTGTTCCTCCGGATCGGCCCCGAGGCTAATTTCATGAGCTGGTCCGCCCGCCGCTTTGGGACCCGGGCACCGGACAGAGTGAAACGAGGAAAGTTAGAGGTTTGGGCTTTACCTCGGTCGTGTATTTGACATGGTCGAATCTCGCGCCCGATACTCCGCCAACTTGTTCGGCGACGAGTTGGGAATCCGTGAGAACGTGGATCGCTTCTCGCTTGCATCTCTACCGCCAAACGAGGCGCCAAGCGCTCGTATTCTGCCTCATTGTTTGTGGCCTCAAACCGGCGGAGGGAACGCCAAAGCGTGTCCGCCGGGTCCTCTAGAATGAGTCCGCGCCGCCCCCGAGCCGGGAAGACCCATCCACGCAGCAGGTCCAGCCTCTGCGGATTTGCTCAACGACTCGCTTCCGCCGCGTCAACTCCGAGATAAAATCGCCAAGGCCCGGGCCTTGATGGTCGCTCGGCTTGTAGCAGAGGTCGACCCCGGATAGCCCCACCGACCACTTTAGAAGACGCCCTGCTACGTCAAACTTAGAAAGAACTTGACGCAGGGGTTGGTCGGTCATTACCTCAATCGTATGGGCTTGGAAGTAGGGGCGTAGCTTCCGAGCCGCTAGAACAAGTGCCAATGCCAACCTTTCAATGGGTGGGTAGCGCTACTCCGGCCCGCGCAACACATGGCTGATGTAGTACACCGGATGTTGCGCGTCGGGGGCTTCTTTCACTAGCACCAAGCTCACTGCATGCTGAGATGCCGCCAGGTAGAGGGTAAGTTTTTCTGGCGCAGACACCGAGATAAGGCGGGAGCTCGGATAAGTGCCGCTTGCTCCGCGAAAGCTTCCTCGCATTCGCCGTCCATTGGAAGTTCTTTGGGTCTTTGAGGACTCGGAAGAAAGGAAGGCACTTATCTCCCGATCGACAAAAACCGGGACAGAGCCGCTATCCTTCCGTTAAGGCATTGAAGCTCCTTTAATGTTCTCGGAGATCTCATGTCGGTGAGAGCTCGGACCTTCTCGGGGTTGGCATCAATTCCTCTCTCGTGTATGATGAATCCGAGGAACTTTCCTGATGTCACGCCGAAGACGCACTTGGCCGGATTAAGGCGCATCCCATATCTTCTCAACAGAGCGGTTTCCGCAAGTCGCCAAGGTGCGCGCCTGTGCGACTTTTCACGATCATATCGTCAACGATACCTCCATGTTTCGCCTCATTTGCCGGGCTTAACACCTTGTTCACCATCCTTTGGTAGGTGGCGCCGCGTTTTAGTCCGAACGGCATGACCTTGTAGAAGTAAGCTTTGGGGTGTGGAAGGCCGTATGTTGTCGATCCTCTGGGGCCATCCGGATCCGGTTGTAACCGAGTAGGCGCCCATGAAGGAGAAGCGCACTGAGTCACCAGTTGGTCGATCCTAGGCAAGGGGAAGCAATCCTTCTGCAAGCACGATTTAGATCGGTGTAGTCGACACACATCCTCCACTTCCATTAGGCTTCTTGACGAGGACTACATTGACAACCACCGAGGATACCGGACTCTTCAATGAAGTCGACGCCAAGAGCTCGCCGACTTCCATTTGCACGCTCGTTGGCGCCGAGGGACCGAGGCCGGGTCTCGCCTTACCGAGCGCGGCCGGGGAAATGTGCAGATGGTGTTGAGCAACTTTAATCAATTCCCGGAGGTCGCACCGCCCAGTGAAGACATCGTGCTTTCCTCGAGGAGGCCGATGAGCTGCCCGCTCGATCATCTGTGTCCGGCCGATTCCGACCGTCCGATCGGGACGGTGATCTTGCAAATGAATATTAACCGCCGAGTTTGTCGGATGCCCGGCCGCCAAGGCCCTCGTGGGTCTTCGAGGGGCCGTCGGCCTTTTTCTCTTACCTGGAGGTCGCTGGCAAGTAACACCGCTCGATTCCTCGAGATCTCCCGAACCTCCCGACCCGCATTGGTCGGGAACTTCAACGTCCGATGGTATGTGGATATGATGGCCCTTAGCCTGCTGAGGGTGGGTCGGCCAGTGATGGCGCTGTACGCAGAGGGGAGGTCGACCACCGTAAAAGTCACCAGAGTTTTTGCCTTCGAGAATCCCCGAGAGTCAATCTGTAGGGTCACCGCGCTCGTGGCGAAATCGAGTCACGAAAGCCGGTGAGTGCCGAGTGCAAGGGCTTCGTGGCTTCCTTCGCAACCCTAACTCGTAAAGGCCTCAAATAAAGGATGTCGCCGAGCCGCCGTTGTCGCACTATAATCCTTCTGACCGCGGCGCTATTATTCGGCCGACACCACCAGATCATCATGCTCGGTTACATTCCCATATCCCCGAGGGGAATGTGATCTCCGCCCTGAGGGAGGGTGGTATTCCCGGCCGCAACGGCCGGCGTAAGCCCTTCGACCAAGCGCTATGTCCTCCAGCGGGCCCCCGTGATTACGCCGATGTGTTGCTCGACCGTGGCCTTCGGATGCAGTGGATGGTTCCCGTGGACGCTGGAGGTATTGATGTAAGTGACCTCTTCGGATCGCCTCCTCAATTTGCCGCTCACCGTGGCATTGCCTCAGATCATGTCCGCTTTGGCCGATGGAAGCGCAATAGCGGTATGATCGCCAGCTCGCCGCCTTCATCGGGCGGGCGGCCCGAGCATTCCCGCCTCCTTTATCTCGAGGAATATTTGCGCCCGAGACGCGCTCAAGGGGGAGGTGGCGCGGGCGCATATGGGTCGGGTGCCCTTCCGGCGCGGTGTGGGGACTCCCGCTAGTCGCTGCCCCGATCGGGATGGAATAGAATGCCCTGGCCGTTCTTCCTTTCTTCCCGACATCCGTGCCTCGGCCGCCATATTGACTTGCCCGCTGAAACATCTCCGCGATGGACGCGGGGGTCGCTTCCACCAAGGACCAGAAAACTCGACGGCCGCAGCCCCATCATAAACGCCGCACCAATAACAATGGGTGAGCATCCGATAACTCCTGCACTCCGTGGTGAACCTTCGCACGGCGGGAGAGGGGTTCGCCCTCCTTTGCTTCAAACCCGTGAGGAGTGCAACGAAGGCTTTGGTCGCGCAAACGCCAAAAACGAGCTCAAGTCCTTGGCGAGCTGTTCAAAGGATGTCACCGCCCCGCTTTTAAGGTGCCGTACCATGTGCGAGCGGATCCTTTCAGCGTGGTGGGGAACGCCCGCACATCAAGGCGCCGAGGTTCCATATAGGGCCATCCGAGCCCGAAGGCGCGACGTGATCCGCCGATCACCGACTCCATCATAAAGGTCGATGGAGGGGAGACGGAAGTTCAAGGGCACCGGGTATTCCCGCATGTCTGGCTTAACGGACTCCCAAAGGGGACACTTCCTCTCCTCTTCTTTGACTTACTTGACGTCCCTTTGCACCTCATCCAGGCGCTGTACGATGGAACGGATTTGAGCCCGAAATAAATCCGTCGAATCTGAGGACACCGCCTCAGGTTCGGGCGGGACGTCCAGGTTTTCAAGAGCCCGGGTTCCATCCTGAACCCGGCGGGAGGCTGGGGAAGATGGTACCGTGGGAATGCCTCCCGATGCCGTGGAAGAGGTTCCGCCTGAGGTCGGCTCGCCGCCTCCCGAGTAGGTGGGGAGGACGGCCGGACAAGATTGCCGTGGTCCGACCTATTGGGAGAGGTCTCAAAAGCCTCCGCCGTGACGGTGGGAGGAAGCGGGGAACCCGATTCTGCGGGTGGAGTCCGGCGTCGCTAACTATACTCCAATAGCGACCGCGGTCGCGGCGGGATCGCCCTCCGTGGTTCGGAGGTCCGCGGGACCTCCGCCGAGGTTCCAAGGCGACCTTTCGCCCATGTGTCATTAAGGCGAGCAGGCAGACTCGGCTGCAGGCCCTCCTTCTAGCGCCAATCTGTTAGGGGAAACAACTTTTTTACCGTGACCCCGGGGCGCACGGCGCGGAATCCGGAAACCGGGGGGTCGTCTCGGTACGGTTCGGGCCCGTCGATGGCTCCTGCTCCCGCCTCCCGACCGCTCCGAAAGGCGGCTGCGCGCTCCAGTCGTCGGGAACGAGACCTGCAGCAAGGCGGGTCGGATGCTCCGCCCGACCCCTCCGACGCTCAAGTCAGTACTGGCCCGTCGGCCGAGCTCCCCAGAGAGAATTGCAGGGTGTTCGAGTCTACTCACCTCTCCGGAGTCCCCATTTCTCCTCTTACCCATTCGGCTTAAATAGGTCGGACGGATGGCACGCTTCTGGCTGCGTCTGCGGGTGGCGTACGGGCCTGACCTCGCAGGCGGGTGCCGTGGTCAACTTGGTGGGTAGTTGGGGCGATGCAGAGGAGAGGCGACGTCGGGCGATCAAATCGTGGGATTAATGGAGCGCAGGAGGGGCAATGACATCATCCGAGAGTACGACCCAAGACCAGGTGCCACGTCAGAGTTAATACCCCTAACAACGGGCATTGGAAGAGGAATTGCAAAGAGTATATTGTAGAGAAGGCGAAACAGAAGCTTAGAGAAGTTTCAGATATATATTCATGATTAGTCTCTATTTGTCAGACTCATATGATAACATATAGGTATTGGATACCGATAGTGTTTATCATATTTGTAATTCATTGCAGGTTTTGGCAAAACCTAGGAGATTGATGAGAGGCAAGATGGACCTTAAGATGGGAATGAAGCAAGAGTTGCTGCCATTGCTATTAGCGAGGTCACTCTAGATCTGCTTGGTGGAGCTACTATTGCATTAGATGCATGCTATTTTGTTCCCTTTATTATCAAAAACCTTATTTCCATTTTATGTTTGACATTGAATGGTTATAAAATAGTTTTTGAGAATAATAGTTGTTCAACTATTAAGGATGATAAGATCATCACGAGATGAACATTCCATAATGGTTTGATTATGCTAGACACTATTCCATATATCATGAATGTAAGTGTGTCCAAGAGAAAATAAGATGAGATAAACAATGTATACCTATGGCATTGTAGGCTAGGTCATATCCATGAGGGAAGGATTCAAAAGTTATCGACAGATGGATACCTAGATCCATTTGATTATGAGTCATATACGACTTGCAAACCTTGCTTTCGTGGAAATATGACCAACTCTTCATTTAGTGGAACTAGAGAGAGAGCCATTGAGTTGTTGGTACTAATATATGGTGATGTATGTGGTCCAATGTCAACTCAGGCTATAAGTGATTATTCTTCATTATTTTCACTGACGATTTCTCTAGGCATAGACATGTGTACTTGATGAAGTACAAGTTCAAAGCCTTCAAGAAATTCAAGGAGTGTGAGAATGAAGTAGAGGTTCAGACTGGAAAGAGTATCAAAACTCTTAGATCTATCCATGAGGGAAGGATTCAAAAGTTACCGACAGATGGATACCTAGATCCATTTGATTATGTGTCATATACGACTTGCAAACCTTGCTTTCGTGGAAATATGACCAACTCTTCATTTAGTGGAACTAGAGAGAGAGCCATTGAGTTGTTGGTACTAATATATGGTGATGTATGTGGTCCAATGTCAACTCAGGCTATAAGTGATTATTCTTCATTATTTTCACTAACGATTTCTCTAGGCATAGACATATGTACTTGATGAAGTACAAGTTCAAAGCCTTCAAGAAATTCAAGGAGTGTGAGAATGAAGTAGAGGTTCAGACTGGAAAGAGTATCAAAACTCTTAGATCAGATCGAGGAGGTGAGTACTTGAGTACGGAATTCACCCAATTCCTCAAGGACCAAGAGATTCTATCCCAATGGACACCTCCTTATACACCCTAGCTCAATGGTGTATCTGAAATGAGGAATAACATACTGTTAGACATGATGTAGTCCATGATGAGTTTTGTCGACCTGCCCATCTCATTCTAGGGATATGCCCTAGAGTCTATAGCTTACCTTCTGAATAGAGTTCTAACTAAGTTGGTAGTGTCTACACCATATGAGATATGGAAAGGGAAGCCCGATCTTAAGGTTGTTAAGATTTGGGACTGCCCTGCCCACGTTAAGAGACACAAGCCCGATAAGTTAAAATCCAGAATAGAACAGTGCAAGTTTGTGGGATACCCCAAGAAAACTTGTGGGTATTATTTCTATCACCTTATCTTTGTAGCTAAGAGAGTAGTGTTCCTTGAGAAGGAACACATTCTTGGTAGAGATAGTGGGAGCATGATAGAGTTGAACGAGGTTGGAGAACCTAGCTCAAGCACCATTACACAACCAGAATCTGTTCAGGTACCTAGCACACAAGTTCCAACTTTACATAAGTACGGTAAAGTATTCCATCCTCTTAAGAGTATGTGGGACATATCAAATGAGCAGATGTTGAGGATATTGATCCTCAAACCTACGAGGAACCTATTATAAGTATAAACTCTGGGAAGTGGAAAGAAGCCATGAATTCAAAGATGGATTTCATGTACTCCAACTAAGTTTCAAACTTAGTTAATACACCCGAGGGCATCGTACCCATTGGCTGCAAGTAGATCTTCAAGAAGAAGATCGAAGTTAATAAAAAGGTAGAGACCTGTAAAGTAAGGCTAGTAGATAAGGAGTATCGTCAAAGCCAAGGTGTTGACTACGATAAAACCTTCTTACCTATAGTTATGCTAAAATTCATCCGAATTTTATTGGCTATTGTAGCACACCTTGATTATGAGATTTGGCAGATAGACATAAAAATTGTATTCCTCAACAGCAACCTCGAGGAGGAGGTGTATATGATATAGCCTTAGGGATTTATGTCCAAAGACAGTCCAGATAAGGTGTGTAGGTTGCTTAGGTCTATCTATAGACTGAAGCAAGCTTCCCGAAGTTAGAACATAAGATTTGATGAGGCGATCAGATCTTATGACTTTGTTAAGAACAGAGATGAGGCTTGTGTGTACAGGAAGATAAGTGGGAGTACTACCACCTTTTGGTGTTGTATGTAGATGACATCATATTCATTGAGAATGATGTAGGAATGCTTTCCACAGTAAAGGTTTGGCCATCTAGACACTTCTCCATGAAGGACTTAGCGGAAGCATCCTATATATTGGGGATTCAGATCTATAGAGATAGATCCAAGAAGATGCTTGGCTTGTCCCAGTCTAAGTACATAGACACCATTGTCAAAAGGTTTGGCATGAAAAATTCTAAGAGATGTCTCATATCGATGAGACATAGGTTACTACTTTCTAGGAGTATATCCCCAAAGGCTCTCAGAAAGGGCACACATGGATATGATACCTTATACCTTAGTGATAGGGTCTATCATGTATGCTATGTTATGTACTAGACTTGATATAGCATATGCTCTGAGTGTCACGAGCATGTATTAGGCGGATCCAGGCTTGGAGCATTGAAAAGCAATAAAGTGTCTCCTTAAGTACTTGAGAAGAACTAATAATCTTTTATTGGTTTATGGAGAAAGTAGCCTCAGGATTGAGGGCTACACGGACTCGAGCTTCTAGTCCGATATCGATGATGGTAAGTCTAATTTAGAGTATTCACCTTGAATGAAGGAGTAGTATACTGGAAGAGTTCCAAGTAATATACTACTGCTGACTCGACCATAAAGGTGGAATACATTGCTGTAGTAGAGGCATTAAAGGAGGGAGTCTAGAGGAAGCAGTTCATTATAGATTTGGGAGTCGTGCTGAGCAACGAAGAGTTGATTCCCTTATATTGTGACAACTATGGGACGATTACTCAAATAAGGGAACCCAGGTCTCATCAGAAGTGTTCTGAGGAGGTTCCAACTTATTAAAGAGATTGTGGCCCGAAAAGATATGGCAATGGAAAGAGTTCCATCCGAAGATAACATTGTAGATCCACTGACAAAGCCATTGACTCAGATTGTCTTTGAGCATCACAGAGGTCTGATGGGGATTAGATATGTAGGTGATTGTCTTTAGGTCAAGTGGGAGATTGATAGTTATAGGTGCCCTACAAGCCAATCACGTGAGTGATGGCACCTGTAACACATTGTGTCAATCTCATTTCTTATGATTATTGATATTTTCTCATATTATTCATATGTATATTGTGATGTCCTTGGATCTGTGCAATGGGAATCGGATCATGATGAGATCATGATAATGAGAACGATTCACCTTTAAACATAGACCCTAAATAATCTCGGTCATAGGTTACTCGAGAGGGACATCGAGATAAGTGGACAGACTAGTGTGCTGTATATCCGTCCATATGATAGAGGTGGCTGGTCTCATAGCTACTCGTGTGGGGACACTAAGGGTATAGTACGGGTGCTCGTTGGAGAATGAGTTCACTGATTGATCCACTTACGGAATGCTGGATGGTTATTGATACCTCACGTCAGACAATGATTCCATAGTCCCAGTAGTATATCTAGTCCTTAGACTTGAGACACCAAGGATGTCCTGTATGAGTACTCCACTCTTTGATACCAGACTTATAGATTTGGAAATTTCAAATCTAGTACAGCCGATTATTGGGAGTGATAACCAACCTTATAAGGGCAATTGTGTATCAATAAAGGATCATCTACTCTCGGTATCATGAGAGGAATATCCCATGTGTTTTTGCTCAAGCAAATCCCTAGCCAGGGTCATTCGGATTAAGAGAGAAAGAGTTCTCCAAGAAAATCCGATTAGAGCGAGACTCGATTGGAAATTGTATGGGCCTGATAGCACCATGCCCGATATACGATCTCTGAGATATTATATTGATGAGGAACTATAGGTACATGGTAACTAAAGACAGATAGGTCCAAAAGATTGGATTCCCCTAAATCGTCTGGGGACTACGGCGTAGTGGCCTAGTACGTCCATAGTCAATGAGTCGAGTGAATTATTATAGAGATAATAATTCATTGAGTCAGAAGGAGTTTTGATAGGCATGATTCATGGCCAGCTCGATAATGGGCCTAGAGGGTCACACACATATGATAGGTGTTAAGATGAGTAGAGGTTCGGATATGAGATATCCGTCGAAGCTCCGATCTTATTGAATATCCAATAAGCCCCTGTATTATTGGATCCCATGAATGAGACCTAATAAGAGCTAGATTATTGGGTAGAGACCCATTGATCTAAGAGGCTTGGGTAATTGGATACAGATTCATACCCAATAGGCCTGGATCCATTAGGGTCGATAGGGGGTCTCTATAAATATGAGGGAACCAAAGGCCTATAGGCTGGGGTTTTTCTTGGTAGCCACCTTCTATTCTCCTCTCCTTAGAGAGGAGCATCATTGCAGTCCCTACCGTGTAGATACCGCTAGAGCGGAGGACGCTTGACCTCCTTCATCCTCCTCTATAGATCTATAGGAACTCAGGGATATACGATCTCCCTACGCACTATCGTTTCTTTTACACACGTAGTTTTCGGATTCACGGATTTATTTTTGAGGCATCGATCTTCATACGACGACGGAACCTTTTGCAGAAATCTAACGAGTTTTGTTTTCTATTCTTCTGCTACATATGAGATGTCGCCTCCCTGGATTTTCCTACAGTGATATCCATAGATCTATGCAATTGGAGTCGGATCGTAATGAGATCATGATAATGAGACTGATTCACCTTTAAATACAAACCCTAAATAATCTTGATCATAGGTTACTCGAGAAGGACATCAAAATAACCAGATAGATTGATGTGTTATATACCTATCCATATAATAGAGGTATCTGGTCTCATAGCTGCTCGTATAGAAACACTAAGGATACAATACAGGTGCTCATTAGAGATGAGTTTATTTATTGATCAGCCTATGGAATGCTGGATGGTTGATGAGACCTTATTGTCAAACAACGATTCCATAGCCCTAGTAATATATCTGGTCCTTAGACTTGAGATACCAAGGATATCCAGTATGAGTACACCACTCTTTGACACTGAATTTATAAGTTTGGAAGTTCCAGATCTAGTATAGTCGATCATTGGGAGTGGTAACCAATCTTACGAGGGCTATTGCGTATCGATAGAGGATTATCCGCTCTCGATATTGTGAGAGGAATATTTCACATATTCTTACTCAAATAAATCCTTGGCCAAAGTTGTTCAGATTGAGAGAGAAAGTGTTCTTTGGGAGAATCCAATTAGAGCGAGACTCGAGGAGAGACTGTATGGGCCTGATAGCACCATGCCTGGTATAAGGTCTCTGGAAGATTAGATAGATAAGGGACTATAGATACATGATAATTGAGGACATATATGTCCAAAGGATTGGATTCTCATGTATTGTCTGGGGATTGCGACATAGTGGTCTAGTACGTCTGCAATCGATGAGCCGAGTGAATTATTATGGAGATAATAATTCACAAAGTCAGAAGGAGTTCTAACAAGTATAACTTATGACCAGCTCGATATTGAGTCTAGAGGGTCACACACATATGGTAGGTATTGCGATGAGTAGAGATTCGGATATGAGATATCCATCGGAGCTCCTATCTTATTAGATATATGTTAAGCCCCTGAATTATTGGATTTTATAGAAGAGATGCAATAAGAACTAATAAGAGATTACTTAGAAGAGACCTACTAATCTAAGAGACTTAGGTAATTGGATGGAGATCTAATACCCAATAAGATATGATCCGTTAAGGTTAAGTTGATAAGGGACCTCTATAAATAGAAGGGAACCAAAGGCCCATAGGCTAGGGTTTTTTGGCAGCCATCTTCTATTCTCCTCTCCCTCTCCTCCTTAGCTAGTAACCCCAGTTTGGGGTGTGTGGATAGCAAGAAGGGATGGCCCCTTCTTGACTATATAGTGGGCTTAGTAAGGAGTTTTGAGTAGTGATTTGAGGAGCGTCGCCGTAGCCCCTGCCGTGTGGATTACCGCTAGAGAGGAAGACACTTGAACTCCTTCATCTAGTCCCACAGATCTGCAAGAATTTAGAGATATACGATCTCTCTAGGTAATTCTCTTATGCGTAGTTTTTCGATTTTGCGGGTTTTACGTATCAACTTTTGCACGACAATAAGAACCTCTTTTTCTATGGAAAATCTATGATTTTTATTTCTGTTCTTCTATTGCACATATGATGTTACTGTAGATTTTCCAACAAATAAGAGGGAACCAAAGGCCTATAAGCTAAAGGCTTTATTAGCTGCCACCTCCTATTCTACTCTCCCTCTCTTCTTTTCAGCCAACAACCTTTATTTTGGGCGTGTGGACGACAAAAAAGGTCGACCCTTTTTTTATTACGTAGTGTACACAATGAGAAGATTTGTCTAGTGTCTTCGTAGCCTCTACCATGTAGATCATCGCTAGAGAGGAGGACACTTGACCTCCTTTATCCTCTCCCACAAATCTATAGGATTTCAAAGATATATAATCTCCCTATGTAACATATCTCTCTTATATGCGTAATTTTTTGATTTTGTAGATTTTTGCACACCACTCTTCGTACAGCGATAAGAACCTTATTTTTTATAAAAATATGATATTTTTGTTTCCCAACACCTCATTATCAAATAGCGATTTTGTCATTTCAGTTATGTGTCTAGCCCTTAGACTTGAGACATCAATAATGCCCTGTATGAGTACTCCACTCTTTGATACTAGACTTATAGATCTGAAAATTTCAGATCTAACACAACTAGTCATCAGGAGTGGCAGCTAATTTTACGAGGGCAATTGAGTATCGATAGAGGCTCATCTACTCTCGGTATTATGAGAGGAATATTCTATATATTCTTGCTCAAACAAATCCTTGGCCAGGGTTATTCCGATTGAGAGAGAAAGAGTTCTCCGAGAGAATTCGATTAGTGCGAGACTCGAGTAGATTATGTATGGGCTTAACAGCACCATGCTAGGAATATAGTCTCTGGGATATTAGATAGATGAGGGACTATAGATACATGATAATTGAGGATAGATATGTCTAAAAGATTGGATTCTCCTATATCGTTTGGGGACTACGGTATAGTAGCCTAGTACATCCATAGTCGATGAGTCGAGTAAATTATTATGGAGATAATAATTCACTAAGCCAGAAGGAGTTCTGACAAGCTCAATATTGAGCCTAGAGGGTCACACACATTTAGTAGGTATTGCAATGAGTAGAGGTTCGGATATGAGATATCCGCTAGAGCCCATATCTTATTGGATATCCAATAAGCCTTTGAATTATTGGATCCTATGGATGAGATCCAATAAGAGCTAATAAGAGATTATTGGATAGAGATCTACTAATCTAAGAGACTTGGGTAGTTGGATGGTGATCCAATACACAATAGACAAGATCCATTAGGGTTAAGTTGATAAAGGGCCTCTATAAATAGGAGGGAACCAAAAGCCCATAGGTTAAGGTCTTTTTGACTGTTACCTTGTATTCTCCTCTCCCCTTCTCCTCCTCAATCAGTAGCCCCTTTTGGGGTGTGTGGAGATTTGGACAACGATTCGAGAAGTGTCTTCACAGCCCATATCGTGTGCATCACCTATAGAGAGGAGGAAAGTTGACCTCCTTCATCCTCTCTCATAGATCTGTAGGATTTTAAGGATATATGATCTTCTTAGATAAAACACATCTCTCTTATATGTGTAGTTTTTTATTTTATATTTTTGCACACCAATCTTCGTACGATAATAAAATCTTTTTTAAAAATTAAAATTTTTCTTTTTGTTCTTTCGCTGCACATGTGATGTTGTCCCTAGATTTCTCTATAGGATTGGACACATAAGTGATTGGCTTTAAGTCAAGTGGGAGATTGCTAGTCATAAGTGCTTTGTAAGCCGATCACGTGAGTGATAGCACATGTGACATGATACTCACTCTTTTTGCTTATTATTTATTTGATATTTTTCTCACTTTATATTTTTTATTGCTTATATTGTGATAACAATAAATCTATACAATGGGAATTAGATCGTAATGAGATCACGATAATGAGACCGATTCACCTTTAAAAATAGACTCTAAAAAATCTCGGTCATAGGTTGCTCGAGAGGGATATCGAGATAATCGGACAGACTAGTGTATTATATACCCATCCATATAATGGAGGTGGCTGATCTCATAGCTACTCATGTGGGGACATTAGGGATACAGTGTAAGTGCTCATTGGAAAATGAGTTCACCGATTGATCCACTCATGAAATGCTAGATTGTTGATGATACCTTATTGTCAGACAGTGATTTCATCATTCCATTTGTGTGTATGGTCCTTAGACTTGAGACACCAAAGATATCCTGTATGAGTACTTTACTCTTTGATATCGAACTTATAAGTCTAGAAGTAATAGATCTAGCACAATAGGTCGTTGAGATTGGTAGCCAATCTTACGAGGGCAATTGAGTGTCGATAGAGGATCATTTACTCTTAGTGTCATGAGAAGAATATCTCATGTGTTCTTGCCTAAGCAAATCCCTAGCTAGGGTCATTCAAATTGAGAGAGAAAGAGTTCTTCAAGAGAATCCAATTAGAGTAAGACTCGATTAGAAAATGTATAAGCTTGACAACACCATGCCCGAAATACAATCTCTAGGATATTAGATGAACGAGGGATTACAGATACACGGTAATTAAGGATAGGTAGGTCTAACGGATTAGATTCCCCTGTATCATCTAGGGACTATAGCATAGTGGCATAATACGTTTGTAGTTGATGAGTCAAATGAATTATTATAGAGATAATAATTCATTGAGTCAGAAGGAGTTTTGATAGATATAACTCATGACTAGCTCGATATTGGGACTAGAGGGTCACACATATGGTAGGTGTTGTGATAAGTAAAGGTTTGGATATGAGATATCCGTTAAAGCTTCTATCTTATTAGATATCTAGTAAGCCCCTAAATTATTAGAACCTAGAGATGAGATCTAATAAGAACCAATAAGAGATTATTATATAGAGATCCACTAATCTAAGAGGCTTGGGTAATTGGATGGAGATCTTGTTGAATCTCGGATTTGGATGATAAAACCAATTGATAGTGTTTATGATCTAATCTATATTTTAAGTGATGCAGGACTAGCTTCGATTAGGAAGAGAAAATTAAAGCAGGAGGAATCGGAAGTTGGGACAGAGTGGAACATGTCAAAAAATTGGACATCAAGCCGAAGGATCGGTCGATGTATCGGCAGAAGGCTTCAGACGATGAGTTCGGGCATCAGATCAAGAAGAGTGAAAATTGTGCCAAGGAAATCAGAATTGCAGAGGTCAACTGGCCGATTGGGCAATAGGCCGCAAGAGAGGATGATGCGTTGAAGGATCAGACGAAGCGCCGATGAACCAATGACATGTTAGACAATAATTGATTCAAAGCTTTATAATAATTGTCTAGATCAAAATAATTTTAGGTATAATTCGGTTGGAATTAGGCCAACTCAATTAGGAGTCAACTGAGCCCAAGATTGGGTTGTGTTGGGCCAAGAGAAAGGCCCAAACAATGACCCAATAGGTGGGTCAAGCGGTGCTACCGTCAAAACAGGCGATGAAACCACTAGTGGCTGAATCTCTAAGATAGTCTCCGAGGCGATGTCGAGGCGGTGAGTACCGCCCGATGTCGAATAAGCTTGGGCGGTGGTACGCTTGATGTAGATAATCTGCTAGTTTCCGAAAGACCCAGGATGAGACTAGTTTTGGCTTCAAGTTTAAATCCATCCCTCTCATCCCTGGTTAGCACACAAGTATTGAGAATATAATAGTGGAAAAAAATACTATTGTAATCACTTGAGAGATCTCCTACACTTGTTTTAGTTTAGATTTCAATTTAAGAGATGAGTGAGTGCTTATAAAAGGTTGTCTCCTAAACCTGTGAAAAGGATAGGGTTGTAAGAGTAGTTAATCTTCACCCATTGAATGAAAAATGTTAGTGGATACTAGTGGCCTCGACGAAGGAGGAATCGAGAGTAAACGTAGGTTGGATGATCAAACGACTATAAATCTGATGTGTTCTTTTCTTGCTACTTACTCTCGTTACTTAGCCACTTTATGTATTTTATATTTACTTTAAGTCAACATCTTCTCTATACGATTTCATCGTTACGTTTTTATCAACTCGAAAAGATTTCAAATCAATGATGTTTTTATTGCTGCATTAATTCACCCCCACCCCGAGTGCCAATTACGATCCTAACAGATCTAATATCTAATATGGTAGGATCCATTAGAATTAAGTTGACAGGGAATCTTTATAAATAGGAGGGAACCAAAGGACCATAGACTAGACCTCTTTTGGTTGTCATCTCCTATTCTCCTCTCCCTTTGAGGAGCGTCTTCGCAATCCCTATCATGTGAATCACCGCTTAGAGGAGGACAGTTAACCTCCTTCATCCTCTCCAACAGATTTGTAAGTTTTTAGAGATATATGATCTCCCTAGATAACACATCTTTCTTATATATATAATTTTTTGGTTTTGTGAGTTTTTACGTACTAATCTTCACACGACAATAAAACATTCTTTTTTACAAGAAATTTTGAGATTTTATTTTTTGTTCCTCTGCTATGCATGTGACATCGTCTCAGGTTTCCCAACAAGAATGAGAATATTAAAATACGTGTGGAGTTAATATAAAAGATAAAAAATATTTTTATTTATAAATAATTAGATATTTCTTTGATAAATGATAAAATAAGAAAATATTATTTAAGATGATATGAATATGTGTTTAAAAGATATTCAAATATGATAATGAAAAAATGAAACAATTAATATTAACGATGAGAGGAGAGATAGATGAAGACCTACAAGGATTTTAACAAAAACTATAAATAAAAATTTAAATATTTTAAATTTAATCAAATATATATATATATATTATAAATATTAATGATGATAAAATATTTATATAGTCTATTTCAGATAATTAGATTTTATGATTTTGTTATTGTTGTTATTGAATATGTGTGTATAGGCATGTGGGCTTGGATGGCTTCTGTGTCTTGGTCCAGACGCGGAACACCAGTTTAACATATGTTAGCATTTTATGACGATAACCTATGTTAGCATATGTTAGCATTAAATATATATTTTTTATAAATATTAATGATGATAAAATATTTATATAGTCTATTTCAGATAATTAGATTTTACGATTTTGTTATTGTTGTTATTGAATATGTGTGCGTGTATATGCATGTGGGCTTGGATGGCTTTTGTGTCTTGCTCCAGTCATGGAACACCAGTTTAACATACGTTAGCATTTTATGACGGACGGTTCATTCACCTTCGATGGAGGAATTGGCCTCCGTAGAGTCCTGCCCCCTGCTTTTGTCGGGACGGGAATAATTGACAGCGTTGTCTTCCACCACGTGGAGAAATGATGCATGTTTCATGGTTGTGTTGTGCGTGCAAGATTTGTTTGGGTGGCTCATCTGTCTTGGTCGAGTCTGGGAACAGCGGTTTAAGTTATATTAGTCGAGCATTGACGTCGTAAATGCCTTGTATGACGTAAGAATAACTCCCATTCGGGGAGGAATCGCCTTTGAAGAGTCCTGTTCGCTGTTTTTGGCGGGACGGGAATTATAACAGCGTTGTCTTCCACCACGTGGAGATTGATGCATAATCGTGGTTGTGGATTGCGAATCCTGTTCCCTGCGTTGGAGGACGCAAGGAATCGGTGAGCGAGAATGCTTCCCGGCTCGTGGTCTCGAAGCACTTCGACGCTTTACTTCCTTCTTCAAAGCCACGCCGTCACCGTCCATCATCCTCTGAACGGATACAAGCTAACCCAATTTGCTCCACTTACCTAAAGGCACCTGTTTCACGCGATCCACCGCTTTATAACATGGCCGCCTCCGCCCTCCCTCTCTTCTCCACCGCCCCGACGTACCGTCTCTGCCACTGTCCGCAGCTTCCGGTCTCTAGGCCCCCGGCGATCCCCCGAGCTGCCTCCCTGTGCGAAACCCTTGCTCCGGCGACGAGGATCTCGCTCTCCGCCGCAACCGCCCCAACTCACGTCCGATCCCACCGCAGGCCGACGTCCCCGCCTTCCGCTATGGCCTCCAAGGCGATCTCCGCCGCGACTGCTGCGAGCGGTAAGCAAGGATTGCTGGTGTTCGACAGCGAGGAGGAGCTGTCCGTCTCGCTGGCGAAGTACACGGCGGAGCTGTCGGAGAAGTTCGTGCGCGAGAGGGGGGCCTTCACTGTGGTACTCTCTGGCGGATCTCTCATTAAATCCCTCAGGTTTGGAGCTTGATTCTCTGCAGATTTTGGATACTATTTTAGATGGTTTGGTGGATTTTTTGCATGGAGGAACACCCACAAAAAGAATATTTTGTAGGAAATTGACGGAATCTCCGTATTTGGAATCGGTGGATTGGGCTAAATGGCACGTATTCTGGGTGGATGAAAGGGTGGTGCCGAAGGATCACGAAGATAGCAACTATAAGTTGGCCTTTGATGGATTTCTGTCCAAGGTAATAAAACCCTAACAAAAAAAACCATTTTTGTTATTGTTTTAGTGGATAGGTAGCAATATTTGGCGTGGAGGACGTGGCTCGCTGTGACTTCTCCCTTGATCTGTGGTTCTCATCTCTTATGATAAGTTTCTTCGCTCATTGGACAAAATGGAATACAAATCTATACTTTTACCTTGAATTGCTTGCAAGTTCTGCAAAATTTATAGGTTGATTGATGAATTATGTTGTTGGCTAGTTTGCAAGAAATCATACGAGAGTAGATTGCATTTGTTGACTAAGTTTATGAATCCCTCTTCCTATCTTCCAAGAATTAGATAACAATAACTCTGGCATTAGGAATAGAACAAGCAATTGCTGGTTGATTAGATCAAGTTTTCTCAGGTAATATCTGCATTTTGATGCTTTGGTTGCTTAAGCAAGTATCAATGTGACATATCAGTTTTTATTATATTCTTGATATTTTAGAAAATTGCATGGGGATCATTTCTCATTGATCGTTCCTCAAATGATAGGTCTCAATTCCACCAGGTCAAGTTTATGCCATCAATGATGCCTTATCAGCTGAGGGTGCTGCTGAAGATTATGAGACTGCCTTGAAGCATTTGGTCAATGTTGGTGTGGTGGCAGTGTCATCAGTGACAGGATACCCAAGATTTGATCTTATGCTGTTGGGGATGGGACCAGATGGTCACATTGCTTCTCTTTTTCCTGGCCACCCTCTCCTTCATGTAACAGAGAAATGGGTAACCTTCATAAAGGACTCCCCCAAGCCACCACCGGAGAGAATCACATTCACATTGCCTGTAATTAACTCATCCGCTTATATTGCAATGGTGGTCACTGGAGCAGGGAAAGCTGGAGCTGTGTGTAAGGCTCTGGGAAGTGAGAAAAGTGCATCTGATTTGCTACCTGTTGAGATGGCTTCTCTTGAAGATGGGGAGTTCACTTGGTTTACTGATAAAGCAGCAGTTTCAATGCTTCAAGATAAGGCAAGCGTGTAGCCACGTAAGTTTCTGATAGATTCCATGGTCGTCTTTGTTTGAATAACTTATCTGGAAGAGTTCATTTGTCCAGATGTTCTGAGTTGTGTTTTCACACTTCGAGTTTGGCCTATTTGTCTATAGGCATTAATGGACTATAAAACTTTTCTCCATCTGTCTTCTAAAACTTCTCTACTGTGTCAATCTAATACCCATTGGTTGTTGTTCGATCATTGAGTAAATAGTTGCTAGCCTCCTTGTACCTGTGAAATATTGTGTGATGCATGAGAAAGACATTTTGTACAACTAACAGCATAATGGCATCTTTTATGTTAACATTTTTTCTTTTAAAATTAGACTCTTAAGAATAGAGGAAAAAAATATGTCTAGTAATTTGGTTATTTTTATTTATATATTTTTTATTTAGGGAGTAGGAAATTATCCAGTTTTAGAATTTCATAAAGCAAAATATATTCATATTGAGTAACCATTCAACTGAAAATTTATGACGGTTGGAAGTCCATATCACAATTGTCAAACTTCCTAGACAATTATAGGGGGTAACACCTTACAATACATAGACACATTGGTGGGTTCTTAGCAAAAATGGTGTATATGATACAGAATTAATAAAAATTGAGTGCAAATATTGTGGTGATTTGTGTCTTATTGTAAGAGTATGGCATATTAACATGGGACCATTTTGTTTTATTTCTCTTATGAATAATTTTTCACTACTTTGGTGTTCTTTTTGCAAATGCTATAAGCTGTCATATAGTAACATCTTGAATAATATAACATTAGTTATCAAAATTGTCAAAAAGAATAAAAATGAAGGCATACCAAAAAATGAAAAGAAAGTCCTGAGCATGATTGGAGCTTCCAAGGGTTAATCAAAGATTTCATTGATATATGGAAGTTTTTATAATGATTGAAGAACTAGCAAAGAAAGAATTGAAGCAGTCCAGTATGTTTTAGGAAAGGAAGATTATTTGTCAAAAAAAATGGAAAAAATATATCTTTCCTAGAGAAGAAAAGATGAAATTATTGATGTTTTGATTTATGAGTTGTAATTTTGTAAAACAGAAAAGTGAGCTCCTTATAATTTTTTCCATGCAAACTGGTTAATCCAATTATAGAACTAAGAAAAAAAATATATAGTACTAAGAATATTCAAATTTTCGTTGTGATGTCCTCTTATTGGAAGATGTCTCTTAAGGTACTAACACATGTAAAACTAAGATCGTAAGTACTAACTATAACAATTATAATATAATGCAATCCATCATCGTTAAAAAAACACACTCATAAAAAAGAGAATTAAACAATATTATTATTAATATTATTCATTGCGCATGTATAACAGCTATATTTTATTTGTAATTTGTTAAGGAAAAAATTATTTATACCTATTTCATTACTCAAAATGGTAATCATCCTGATCTTATAATTGAAATCCTAGTGTCACTTGTCATTGATTAGTTGTGGCAGCTAATGGGCAATCAGAGAAGAAATTAGGTGTTGAGCCTGGTCCATGACCCATCTTTTTCACTTGGTCAATTGAAACCTAAGAGTGACAAGCTCTTGGAGTATCCTCGTCAAGATCATGTGATTATAATCTGTTTCTAAAATTGTGAATTATTTACCTGTTCTTAAGATTGGTTAATTGTTCAGCACCCACCGCCACCCTGTACCCCTGACCTCAACATATACAGATATAATACAGAGCTAGAGGCAATTAACTGCTAACATGTAGTTTATCTAAGTTAGCGTTTTACAAAACATTTATTTTTGGAACTAGCAGATGGAACTTCTATTCACACGACAACATGAAAAAAAAAAAGGTTTATGTCTTCTCTTTTTAGCTTGGTGCAGCTTTTCACGCTTAGATCTATTAGTTTCATGATGAGTGCATCACCGCTTGTTGGTTGCTTAATATTGCTTCATTAATATAGCATGACAGGACTAATAATACCAAAAACTACATCTTGAGAGAATTTGGCTCTTGTATTAACAGTTCTACTATATATGTTCAGCTGAAGCTTATATGGATAAATTATCTAATAAGTAGCTGCTCTTTTTGTTTTGTGATTATGGAATGGTTTAGAAAAAAAGAGTTCTGTTTGTGTAAATTACACTAGTTATTTCCCCCATGTCAACTCCTAATAATAAATTTCAGTTGATAGAGCTGGCATAGCATATGACACTCATCTGGGATGAGTGTAAAAATGGGTAAACAATAAATCTGGGTGATGGAGGCAAATTATTTGAAGCATTGATAAAATTAATCATAGCATCAGACTTGAGCTTTAAAAAGAATTAGAATTACAATGTTGGTTAATGTTTATTGCTATGGCATGGAATTTGACAGTTGCACTATGATCCTTTCTTGTGAAGGTATTTCCGTTATCAGCCTTCTATGTAGTTTTGGATTAGGTGTTTAACTGAAAGGTTTAAATTTTTCTAAGCGGTGGTTAGGCCTCTCTGCTGAATATGTATTTATGATGCGATTCATTCATTTCGAGCAGAAAGTTATTTCTTCAAGGCTGAGTGTTGAGGAATTTCGTTTTGGCAGGGCAGTGATTCTAAACTGTGATTTTTATGTTTATGCGTTCAATGCCTATTTTCCTTTTCATTGGAACAAATATGATAGGCAAGTTATATCGAGTCATTTTGCTATCCACTTTCTGGTATTTCAAGTTTTTAAGCCTCTATAAAAATATGAAGTTTCACCAAGTTTACACTTATTTATGGTCCGAGTTGTATCTTGTGCTGGACATATCAGTTGAGCAGATTGAACCATGGTTGTAGATTAAAATTTGATGGGATATCTGACTTGGTGTTATAATAGGTGAATGTCTGATGCAACTGTAGAAGCTTACATCTTATTCTTTGAAGGTCTTTGAGCTGAAACATACTACCAGGGAGAACTATTTTTCATTGACCAAAAGCAGGAAGAATTATGGACTAAGACACATACAGAATCACAAAAGAAGTCACTTGAATTATCATGATCCAATGGCTAAAGATGTGCCTGATGCAGGGGATAGATAGAAAACAGTTTGTGTACATAAACTCAATTGGAATTGGGATTCTAAAACTAGATTTTTCTCTTAAGAAACATGGGAAGCAACAAAGATTTGACAATGTCACTATGTCAAGTTGGATTCCTATTTTGTAAGCTTGATTGAGGAATGTTCAGGGTGGACAATGGTGGATGAAGTCAATGAGTCATAATAGGTCTACAACTATGACGAGCATAAATATTGCAAGTGGTTGTTGCATTGTTTAGAGACTTGTATGTGTATATGTTCTTTGATAGAGAGCAAGGTCGGCGCCATATGGGGAAGGACTCCACGATTGTCTGGACCGACATACAAGAGAACATGGACATGGGGGCAATTTGTGAGAAGACAACACGAGAGGGATGTCGGCCAATGGGATTGATGTTCTATTAATTTTATTGGGTCTAAATCATTGAAACAAAATGCTTGGCTTTGCTCTTAGAAATGAGATTAAATCAGAATGTTATTATATCTAGAAAAGTTGCTCTATCAATATATGACTCATCCATTCATCTGGGATTTCATCGATAAGAAGTAATAAGTTATGTATTTTTATATAGTTATTAAGTTTTAGTAGGGCTTCATCTTTTTTTATTTTTAAATCCCAACTCTAAACTGTGAAGAAAAATTAGTGAAATATAACAAATGATCAATTGAATTTTTATCCAACTTTGTAAAATGAGAATTACTCTTTTTTTTTTTTTTTGATCGACTCATCTCATATAGTGATTCTTTCTTGAGTTATGGTCGAAGCAGTAAGTTGATTATTAGTTTATTTTTATTTTATTTTATTTAAAAAATATTAAGTTTAAGTAGGATTCAGTCTTTTTTTTTTTATGCCAACTCTAAATTATAAATTAACTAGTCATTCACCAAGCATAGCAATTATAACAAATGATTAGTCAATTTTTTATTCAACATTATAGAATCAAAATTGCTCAATTTTGTTCAATTTAATGAAAAAATAATAAAATAATTTATTAACTTGATATAATAATTAATTCATTATTTTTTTACTAAGTCACATACTAATGGATATTCAAACTCAATTTTGAGTTACAATTCATTATAAGTGTAACATGTAAGGACTAATTATATATTATCCCTTAAGCATCTCGATCATTATATTTTTAAAACTTACATTAAGATTTATTTACTTATGAAAGTAAAATATTTAATTTTATTTCTTATTTTATCGTCAACTTTACAAATGAAATATTGTAGGATTCTGTCTCACTTTAGTTTATCATTCAACTCGTATGATATTTTTATTAATAGATAGTTTCATAAGTATAGAGATCTCAATGTAATTTTAAAAAAAATATAATGATCGAAAAATTAAAGATTACTAATTATAGAGATATTTAGTTAGATATATTTTTTATTATGAATCCTGACGGTATACAAGCTGGTTAGCTTACCGTTGGATTGGATTAGATGTAATTGGATATCTGTTGGTAAGCCCAGATAGAGAAACATCGACGCTCTCAACATACTCGGTTCCGTAACAGGACTGCATTATCCGTATGTATTTAAATGTGCATGGGTATCGGAGGTGCAACCGTTGACCCTAGCCACTGGCTTCAAGCTGCATATGAGATTTAAGTGGATTTGCTCGACATCGACATCGACATCGACATCGACATCGACATCGACATCGTATTCATGACAGTCAGTGGTAGGTTCTAGATAGGGGATGTGATATCGTCGCACATCACATCCTGTTCAAAGCTTTCTAACTCTGGGCAACGCTGTGGGCCACCTTACAAAATGCACTCGATCACATCTTCTATAGCATCCACCAGGGAAGCGTTCTCTCCCCCTTCAGTGTCTTGACGCCTTGACGACTACAAATAGTGTTGTTTGAAAGGTGCTTGATCAACTCTCTCAGGCACCTCTAGGCAAAGTAGTCTTCGTATACCCTTGGTCGCTCACCATCATCCTAGCAGCCCGCTCACACCCGACACTAATCACCGAGAGGTTCTCCTGCCACGGCCTCCGACCCACAGCTAGAATCTTGTTTCTAGTAGAAGGGGTACGAAGTCAGAAGGAGTACTTGTACATAGTTCATGGTAGTTCCTATCGTCCACCAATTTGGCGGCCAATCACAGTCCAGGGTTACGGAACCACCGCAACTAGTCCACCATATGCTCCAGAGCAAATGCTATTGATGTCACATATTACTCAGCTTCTTACTTGTCATCATCGAAGACAAAGACGAAATCGAAATCGACATCTCAGTGCTATCTAGCGAGCTCACACTCAGGAATGCTTTAAGTGAATCCACCCAAGTTGCTTGCTCCGCCATTATTGTGCTAGTGGCTTGTTTGACAATATTTACTTTTAGGAGGATGCATCGGGGTCATGGCGGATGATGATAAGATGCGAGTAAGTGATCCAAGTGCCAATGAAAACAACAGGATGGAGGAATGAAGTCTTCCCACGCTTGACTCGATTCATGCCTTGGGGAAACGAGTAGGAGGTCGTAATCAATCCATTGATGCTTCGAGGTCGACCGATGCAGGAATCATTGTGTCATTGTATACATCATTTTCTTTCTCCTCGTACCATGATCGGGCGATCGATCGAGGTGCTCGAGGGGATCAGAGCTAGATGCGCACATGAGCCTAAGGATCAATCGTTGGCTACTGTTGCTACCTGATATTAGAAATAATATTATTAAAAATAATAAATCATGATAAAATTATCATTTTTTAAAATATTTTAATAATATATTAATATAATTTTAAATTATAAAAATTATGATAACATATTATCATGATTCTATTAAAAACATTGATTGTGATATCAACATGATCTTCTACGTTGTGAAATAATTTAAATAAATAATTTATATTTATTATTAATTGATGTAATTATATAATTATCATATTTTATAATTCTTTTATGTAAATAAATTTATATCCACTATTAGTAAAAATTTAAGCTAGTTGTTTCTTTTATCATATTAGAGCTTTATGCTCTAGTAAGCTTTTATTTATTGTCAGTTACTTCTTTTTTTTTTTTTCTTCACTTTTTAACATGGCGGGTAATGCCTCTTAAACTAACCATTTATCTCATATCATTTCTCACTCTCTTACTCTTGAAAATACTCTTGCCTTCGTTAACTTTAAAGCTTAAGCTATTCTCAAACTTATACTCATAAATTATATCTTTTCGAACACTCAATTTTATTATCTTTTAATCAATTATAATCTTATGGGTTATGTAGATGACACCATCGCTTGCCCTTCATAAAAAATTAGAGAGAATAATTTTAAAGTTATCAATCCTAAATATATTCTTTGGATCTATCAAGATTATCTTCTTAGAAGTGATATCATTGTCTCTCTCCCATATCATTCCCTACATAATTTCTACAAAATTCTTTCATGAATTGTGGCCTAAGCTTATAACAATGTTTGCCAACCAATCTCATGATCATCTCATACAACTTTGAAGAACTCTTGTTAAGTTTCATAATGATACAAAATCTATTTTTGACTACATATAGGCTATGTTTGATGCATGAATAGATTATTTTTTATATATTAAATGATCTTGGTTTGAATTACTAAAAGATCTCGACTACGATTCATGCTCGTGATACTCCATATTTTTTTAAAAAAAACTTCATGATAAGCTTTCTAACTATGAGGTTTATCTTAAGCAAGAATCACCACCTTCTTATATTATTTTTATCATCACTAATTTTACTAACAAAGTTAATTCTAGTAACAAATGCAAGTTCCACAACCAGTAAGGCAACCATTCAAATAATCATTCTGAAGGCAACATGCAATAATGCTATAACAAAAGTGTTAATAAATTTAGGCAATAATTCAATGATAAAGTCATATGTTAAATATATGATATGCAAGGTCATGTTGCTAAGAAATGTCATCACTTACAAGTTATTATTTTATCGATGTTTCAATCATCATTCTTGCCTTATTCCACATATCCTACTACACCACCTATTTGATTTTCACTATTATCATCATGTGCTTATTTTGTTTCTTAATCCTTTCAACCTCTATTAAACTGGCTTAGTGATTCTAGGGCTTCTCATCATATTGCGTCTAACTTAAATAATTTGTTTCTTCATTTGTATTATTATAGGTTAGATGATATAATGATAGGTGATAGTAAATATGTCAAAGTAACTCATATTGGTTTTATAAACCTTTCTTTTTTCTCAAATTTTTTTATTTTTTAATATTTTTTTATGTTCCTAGCATAAAGAAGAGCCTAATATCTGTTTCTAAATCATATTCTTCTAATAAAATTTTTATTAATTTTTTATCCTCTTCATTTGTTGTGAAGGATCTAAATATAAGAACACATCTCATTTGAGGGACTAAATATAGATAAAATTTATAAGTAGTCAACTGTTGCACCATCTCTATCCAAATTCATCTTTGCTTTGGCCACCATCGCTCCATTTCAATAATATTATAATTACTTAGAGCATTCTTCTTTTAAGGTTCTAAATCATATTATTCATTCTTATAATTTATTTTTATCATCATTATCTTATCATTCCTCTTCGTGTAATTCATGCAAATGTAATAAAATACGTAAGCTTTTATTTTCTATATCCTCTCTCACAAGTAATTCATCTCTTAAACTTATATATTCACCAATATAATCTTATGATGATTTTAACTACTATCATATTTATATCAATTATTTCACAAAATATATGTGGTTATTTCCCATGAAGTAAAAATATAAAGTATTCAACATTTTTTTTAAGTTCAAACTTATTATTGAAAAGTTATTTTAATGATTTATTATTTTATTTTATTCTGATAATGGTAGTAAATTTTAAAAGTTTTATATTTTTTTGAAACCAATGAAATCTCTCAATTTTCTCACCCCTCCACATACTTCTTAACATAATAAAATTACAAAATATCATCATCAGCACATCTATTCTCATACTCTTTACTCAAGCTTTCTTACCTCTTCAAATATTAACTTATCTTATTAATTACATGCTTACTCTAGTACTCAATATGATTTCATCATTTGAAAAATTATTTGGATCTATTCTTAACTATAGTAAATTATGTGTTTTTGAGTGTGTGTTATCCATGATTAAAACCTTATACTCGTAACAAACTCGAAGCTCGACTAAAATTATATGTTTTTATTAGATATTCTACTAATTAAAGTGCCTTTAGATATTTTAATCCATCAACCAAAAGAATTTTTATTTCTCACTATATTATTTTTGTGGAATCTATTTTGTCTTATAAATCACTTGACTATCTTTTACCTAATCTAACTTTTAATAACTTTATTGATTAGACCTCTAAAATTTATGAGTCACCCTATATTATCATTCCTGAGCCTTTTGCTATCAATCAAGTCTTAAAAATCCTAAATGATGAATAGTAATATTTAAAAAATATAATATTTTATTATGAAATAACAAATAAATTTTTCATATCAAATGAAATCCTTATAGGTTAATTAATAAGTATAAAATAAGACTTATTATGAAGGGATTTCACCAACATCCAGGGCTTAAGTATCATGACACCTTTAGCCTAGTTATGAAGTCAAAAATAATTTATATTATTTTATGTCTTACCTTATTTAACAATTGGGGACTTTGATAGTTGGATGTGAATAATATATTTCTTCATAGTTATATTTTCAAGAATGTATTTATGAGGCAACATTCAGGTTTTATTAATTATAATCTTTCTCAACATGTTTATAAGTTGCATAGGACCTTTTTATGGTCTTAAGCAGACCCCCTTATGATTGGTATCATGAACTTCATACACATTTAGTCTAAGTTAAATTTTATAATTCTTAATTTAATAATTTATTATTTATATTCTCATGAGATCATAAATACGTTTTTACTAGTTTATGTGGATGACTTAATTATTATTGGTAATAAACTAATATTTATTTATTTATTTATTCAATAGCTTAAAAATAAATTTTTTTATCAAAGATCTTAAGTCCCTCAGCTATTTCTTTAGTGTTTAAGTCATTAACATGGCAAATAATTTATTTTTTTTCTTAATAGAAATATATTCATAACATTCTTGACTATACAAAAATGCTTAGAGCCAATACTATTATCATACCAATCTATATAAGTGTTCCTCTTACCTTATCTGATAGTGCTAATTTTAGTGATACCATATAGTATCGTTAAGTTATTAGCAATCTATAATATTTAGGATTCACTCGTCCAAATATTATATATACAATGAATAAATTATCTCAATTTATACACAAGCCCACAACTGTTAAATACCTTATCTAGTACTTAAAGGGCACTATTGAATATTATTTATTTCTTTGAAAAGACTTTCATCTATTACTTCATATATATTTGGATATAGATTGGGCAAGTAATAAGGATAACAACACATCTACTAATTCTTATGTTATATTTCTTAGTCACAATCTAATCTTTTGGAGTTTCGATAATATTGCAAGATCTTCTATGAAGGCTAAACATCAAGCGATTACTTCTATGACTACTGAATTTTTTTGGATTCAATCATTGCCATATGAATTATTTATCATATTCTGTGATCCTCTATCTATATATTAAATAATATCAGTGCCACATATTTATGTTCTAATCTTATATCTCACTCTTGAATGAAGCATATAGGTATTGATATTCAATTTGTTCATAATAAAGTTCAAAATAGTAAGTTACGTATCTCTCATATCTCATCTTCTAATCAACTTACAGATTCTATTATGAAGTCTTTATCTCGTCAACGATTCATTCTACTTTAGTTCAAAATCAATGTCTCCGATAAGAAAATCATCTTGTGGGCGTATATTAGGAAGAATATTATTTGATAATAAATATTTTGATAATATGTTATTATGATTTTAAATCATAAAAATTATAATAACATATTATCATGATTATATCAATAATAAGGATCATGACCTTAACGTGATCTTCTATATCATGAAATGATTTAAATAAATATTTTATATTTATTATTAATAAAAATATATTTAATTATTATATTTTCTAATCTTTCTTTGTCTATATAAGTTGGAAGTATACAAGCATCTACTTCTGGAGTACACCTGAGGGATATTAGATGTCTTGAGTACTAATTGGTGTGTTAATAGTTCCAGTTAGTTTTCTTTCTGTATTCAGTAGTTTTATACTTCGATGCTGCAACTTGCACCATCATCTACTCTATTTATTCAAAGAAGTCATTGTTGAAAATAAACTTATTCCAATATCATAAAGAGACTAATTTATTCAAGAAAAGATTCATTGCATCAAGAAGGAGATTCAATCCATCAAGAAGAAAAAATGGATTAGATGTCTATGAAAGGACAAGTCAAAATGATCATTGGTTCTTGAAGAGGTTCCTTGAAAGAGAATGATTCATTCTGAATACAATAAATATGATGTATCTTTGGGGACTATATAAACCCCATATATTGGTTCATGAAAGGAATAGAGTTTGTAAAATTGTAAAGGGTCTTTTGAGAGAAAAATAGAAAGTTAATCTTGTCCTACTCTTCCTCTATTTGAAAACTCTCTATCCCTTCTTCCTATCTAGATTTTCAACATTTGGTATCAGAGCATAGGTTAAGCGATGGCCTCTTCTCCAAGTACCATCCAAATTCAGATCCCTAGATTGACAAAGAAAAATTATGATATATGGTGTATCCAAATAAAAGTTCTTCTAGGCTCCTAAGATGTATGGGAGTTTGTAGAAGATGGATTTGTTGAGCCAAGTCCAGCAGAAGAAGGAGCAATGAATGCAGAAGCAAGAAAACAACTCAAAGATAGAAGAAAGAAGAAAAAGACTTTGTTCACGATCTACCAAGGACTTGATGATACAATGTTCGAGATCATCGCTCCAGCAAATACTTCAAAGGAGGCTTAGGAAATGCTTCAAAAAGCATTTGGTGGTGTTGATAAGGTAAAGAAAATTCGTCTACAAGTTTTATGAGCTGACTTTGAAAAATTACAACAAGATACTTCTAAAACTATTTCTGATTACTTCTCAAAGGTCATTTCTATTGTTCATCAAATGAGACGAAATGGTGAACAAATAAGTGATCAAAGAGTAATAGAAAAAATATTAAGATCTTTAGATCCAAAATTTGATTTTATTGTCGATTGAAAGAATCTAAAGATTTGGAGAAAATATCTTTAGAACAACTTATGGGTTCTCTTCAAGTTCATGAATAAAGGATTACAAAAAGAGGAGAAGACAAAACTTTAGAGCAAGCACTGCAAACCAAGCTTACTCTTGAAAATAGATGTGAATCAAATTTTCAAAGAGGAAGAGGTCGTGGACAAAGAGGAAGAGGAGGCAGAAATTAGACCAATCAAGAATCTCCAAACAATGAAGGTGGTGGAGAAAATTCTATCCAAAGAGGTCAAGGTTATAGTCGAGGACGTGGCCGAGGCCGTGGACGTGGCAGAAATTTTAAAAGGTCTGAAATACAATGCTATATTTGCAAAAGGTACGGACATTACTCTTTTGAATGTTATTACAATCCTAACAACCAAGGTGATAAGGTAAATTTTATTGAGAAAGAAAAGAATGAAAATCAAGTTTTACTGATAACATATGATAAACTGAAAGAAGATCAATCTATAACATGGTACTTAGATACTGGAGCTTCAAATCATATGTGTGGTATTAAAGATTTATTTTCAGAAATAGATACAAGTTATTCTGGAAATATTACATTTGGTGATATGTCTCAGAGACCAGTAAGAGGCAAAGGTCAAATTCTCCTTGAACTAAATAATGGTAAAGAGTTATATATTTCAGATGTTTATTATGTTCCTGATATGAAAAATAATATTTTGAGTTTGGGACAATTACTTGAAAAGGGTTATAATATTGAGATGAAAGATATGGTTATTTCAATTCATGACAAGAATAGAACATTGATATCGCATGTGAAAATGGCACAGAATAGAATGTTTCCTCTACATTTATGTATTTTTGATCGATCAAATTGTTTTAAGACTGATATTGATGATATTTCTACACTATAGCATCTTAGATATGCTCATTTAAATTTTGAGGCTTTGAAACTTCTAGAGAAGTATAATATGGTGACAAGAATGTCAAGAATTAATCACCCATCAAAACTATGTGAAGTATGTGTTATGAGTAAGCAAGAAAGAAAGCCTTTCAAAGTCAGAAGAACAAGAAGAGCATGTCATCGACTTGATTTGATACACTCAGATGTTTGTGGTCCTATCAGTCCAGTATCACTTGGAGGAAGCAGGTATTTTCTTACCTTCACTGATGATCATAGTGGAAAAACTTGGGTTTATATATTAAAAGAAAAAAAAAGTTTTCAGTAAATTCAAAGAATTTAAGGAGTTGGTTGAAAGACAAAGTGGTTGTAGGATTAAATATTTAAAAACAGATAGAAGTGGTGAATATACATCAAATGAATTTGAAAGCTTTTGTAAAAACAATGGTATTTTACATCAATTCACTATGCCATATACACCTCAACAAAATGGTGTCTCAGAAAGAAAAAATAGGACTATACTTAATATGATCCAATGCATGTTAAAGGATAGAAGAATTCCTAAAGAATTTTGGGGAGATGCTGTTGCCTCTGTAGTTTATTTGCTTAACAGGTTTCCAACAAAGCGAATTAGAAATGTTACACCAAAAGAAGCATGGAGCTTACAGAAACCAAGAGTTGATCATTTGAGAATTTTTGGAAGTATTGCATTTGCTAAAATACCAGAGGAAAAGAGAACAAAACTGGAGGATAAAGGTCAGAAATGTATTTTGTTAGGATATGCTGAAAATTCTAGTGGTTACAAACTCTACAATCCTATCACAAATAAAGTTGTGATGTCAAGAGATGTTGAGTTTAATGAACAACAAATTTGAAATTGGAAAAATGATGAATAACATAAGAAAGCCATAGCTTCAGAAGAAGATGATATAATACAAGGAAATACCGAAGAGGCTTTACCGGAATCATCACCTAGATCAGCTAGGTCACATGATTCAAGAAGTCCAATTATAAGAAGGACAAGACCAGTTCATGAGCTCTATGATGTGACTCGAAGGATTGATACTAACAATGACGAACTTTCTTTATTTTATCTTTTTGCAGGATATGATCCATTAACCTTCGAAGAAGCTTGTAATAAAGAAAAATGGCGACAAGCAATGAATGAAGAGATTCGTGCAATTAACAAAAATGATACATGGGAGCTTACTACACTTCCAGAAGACCACCAAGCGATTGGTGTTAAGTGGATCTTCAAAACAAAAAGAAATGCACAAGGAGAAATAGAGAAATACAAAGCATGATTGGTTGCAAAGGGTTACAAACAGCAATATGGGATCGACTATGAAGAAGTATTTGCACCAGTTGCTCGATTGGAAACAGTAAGATTCCTTATCTCCCTAGCAGCTCAAATGAAATGAAAAATTTTACAAATGGATGTCAAATTAGCATTTCTTAATGGAGTTCTTGAAGAAGAGGTATATATTCAACAACCCCCTGGTTTTATTATTCATGAGCAAGAAGACAAAGTATACAAGTTAAAGAGAGCTCTTTATGGGCTTAAACAAGCCCCACGAGCATGGAATTCTCAGATAGATGTATATTTTATTCAAAATAATTTTTCTAAATGCCCACATGAGTATGCACTCTATATGAAATCTAACTCTGATGGAGATATCTTATTTATATACATGTATGTAGATGATTTAATATTTATAGGCAATAGTAGCTCCATGATTGAAAATTTTAAGCACTCTATGAAGAAGGAATTTGAAATGACTGACTTGGGCCTAATGACTTATTTTCTTGGTATCGAAGTTATACAAGACAATGGAGGAATTTTTATCTCACAAGAAAATTATGCAAAGGAGGTTCTAAAGAAATTTTCTATGGAAGATTGTCTGCCTACAGATACACCTATTGAATATGGCACCAAGTTGACTAAGGAAGGTGAAGGTAAATATATTAATCCAACTTATTACAAAAGTTTAGTTAGATGTTTAAGGTATTTGACATGCACTCGACCTGACATATTATTTGGAGTTGGTTTAATTAGTAGATATATGGAAACTCCTAAGACATCTCATTTAAACATCGCCAAAAGAATTTTACGATATGTCAAAGGAATAATTAAGTATGGGATGTTTTATTCATCATCTAAAAGACTAGAGCTTATTGGATATAGTGACAGTGATTGGGCCGGAAGCTATGATGATCGGAAAAGTACAACTAAATTTATATTTTATTTTGGTGAAACTATATTTACTTGGTCTTCAAAGAAGCAACAGATTGTTGCTCTATCAAGTTGTGAAGCAGAATATATAGCAGCGTCCTCTTGTGTTTGTCATGCAATCTAGCTAAGAAGATTACTCCAAGAACTTCATATCCCACAAGAGAAGTCAACCAAGATTTATGTTGACAACAAATCAGCTATTGCCTTAGCCAAGAATCCAATCTACCATGAAAGATCGAAGCATATTGACACAAGATTTCATTTTATAAGAGATCATATCAAAAATAAAGAAGTGGAGCTACATCATGTCAAGACAAGTGAACAAGTAGCTAACATTCTTACAAAACCTCTCAAATTTGAAATATTTTAACAACTTCGAAGGAAACTTGGCATGACAGATGGAACAAGTTTAAGGGGGGATAATGTTGGAAATAAACTTATTCCAATATCATAAAAAGACTAATTTATTCAAGAAAATGTTCATTGCATCAAGAAGGAGATTCAATCCATCAAGAAGAAAAAATGGATTAGATACCTATGGAAGAACAAGTCAAAATGATCATTGGTTCTTGAAGAGGTTTCTTGAAAAAGAATGATTCATTCTGAATACAATAAATATGATGTATCTTTGGGGACTATATAAACCCCATATGTTGGTTCATGAAAGGAATAGAGTTTGTGAAATTTCAAAAGATCTTTTGAGAGAAAAATAGAAAGTTAATCTTCTCCTACTCTTCTTCTATTTGAAAACTCTTTATCCCTTTTTTCTATCTAGATTTTCAACAACCATGTGTCGAGGGAGAAACCATGACTATAATTTGATCCCTTTTTTCTATCTAGATTTTTAACAATCATGTGTCGAGGGAGAAACCATGACTATAATTTGATGTAACGATGATATGCTTCCATCGGTGTTCGATTTGGGGATCTCCAGAAGACATCGGAACCAGGCTACAGCTCCCAAGATCCAAAGTGCCAGTACTATCATCGGTAGCTTTTGGACAACGACTCCTTGTCGAAATGCTTGCCATGGTGTGATGTCTCGAGCACCGAGTACGTTAAAAAGGTATTACTTCTGAAGCATGGGCAAGGTATCCATACCACAGCTTTTAGCTCTCTGTGGTATGGATGCCTTGCCCGTGCTTCAGAAGTAATACCTTTTTAGCTCTCTCGGTGCTCGAGCACAGAGAGCTAAAAGCTGTGGTCTGGATACCTTGGCCATGCTTCAGAAGTAATACCTTTTTAACGTACTCGGTGCTATTATCTTCGATCAATATTCTCTGCCATCAGAAAACACTCTGAGGACTTTTATACACAAGGCTCAAATGGTACCTTATAAATCACACAGCAGTCCCGCAAAGCAGTTCTTGGCCTGGTTTGGTCCTACAAAGCAAAAAGATATTTGACTTCTTTCTGTGAAGATTAAATTTCTTTTTCTTTCGATCTACATGAAAGCGAGTTATGTTTAACTGCAACGATGTTACTTACAATGGTTAGTCAAGTTTAAGTCTTGGCTTGATCAAGAATTTAGCTTCTTGAATGTCTTGCTCTCCATATGAAAGGGAAGGAAAGATGACTGCAAAAATGCATCAAACTTTAGTGATGTTGCTTACAATAATTGCTGCTACTGCCTTAATTTTCTTTTACTTTTCTTGAATGGTGTGAGTTTGTTGATCTTAGACTGATGGCTCCTGAAAATGACCAAAACTTTTGTGATTGTAGTGAGAACACCAACTTTCTAGATTTTTTTTTTCTTATTTGAAATAAAAACTAAGAGTGAAACGCTTACCTCTGCATGAAGTTAAACTTCACTGCTGTTGTTTCTTCGTAAGCAGTAATACTTAAGTATTTCTTTGTCTCATCAAGATGTAGCAGACTATTTGAAATTATATTAGATGAGAAACACCCATTAAGCAATATTTAATTGGTTTAAGGTGCCCAAAAAATAGATTTTAGTCCTTTTGTGTTAATTTCTGAAACATCTAATTCAAACAATTTGAACAGTGGTAATAGATTTGCTGATCTATTATTATATTATGTACAGAACCAATTAGTAACTGGTAAGAGAACTTTCCCTGCTAATATATGCATAAGCTGAATGGAAATTTTCAGAAAGGTCAGAGTTCTCAGTTCACAAACGTAATATGTTTGGCATTCAAAAGAAAGGTTTAATATGGTGGGATCAGGAATTGAACTATGTATGTGGCTCTCTGTTCTTCCAATTCCCTGTGAACCATTAGGACCATCCAATTTCTATCATCACCATCTATCATTTCACTCTCAAATATCAGACATTTATAATCACAGGTGGCACTTGTCAATGTGGGCTCCATCTACCTATATCATGCCTCAAATCTTGTCGCCATTAGATTATTGATGACTGAGATGTGATTAGAGGAGGAGAATTGGATGCTCACTGTTCAGGTGAATGTCGTACGGTCAGCAAATCCTACTTCTTCGCGTGTCACAGTACTACGAAGTATAGGAAAAGAAAACACAACCATCCCTAAACACAGCGAAGTTTCTGTTCTCCTTTCAATGTTTGGTGCTTGTAATGTGTGTGGAATTTGCAGATATAAATTGTTTTGTTACTGCATGCTGTAATAGTTTCTGAGCTATGCGAACTTAAAATGAATTTGCTGTGAGCCACTTCTTCATCTGTTTTGATTTCCATGAACCCTTTGATTCTGTGCATTGGGTGATGAGAATGAGGTGTATCATGGATCTCTCTTTTTTATTTACTACTACTCAGTTCAGATGATGGAATCTTAATAACATGTTTGATATATCAAGTGATGAGATACTTTCCTTGCAAATTACAATAGATTTTTATATCATTTATTTCTTCCATTGTCCATAAAACAGACACAGTATGGTTGCAAAGTTCACACCAGCCCGAAAAGACCCTCGTCATAGTGAAAAATACACAAGCCTCCATTATAAGGAAAGGAAGAAAAAGAAAGAGAGGTAGAAGATTACAAACGACATGAAGTTATAAGGAAGCCACTCTATTCACATCCAACTATTCGAATAGATTATAAGTGAACAGCTAACACCACGTTCCATCAGGCGGACACCCGGCGACGCCGCAGCCTGACCGTCAGCGGCGCCGCCATCTCGCAGGACAGACGCAGCACCTCCGATAGGTCGACGCCAGCCGCCGATGCTGGCTGCCACTCGAACTCGTGCGCCAGTGCCGCCACCCACAGCTCCACCGTCGCCATTGCCAGCCCCTTCCCGGGGCAGCTTCGCCGCCCGGCCCCGAACGGCGCCAGCCGCAGGTCCGAACCCGTCACCGGGAACCCGGCCGAGGGGCCCAAGAACCGGGCTGGCTCGAACCGGAGCGGGTCTGGCCAGGTGGCAGGGTCGCGCGCGATGGCCCACATGTTGACTATGGCGGTGGTGCCCGCCGGCACCACATGGGCCCCGCCGCCGACGGGCGCGTCCGACGTCGCCATGCGTGCCCACGACAGCAGCGGGCCCGGCGGGTGCACCCGCAGCGTCTCCTTGATCACCGCCTGCACGTATGGCGGCGCTGCGAACGCCTCGGATTCCGCCACCAAACGGTCTCTCCCGACAGCCGCGTCCAGCTCCGCCTGCAACCTCGCCTGCACCTCCCTGTGCATCACCAGCCTCGTCAACACCCACTCTATCAGCACTGCCACGGTGTCCGTACCCCGAAATATCATCTCCTGCATGTAATTATTTCCCACATCTTAAACAAAACCAACGAAAGTAACCAACATCGTTAACTCAACTAATTAAACTATATATATATATATGCACACGTAATAATGATCGTATGAGGTAAGTTTTACCCAGAGGACGGCGACCATGTCAGGATCGGATAGCCTATCTGGGCCCTGCAAGGACAGCAAAACGTCCACGAAGTCTCGGGGGGCCGCCTCCGAGTCGCGCGCGCGCTCGACACGGTGCTCCTCGATGATGCGGGTTACGAACCGCTCGACTCGGCGGACGAGCACGGAGCAGCACCACCGGACTCGTTGCAGGTCGATACCAGCGAGCACCGGCAGATGGTCCGACCAGTTGAGCTTCCCCAGGAGCTCGTAGCCTTCTTCTACCATGCTTGTTAGCTCCTTCGTCTCCTCGCTCCCCCCCTGGAGCTCGTACTTCCTCCCGAAGACGAACCGCATGACGTGGTTGAGGGAGGCTTCCTTCAGGATCCTTCGGACCTGGACAGGCTCGGCTGCGAGGCCGTCAAGGGCGCGCACCATCTGGGCAGCTATCTCAGCACGGTAACACCCCAAAGCGGATACCTGCTTAGGGGAGAAAAGGTGGGTGGCCGCGATCCTCCGCAGGGCTCGCCAGTACGCGCCGTAGGGCGCGAAGCCGATGGCACGGTGGAACATGAGGCCATAGGCCGATTCCTTGATCGGGCGGTCGGCGAAGTCGGGGCTGTTGAGGATGTCCCTGGCCACGTTCGGATCGCAGGTGACGACCACCCGGGTGTCACCGAGGCTGAGCGCCATGAGCCGTCGTGCTCCGGGGATGGCGTCCGCGACGGCCGCGAGCTTCCGGTGGGCGAGCCCGGACATGAGGCCTATGCTGCCGACAAGGGGGAGGCCTCGGGGCCCGGGGATGGCTTTGCCGAGGCCCCATGAGTTCCTCCTGCTCCACCAGTACCTTCCCCAGGCAGGGCCTCCAGGGTAGGCCCAGTGGAGGAGGGTAGTCGCGAGCCAGCAAACTGCAACAATGATGACAAGGGAGAGGAGGCGGATGGGGTAAGCGGAAAGCTCACTACATTTGGCGGCCAGAGAAAGCGACACAAGCCACCCGTTTTCTACCGAGGATCCCATGAGCAATGTATATATGAGCAGCACTCTCCAGCGTTTACAGAAGAGAAGCTCCGTGTGTCATCAGAGAAGGTCTCAGGCGTCTTATATAGCACCGGTAAAGGCAGAGAAAACCGAAGTCTAATAATAAACAAATCGCTGGAATAAATCCAAAGAAAGGTTTCCTAACCGGAGGTAATTACGTTAGTGGCAGAAGCGCCGCCGTCATGAAGGGTAAGAACGAGAGCCTCGGTTGACGTGCGACCTGCCAAGTCTGGACGCTATCGAACCAGGCTGAGGCAAGCAACCATATCAGCTCAAGGGTGGTTGCGGTACGGGGGCGTCACCGATACGTAGGTGACGCCAGTCCGTGTCCTATCACTAATGATAAAAAACAAGTGGGGGAAGGGAGCTAAAGCTGACTCCAATCTGCACCATTAGTCGAATGTAACCCTGCCTCTCAGTAGGCTTCGAAAGTAGCCTTGGATGACGATGGGTGCAACAACAAAGAGGGATAACGAGATGGACAACAACAGCGGACGCGTGGAGATGCGAGCCACGCGGGAATGTCTTGGCGGTGCAGTCTCGGGGCCACAGGGGACCCGGAATAGGACCGACGAGGACGGAGACGGCGCACGGGAGCCCCCACGTGACCCAACGTGGCCCCTACCTGGCCGACGTACGCCGTGCGGTACGTCGTAGGAGATCGGTACCATATCGTGGTCTAATATGAGCTATAAGTGCACAGTATTGGGATATGACGAAGCAACAGCGGGAGCGGCACATAATGCCAACACACAGAGAGCTGGTGCTCCAGGCTTGACGATGGAATTGATCTGCAAGGGCGACGAGAACGTGGAACGTATAAACCTGTGAAAAGGACCAGATCCGATGCATCCAAGGCTACTTTCGAAGCCTACTGAGAGGCAGGGTTACATTCGACTTATGGTGCAGATTGGAGTCAGCTTTAGCTCCCTTCCCCCACTTGGTTTTATCATAAGTGATAGGACACGGACTGACATCACCTACGTATGAGTGACGCCACCGTACCGCTACCACCCTTGAGCTGATATGGTTGCTTACCTCAGCCTGGTTCAATAGCGTCCAGACTTGGCAGGTCGTCAACCGAGGCACATCGTCATCCCGAAAAAATCGGGCCGTTCTCGCAGTTCCATCCAGGTTCAGACGCTATTAGAAGTACGACCCTGTACTCTGCAAACAGGCACATCAGGAAGCGGTAACCTTCCCTATATAACACTCCTACGTTCAGAAAAGAAGGGATAGATAGAAAAAAAAATACCCTCAAACAACTGACTAACTTAACCGTCGGAGGGGTTGGGTCGCGTTTTCTCGACCCGACCTGTGTGCAGGAAGGAGGAAGCGATTCGTGGCCACGGGTGCCGAAGCGAGGAGTCACATCCTGAGGCAGACCGAGAACCCCTGACGGGCTGACCGACGCCTTCAGCCGACCCCAGGACCGATCAAGGAGATCTCTGCATGATCGAACCTGAACCTAGCCATGTTGGCCTCCAGGGTCACAGTATAAAGGTACAAACAGATTGGCTCTAGAAGGAGGGCCTGATGTCGAGAAATCAATAGACCGACCCGAGTGAACCCCTTACTGAGGGGCCTCACCCGCCCAGGGCTCCCTGGGAATGCCTCCCCTCTCACGGTGGGTCTCGAGTTGAAGACCCCATCACGACTTCAGAGCATTACTGGCAGCTATTCACCGACCCAGGCTTGTTGCCACCCGAGGACGCTGCGGCCGACCAGTCCCCTGTTTTGTGCGAGGCCTTTTGGGGCCTCGCCCACCAAGTTTAAACCCTGACTGGGATAATGCAGACCATTATCCTGCTTATTCCCCAACCGGCACACCCATCCACAGCACAGCCTCCGCAGCAGCCAGAACCGACCATGCTGACCCCCCAGTTACCAACGGTGCCCCCGGCCACACCTCAGATGCAACAGGCTCTGCCTACGGCCAGGGCGTCGGGGAACCCAGGCGTGCGACAGGAGCACGAGGCACTGTCTTCGGATTCGACGGACTCCCTCCGAGCCTAGCTATGCCTCGTCAGCCAGCGGCTCGACGAGGTACAACGGGAGGTCTGCAGGTCAAAGCAGGATCTCGGGGAGGACACACACTCGAGGTCCCCATTTGCACCCGAAATACAAGAGAAACCGGTCCCCCCGAACTTCCGCCTCCCTTCCCTCGACGCATATGGCGGTGCCATGGACCCGACGGAGCATGTGGCCGCCTTCTGAGCCTAAATGGTGTTATACGGGACTTCCGACGCCCTGATGCATTTCCCACCACCCTGACAGGGCTAGCCCACGCATGGTATGGTAGCTTGAAGGCTGGGACGATCACATCCTTTGATCAGCTCGCCAAGGATTTTGAGCTCAATTTCCTAGCTTACGCCCGACCGAAGTTGTCCGTCGCCTTGCTCCTCAGACTCAACCAAAAAGAGGACGAACCCCTCTCCCATTTTGTGAACCGTTTCGTAACGAAAATCCAAGGGTTACCCGCTACTCACCCCTCACTGATAATGCAGGTGTTCATAATGGAGCTACGACCGTCCAGATTTTTCTAGTCCCTCATGGAGAGACCTCCCGCGAGGGTATCGGAGATGCTCCAGCGAGCCAACCAATACATCTCGGTAGAGTCTTGGATGATCGGGAGACGGGAAGAGCATAAAAGAGCTAGGCTGGAACCATCCCGGGGGCAACCATCAGCCCCCTCGAGGCGTAGGATGGATCAACCCGACGTTTCATCGTCAAGGTCCCCCCTCCCTGCCTTGGGCGCGTCCAGAACGGAGATATTTCTCCAAATAAGAGAGAAGGGACTCCTCAAGCCCCCTAATCCGATGAGGAGCCCCCGGGAGCTGCAAGACCAGACCAAATATTGTTGCTTCCATCGGCAAAATGATCATGACACCGAGGAATGCCATGACCTAAAGCGGCAGATCGAAGAGCTCATACGCCGAGGATACCTCGGCCGATACCTCAGGCGGAGTCGGGACCTCTCGGCATGTCCCGAGGGTCCCGTTGAGCAACAGATTGATGTAATAACGGGCAGCCCGGCGTCCGGGGGAAATAGTATTTCAGGACGAAAAGACTATGCCCACGCGACCATAGCTGAACTTCCTAGGCGATGGCCCGAGCCCGAGGTCACGTTCCCGACCGAGGGGGCCGAGTGATCTGAACATGACGATGCTCTGGTGATAGCTACAAGGATTGCCAATGCCCAAGTGAGGAGAATCATGATCGATACAGGGAGCTCAGTTGACATGCTCTACTTTGACGCTTTTCAGAAGCTCGAACTGACGAAGGACGTCCTGGAACCAATGCGTTCGACACTCATCGGCGACTCAATCTCTCCATTAGGGGCAATCACCCTGCCCCTAACCCTCGAAGACCCACCGAGGTCAAAGACGACGATGATGACCTTCTTAGTAGTTGACCTGCCCTCGGCGTACAACGTGATTCTGGGTCGTCCGACCCTCAACAGGTTCAGGGTAGTCATCTCCACCTATCACCAAAGGGTAAAGTTCCCGACCCATGCCGGAGTCAGAGAAGTCAGGGTAAGTCCTCGCGAATCTAGGCGGTGCTACTTGGCGACGGTTTCATTGCCCAAAAGAGTGAGGGTCGAGCAACCCCAGGAGGATCCCCGAGAAATGAAAAGGCCAACCCAACATCCCGAGCCAACGGAGCCCACAATAGGTATACCCCTTTACGAAGGACGGTCGGACCAGATGGTCAAGATCGGGTCGAAACTTCCGGAGCAAGAACGAGTGCAACTCATCAGTTTCCTATGGGAGAATGTTGATATCTTCGCTTGGTCTCTGTCAGACATGCTGGGCATCGATCCCAGGGTGGCGCAGCACCACCTGAGCATTTCGCCTAAGGCCCGCTCGGTGAAGCAAAAGCCTCGACGACTTGCCCCCGACCGACAAATGGTGGTCCGAGATGAAGTGGAACGTCGGCTAGCGGCAGGCTTCATAGACAAGGTCAAGTACCCACGGTGGTTGTCCAATGTAGTCATCGTCAAAAAACCTAATAGGAGCTGGAGAATGTGTGTTGACTACACCGATCTTAATCGTGCGTGCCCGAAGGACTGCTACCCTCTTCCAAGGATCGACCAGTTGGTCGATGCGACCTCCGGGCATGCTCGCCTTTCGTTCATGGATGCCTTCTCCGGCTACAACCAAATCAGGATGATGCCCGAGGACCAAGAGCATACAGCCTTCCTCACCGAACAAGGAGTATACTGCTACCGGGTCATGTCGTTCAGGTTAAAGAATGCTGGAGCCACTTATCAGAGACCCGTAAACAAAATGTTCGCCCCGCAGATTGGGCGGAACATGGAGGTCTATGTCGACGACATGATCGTAAAAAGCCGCACGGCCGCAACCCATTTGTCCGACTTGGCCGAAGCATTCGCCACGCTGCGAAGATACAACATGAGACTCAACCCCGCAAAGTATGCTTTCGATGTTGGTTCAGGAAAATTCCTCGGGTTCATCATTCACGAAAGAGGAATCGATGCCAACCCAGAGAAGGTCCAGGCCATCACTAACATGAAGGCGCCTCAGACAATCAACGAGCTACAGTAGCTAAATGGGAGGCTCGCCGCCCTATCTCAGTTTCTCTCTCGATCGGGTGACCGATGTCTCCCCTTCTTCCAGGCCCTAAAGAACCCGAAGGACTTTAAGTGGACGACGGAGTGTGAGGAAGCCCTCGCGTGGGTAAAACATCACCTGACCGGACTCCCTCACCTCGCTTTGATTTCCCTAGGGGAGAAGCTCAACCTCTACCTAGCTGCCTCTCGACACACGGTTAGCTCCATCCTGATCAAGGACTCATCCGGGGAGCAACTACCAATCTACTACACCAGCCATGTCCTGAATGGTCCCGAGGAGTGATACCAGCCGATCGAAAGGCTGGCACTAGCGCTAATATTAATAGTCCGAAAGCTGCGCCCCTACTTTCAAGCTCACCCGATCTAGGTAATAACCGACCAATAGCTCCGTCAAGTTTTGTTTAAGTTTAACGTTTTAGGTCGCCTTCTCAAGTGGTCGGTAGAGCTCGACGAGTTCGACATACAATATGCGCCGAGGATCGCCATCAAGGCCTAGTCGGTCGCTGACTTCATCTTAGAGCTAACTCAACCCGAGGACGAGGGTTCGGGGCGACTAGTGCAGGGTGGGTCCTGCGCGTAGACGGGTCAGCCAGCTTGAAGGGTGCCGGTGCGGGATTAGTATTGGAAGCCCCCGATGGGCGTTTGTTTGAGCGCTCCCTCCGCTTCAGCTTTAAGCCATAAACAACGAGGCAGAATATGAGGCACTCTTAGCAGGACTCAGATTGGCCATCGAGATGCAAGTGGATGCCATACACGTCCTCACCGACTTGCAGCTTATAGCCGAGCACCTCAACGGTGGATATGAGGCCCGGGACCCAATCATGTCAAAATACTTGGCGGAGGTAAAGAGTCTGACCGCCAACTTCTCTCGCTTTACACTATCCAGGGTGTCGAGGAATCAAAATGAGCGGGCAGATGCGCTGGCTAAACTAGCCTCAAAGTCAGGTCCCGAGGTCAAGCCCGAGGTCGAAGAACTCCCTTTTCGCGTGATCACGATCGCGATAATGACCCCGACCGACGCACCGGCAACATGGGTACAGGAGATGTTACGATTTAAGCGTAACAGGATCCTGCCCGCCGATGAGGCCGCGACTCGGCGTCTTCACTGCACGCAGGCTTGGTACTACAAAATGAATGGACAACTCTATAAGAGATCATTCTCTCGTCCTCTCCTACAGTGCTTGGACCCCGAAGAAGCTCGGTCAGTCCTAACCGAGGTTCATGAAGGGATTTGCGGCGAGCACATCGGTGGGCGAACCTTGGCATTTAACATCCTTCGCCAAGGGTAATACTGGCCCACCATGTGTCGAGACATGAAAGCTTATGTACAGCGATGTGGCCTGTGCCAAAGGCATGCCTGGATGCCCCGGCGACCCACGGTCCCGCTTACCCCCATCGACTGCGCGTGGCCCTTCACGCAGTGGGGGATGGACCTCCTCGGACCTTTTCCACCGGCCTCGGGGCAACGGAGATATATCATCATCGAAGTGGAATACTTCACCAAGTGGGTCGAGGCCGAGCCATTGGCGACAATCACAGAGCGTCAGGTGGAGAAGTTCATGTGGAAAAATATAGTGACTCGGTTCAGCTTGCCCAAGATAATCATCACGGACAACGGGGCCCAGTTCGCCAGCGCCCGGTTCAAGAAATTTTGCGCGAGCTATAGAATATTGTTGAGATTCAGTTCAGTAGCACACCCCCAAACGAACGGCCTGGCGGAGGTAACCAACTGAGTCATTTTGGATGGACTTAGGAGAAGAGTGTACGCGGCTCGATCGGCTTGGGTGGACGAGCTCCCGAGCATCTTGTGGTCCTTACGGACCACCCCTTAGACAGCAACTGGAGAGTCCCCTTACAGCCTCACGTTCAGCACCGAGGTCGTTTTTACCACCTGAGGTGGTCATCCCTACTCCTCGGACGGAGAACTATGGAGAGGAGGCTTCATCTGAAGGACTCCGAGCCGGTCTCGACTTGCTCGAGGAGCAGCATGCCGACGCGCACTTAAAGACTCTCTCCCATAAGAGAGCCGTGGCCAGAATCTACAATCGAAAGGTATGCCCTCGACCGATCAAGTTGGGCGATCTGGTCTTGCGCAAAGCCGAGGTGAGCGACCCGACCCGAGCACGTGGCAAGCTCGCCCCCAACTGGGAAGGGCCTTATCAGGTGGTCGAGGTCGTACGAGTCGACACGTACCGGCTCACAACAATGGTGGGCCGCCCCTTGCTGAGGATGTGGAATGCACTAAATTTAAAGAAGTTTTTTGTATGAACAAATCAAACGCAATAATATAGAAGTCTGAAGGGAAGATTTTCATTTAACAAAAATTCAATTACAGGACTGGACAATCGTGGCTTACAATGTATGTCGATACCCGACCGACCCCTTAGAAAAGAATTATTACAATGTGACAACCCTACTTCTCGGGGACGTCCACACTGTCGTCAAAAGGGACCTCCTCGGGCATGTTCACACCTTCATCCTTAGGTAAGGAAGCGAAGGAGTCCTCCTCGACCTCGAGGTCAGGGTGTCACGCTCGAAAACGGGCCAGCGCGATCCGATACCCGTACTCGTACATGACCTGCCCCGACCGAGTCAGCCCTGGGATCCTTTGTAGGCCTCGATCACCTGCTTGTCTTTCACAGGCCTCTGGTGGATCTCCTCGGCCAGGGCCTTGGAAGCCTCACGCGCCTCGGTACTTATTGTCTCCTATTTCTTGGAGAGCTCGAGTGACTCCCCCTTCGCCGAGCGGACCTGGGCCCGGGCTCCCTTCAAATGCCCCTGGTGCTCTCCTTTCTGTCGTTCAGTTTCCTCAAGCTCTGACTTGAGGCGTGTCACCTCCACCTCTAGGTCGATCACCCGCTGCTCAGCCGCAGCCATGGCCTCGGGGGCGGCTCTGGCCCGGAGCTCCTCATTCTGTTTATGGAGCTTGGCATTACAGTCACACATACCGCCAATAACTCGACCAGCATCGCGCACGCGATCCATCAGCGCCATGGCATAATGCTGGCCTTGCGGGAAGAAAAGTTAGAACAATAGCATCCCAGTAACATTGAAAAGTCAAAAGAAAGATGCTTACCCACAGTAGCGACTTGGCGGACTTGCTAAGCAGGACCTTCGAGGTGGAGGTGTACAGTTCCCAAGCCAAGTCGGGATGAAGCCCTCCGAAGATGAATGAGGCCGTGGAATCACCGTCGGCCCACACCCGGTCTCCGCGGGAGAAGTTCCCCCAACGAGCCACTAGTGGGTCGGATGCCTCACCCTCCGGAAGGTCACACATCACCTGAGCCTGGAAGGGCTCATCCTTGGCGCACACGGGAAGGCAACAGAGATCGCGCACAGAAGGCACCCGCGGCACCTTCCCCGACTCCCCTCGGCTGGGGCTGGCCTCGCCTCGCCTGAGGCTCACCACGGTACGGGAAGCGGGCTTTGCGGGAGTCTCGCCCGCTCGAGCCATGGTCGCCTCAGGCTTCTTAACAGCACAAACCTTGGTCTTCTTTCGAGGTCATTCGGTCTCGACCTCCATGGGCACTTCCTTGGAGCCAGTCGCTGGCTCCGCCATCGGACATGCAGATGTGTCCGATGAGGCCTTCCCCCTATGCACGGATCTGAGGTTCACCATCTCTACAAGGAAAGAAAGAAATTTGTCAGTACATGGATATGTCAGTACATCGCAAAGACCTGAAGATTATCGCTACGGTCATACCTCGAGGCGCTGGGCTAAGGCCCGCCTCGATCAGCCACTCCTCGGTCATATTCCGTATGGCTCGAGAGGCAGGAAGGATCTCCTTTAACCTCCCGAGGTTTTTATACTCTTCGTCGGTTAGTGCTGGGGCGGCGTTGCTGATCATGCGCGCTGACCACTGGAGCCCGAAGCTCCAGCCCCGCGCGCAGCAAATGTAAAAGAATCGTCCCTTCCATCCTTAGTTGCTGGAAGGGGCCCCGCTAACCTTGAAGCCCGACCAGGCCGATAGATAGTATCCCCCGACCCCTTAGAGAGACGGAAATAGGATAGGAAAAGGGACCGGGTCGGAGTGATACCGACATTATGGCACTCCCCCAAGAATGCCACAAGATAGCACCAAGAGTTCGACGTCATCTACGATGGGGAGATATGCCACAAGGATATGTAGGAACCGATGACGAGGTGCAGGGGGAAATGCAATCCTACCTCGAGGGCGTCCAGAGTCAAAGCGAAACCCAAAGGGATTGGGTCATATGCCAGTTGCCCGGGCTCAGGGGCAAGAAGCTCGTAGTTATCCGGGATGCTATAACATGCCCGAATGCTACCGAGCGACTCCTCGCTCACCGTCAAGCCGAGGTCATGCCACCACATCAGGGCCTCGAGGGCCTGTGCCGCTTTCTCATCAAACGACGAGTTGTGGCTCGACGGTAAGGGGTTTCCCCCGACGCTACTGGAGGAAGAAGTAGAAGAGGACGGAGATGAAGAGGAAGAGGAAGTCATCCTCACTGACCTGTGGAAGGAAAGGAAGGGGGACCGACACGCTCGGAGATGACGGCGGAAGTCGGAGGGGATGACTGAGAAAAGAGGCAGCAAAACCCGGGAGGAATAACCAAGTGGATCACCAGCAAAAAGCGTGCGAGGAAGCAACTACACGCTATTTATAGGGAAAATCCTGTCGATGGCAACCCTTCGTCTCCCAGTGAATGGGTGACAACCCACCCCATTGGTGCACTTACCCGCGAAGCACATCACATCAGGCAGACCAAATGTCACCCGACCATAAATGGGGCCTAACGTGGCATCCCAGGGGCGCGCGGAATGAATGCCAAAGCACGGGCTCCTTGATCTCGACTCTCGAGAGCCGGTGACTCGACATGAGGGAGCGTACCCTGGAACCCCACGCAGAGAAGGGTCTGCTTGGCTACCCATGCCCAACGAATGGCCACAGAGTTCATTGCAGTTGCTCGGCCGAATGCGAGCCCGAGTAACGCTGCTCGGATACAACTGCCCAAGTCCTACACCTCAGTGCGGCTTGCCTGCCCAAGCCGTGTACCTTGGCCGCTGACTGCTCGAGTCCTATACCTCGGCGCGGTCTACCCGCTCGAGCCATGTACCTCGGCCTCAAACTACCTGAGTCCTACACCTCAGCGCGACCTGCCCACCCGAGCCATGTACCTCGGCCTTAGACTGTCCGAGTCTTACACCTCAGCTCAGCCTGCCCGCCCGAGCCGTGTACCGCAGCCTCAGACTGCCCGAGTCCTACACCTCGACGTGGCCTGCTCGCCCAAGCCGTGTACTCAGCCTCAGATTGTCCAAGTCCTACACCTCGACATGGCCTGCCCGCCCGAGTCGTGTACCTCGACCTCAGACTACTCGACTCCTATACCTCGGCGCGGCCTGCCTGCCCGAGTCGTGTACCTCGGCCTTAGACTGCTTGAGTCATACACCTCGGCGTGGCCTGCCCGCCCGAGCCGTGTACCTCAGCCTCAAATTGTCCGAGTCCTACACCTCGCGTGGCCTACCCGCCCGAGCCGTGTACCTCGGCCTCAGACTGTCCGAGTCCACCTTGACATGGCCTACCCGCCCGAGCCATGTGCCTTGACCGCAGACTACCCGAGTCCTACACCTCAGCGTGGCTTGCCCGCCCGAGCCGTGTACCTCAGCCTCAAACTGCCCGAGTCCTACACCTCGGCGCGGCCTGCCCACCCGAGCCGTGTACCTCGGCCTTAGACTGCTCTAGTCTTACACCTCAGAGCGGCTTGCCTGCCCGAGCCGTGTACCTCAGCCTTAGACTGTCTGAGTCCTACACCTCAACCACGGCCTGCCCGCCAGAGCCGTGTACCTCGGCCGCAAACTGCCCGAGTCCTACACCTCGACCACGTCCTGTCAGCCTGAACCGTGTACCTCGATTGCAGACTACCCGAGTCCTACACCTCGACGCAGTTTGCCCGCCTGAGCCGTATACCTCAACTACATACTACACGAGTCGTACACCTCGGCACGGCCTGCCCGCCCGAGCCATGTACCTCGGTCTCAGACTGTCCGAGTCCTACACCTCGGCGCGGCCTGCTCGCCTGCATCATGTACCTCAACCGTAGACTGCCCGAGTCTGACACCTCGCCGCAGCCTACCTGCCTGAGTCATGTACCTCGGCCTCACACTATCCGAGTCCTACACCTCGACGTGGCCTGTCCACCCGAACCGTGTACCTCGGCCTCAGACTGTCCGAGTCCTGCACCTCAACCGCAGCCTGCCCACCCTAGCCGTGTACCTCGGTCGTAGACTACCCGAGTCCTACACCTCGGCCGCGGCCTGCCCGCTCGGGCCATGTACCTCGATCACAAACTGCCCGAGTCCTACACCTCGGCGTGGCCTGTCCGCCCAAGTCGTGTACCTCGGCCGCAGACTGCCCGAGTCCTACACCTCGGTGTAGCCTGTCCGATCGAGCCGTTTACCTCGGCCGCAGACTGCCCGAGTACTACACCTCAGTGCGGCCTGCCCACTCGAGCCGTGTACCTCGGCCTCACACTGCCCGAGTCCTACACCTCAACGCAGCCAGCCCGCCCGAGCTGTGTACCTCGGCCTTAGACTGTTCGAGTCCTACACCTCGACCGCGGCCTGCCCGCCCGAGCCATGTACCTCAGCCTTAGACTGCCCGAGTCCTACACCTCGGCCGCAGACTGCCCAAGTCCTACACCTCGACGCGGCCTATCCATCCAAGCCGTGTACCTCGGTCGCAGAATGCCCGAGTCCTACACCTCAACGCGAACTGTTCGCCCGAGCCGTGTACCTTGGCCGTAGACTACCCGAGTCCTACACCTCGGCCGCGGCCTGACCGCCCGAACCATATACCTCGGCCACAAATTGCCTGAACCTCCTACCTTGGCTGAGGAATGCTCATGTCACGTACTCCAGGCCCATGCCGCCCAAGTCACCGAGGCAATACCCAACTGTCAAAACCATTCGACCAATTACCCTTTGAAAAACCTTCTCAGCACCAGCCGGAGGGCAAACCCACGACCTCGATCACCAGAGACAAAAGCCACGCCTCGGATCCTCGCTAGTAAGAGCCGATGCATGGCTTCCTTCGGGGGGGAGAGAATGATAGGACACGGACTGGCGTTACTAACGTATGGGTGACGCCCCCGTACCGCAACCACCCTCGAGCTGAGGTGGTTGCCTGCCTCAGCTCGGTTCAACAGTGTCCGGACTTGGTAGGCCGTACGCCAACCGAGGCACGTCGCCATCCCGGAAAAACCGAGTCGTTCTCACAGTTCCATCCAGGTTCAGACGCTATCAGAAGTACGATCCTGCGCTCCACAAACGGGCACATCAGGAAGTGGTAACCTTCCCTATATAACACTCCTGCGTTCGAAAAAAAAGGGACAGACAGAAAAAACCCCCTCAAACAACTGACTAACTTGACCGTCAAAGGGGTCGGGTCGCATTTTCCCGACCCGACCTGTGTGTAGGAAGGAGGAAGCGATCCGTGGCCATGGGTGCCTAAGCGAAGAGTTACATCCTGAGGCAGACCGAGGACCCCCGGCGGGCTGACCGACGCCTTCAGCCGACCCCAGGACCGGTTAAGGAGATCTCTGCATGATCGGACCCGAACCTAGCCGTGTTAGCCTCCAGGGTCACGGCGTAAAGGTACAAAAAGCCTACTTGGTGCTTTATGCACGTTCATCCTTCTTGCATGAGCCCAGAAACGTGTTTAAGGAACTGCATCATCTCAACTCCAACCACTGCCTTGGAGTTGCACACTGGCGGGCGATGTGCATGGGGCTTGCAAACCAAGATCCTCGTGGGAGACGACATCCTCCCTAGTTGGAGCTTCTTCGATCCCGACCTCCAGCTTCGTATCATTGAAGTCCTAATTATTTTTGTAATGCATGGCGCTTGCTGTAGTTTCCATAAGTTTACTATAAAGAATTGTAAGGCCTAAACTTGTATACAACTTGAAATCAAATCCATACACTTACACAACACGAAATAGATATATCCAAAATGATCGCAAATAACATCAGGGACATGTTGAACCCTCAATAAGTTCATCAAAAATATCCTGCCAAAGTATTATTGCATCACAAATATCAAGAGTTCAAATCATACCGATATAATTTATCTCCTTAAGGTGAAACCAAAACCAATCTACTTCTCGAGATCTGAAAATTTTGAACAATAGAGATATGAGCAATCACAGCTTAGTAAGCACCAAAAACACATATGCTGGCAAGACTTATTATATATGTATTTTAGAAAATATTCAAATCATAAGTTTTTAGCATAATAAGCACATAAGATACGTTTCAACATAGTCTTCGAATACATTTGCACGCAAAACATAAATATGTAGAAATTATTTTAATTGCAAAAAGTAGCATTAGCCAATCATAATTCAGTATAAGTATAACTAAGCTTTCAAATCTAATTTCAAATAAAAAAAAGTGTTATACTAAATGTTGAGATATGTAAGTAAGATTGAAATATTAGATTAGATAAAAAATATCATCTTTATAAAATCAAATTAAACTCAATTAAGGTTACTATAATATTAAAATTATATTAATAAAAATTTTAAATGAGATTAAATGATGAATCCAAGACTTCAAGGTCACCTCTTAAGCAACTCTCCCTAAATTTTGACCTCGTCCTAATAATTCATCCATGACCATTTCTTTCTTTTTTAGTTATTCTCTCAGCTTTTTTTATGATTGTCATAAAACTTAGAATAATTTTTTCTTATTATATCTAGGATTTTAGTTTTACATATTAAAGGCTAATTTTTTCAACTACTTTTAAGTAACTTAGACTTCAAATTTACCTATAATTTTTTGAAAGACTCTCTTAAAGTTCTAAGACTTGTTAGTGTACCTTTACGTCATGGTCGATGAGTCAGCACGGCTAGGTTCGAGTCCGGATATGCTGGGGTCACCTTGGTTGATCTCCTAATGGGAAATCAACGTCGGGTCAAGTGAAGCAGATCGTTTGCCTACTCGGGGATGATGCCTCCTTCCATTGGTCGACCCACCGCATGCCTTCCGGTTCCTGCATGCAGGTTGGGTCGGGGTTTCCTGACCTGACCCCTCCAAAGCTTAAGTTAGCGTTACGAGAGGGAGATGAGTGTTTGAAAAGGAAGTCCCCCCAGATTGGTGCCGATCTGGGATTCTTATATCGAAGGGGGTGCTGACTCCCGATGTGTTGTGAAGCACCATTCCGAGTTTCCGAGCAGCGCTGTGGAGGCGTCGTCCCGGGATTTCCGGGATGGCGCCCGTGCTCGTACATGCACGTGCTTGGTAGAGCTGTCGAGGCATTGTCCCGAGCTTTCCGAGATGGTGCTATGCTGATGTGGCCTGCCACCTTGGCCTTCATGCCAATGTGGCAATGGGGCGCCACCGATGGGAGGGTGGTGTCGGTATGCGCCCTATCATTCTCCCCCCTGGAGAAAGCCATGCGTCAGTTCTTTGTTGGGGAGGACCCGAGGCGTGGCTTTTGTCTCTTGGAGTTGAGGTTGTCGATTTTGACTTCTGGTTGGTATTGGAGAGGTTTTCTCGGAGGATAGTCGGTCGAGTTGGTTCAATAGCCGATGATTGATCCGGTGACATGGGCGACCTGTAAACGAGTGGTGTGCCTTGGGCATTGTTTGGCCGAGCGGTGTGGCTCGGGCTTTGTTTGGTCAAGTAGCATGGCTCATGTTTTTCTTGGCTGAGCAGCGTGGCTCGGGCTTTACTTGGCCGAGCGGCGTGACTTGAGCTTTGTTTGGCCGAGCAACGTGGCTCGGGCTTAGCTGCTCGGACACTGATCGAATCAGGCAGTGATTGATTGCACATGATTAGCTGAGCTGCGCTGCTCAGGCACGTGCTGGCTTGGCTGAGCAGCACTGCTTGGGCAATGGCTTGGCTGAGCAATGTTACTCGACCCTTGTTTGGCCGAGCAGTTGCTCGGACATTGACTGAACTGAGCAGTGACTTGCTGCACATTACTAGTCGAGCAACGCTACATGGGCGCTGGCTTGGCTGAGTAGTACTGCTCGAACTATGTTGTTTTCCTTCATATCCTCCTCGTTCGGAGCTGGGAAGAACGAAGCGAAACTTGAAGATGAGTGGGACCGCATCTCTCTTTCTTCATTCGGTCTGGCCACTTACAAGGTTCGAGGGGGCTTGTGGACAATGGCTCGCACAGGACAACAGGAGAGAATCACCTCCCTCCTCGGTGCTGCAAAGTCATTGCTGCAGCTTCGTTTGGCCGAGCAGTTGCTCAGACCTTGACTGAACCAAGCAGCGATTCGCTGGCTGGCCGAGCAATACTGCTTGGACACTAGAGATTGGACTAGTCGAGCATCGTAGCTCGGGCATTGATTTGGCCGAGCAACATGGCTCAGGCATTGGCTCGGCCGAGCAGCATCACTCGGGCCCACATTTGGCCGAGCAGCTGCTCGGAGCAGCACTAAACCATGCAGCAATTTGCTGAACACGACTGGCCAAGCAACACTGCTCGGACACTAGAGATTAGACTGACCGAGCATCATAGCTCGGGCATTGATTTAGCCGAGCAACATGGCTCGAGCAGCTTATGACCGAGGAGCATGGCTCAGGTAGCTTGCGTCCGAGAGACATGACTCGGGCAACGTGCGACAGAGAGACAAGGCTCAGGCAGCTTGTGATCGAGAGGCATAACTCGGGCAGCTTGCGACCGAGGTGCATGGCTTAGGCAACGTGCGATCGAGGAGCATGACTTGGGCAGCTTGTGATCGAGAGGTATGACTCGGGCAGCTTACGACCGAGAGGCAAGGCTTGGGCAGTGTGAGACCGATGAGCATGACTCGGGTAGCTTACGACCGAGAGGCATGACTCGGGCAGCTTCCGACAGAGAGGCGAGGCTCGGGCAGCGTGCGACCGAGGAGCATGACTCGAGCAGCTTGCGACCGAGAGGCAAGGCTCGGGCAGCATGCGATCAAGGAGCATGACTCAGGCAGCTTGCGACCAAGAGGCAAGGCTCGGGTAGCGTGCGATCGAGGAGCATGACTCGGGTAGCATGTGACCGAGGAACATGACTCAGGCAGCTTATGACTGAGAGACAAGGCTCGGGCAGTGTGCGATTGAGGAGCACGACTCTGGCAGCTTGTAACCGAGAGGCATGACTCTGGCAGCTTGCGACCAAGAGGCGAGGCTTGGGCAGCGTCCGACCGAGGAGCATGACTCGGGCAGCGTGTGACTGAGAGGCAAGGCTCAGGCAGCTTGCGATCAAGGAGCATGACTCGGGCAGCTTGTGACCGAGAGGCATGACTCAGGCAGCTTGCGACCGAGAGGCAAGGCTTAGGCAACGTGCGATCGAGGAGCATGACTCGGGCAATGTGTGACCGAGAGGTAAGGCTCGGGCAACGTGCGATCAAGGAGCATGACTCGGGCAGCTTGCAACCGAGAGGCATGACTCGAGTAACCTGCGATCGAGAGGCGAGGCTTGGGCAGCGTGTGACCGAGGAGCATGACTCGAGCAGCTTGCGACTAAGAGGCAAGGCTCGGGCAACGTGCGATTGAGGAGCATGACTCGAGCAGCTTGCGACTGAGAGGCAAGGCTCGGGCAGCATGTGACCGAGGAGCATGACTCGGGCAGCTTGTGACCGAGAGGCATGACTTGGGCAGCTTGCGACCGAGGAGCATGACTCGGGCAATGTGCAACCGAGAGGCATGACTCAGACAGCTTGCGACCGAGAGGCATGACTCGAGTAGCTTGCGACCGAGAGGCGAGGCTCGAGCAACATGTGACCGAGGAGCATGACTCGAGCAGCTTGCGACCGAGAGGCAAGGCTCGGGCAGCGTGCGATTAAGGAGCATGACTCGGGTAGCTTGCTATCGAGAGGTATGACTCAGGCAACTTGCGACTGAGAGGCGAGGCTCAGGCAGCTTGCGACCGAGAAGCGAGGCTCGGGCAGCTTGTGACCGAGGAGCATGACTCGAGCAGCTTGCAACCGAGAGGCAAGGCTTGGGCAGCGTGCGATTGAGGAGCATGACTCGGGCAGCTTGCAACCGAGAGGCAAGGCTCGGGCAGCGTGCGATTGAGGAGCATGACTCGGGCAGCTTGCGACTGAGAGGCATGACTCAGGCAGCTTGCGACCGAGAGGCATGACTCGGGCAGCTTATGATCGAGAGGCAAGGCTCAGTCGAGCATCATCACTTGGGCCCACGTTTGGCTGAGCGGCGTGGCTCGGGTTTGGTTTGGTCGAGCGACGTGGCTCAAGCTTGGTTTGCTCGGGAATTGCTTGGCTGAGCAGCTACTCAGACACCGATTGAACCAAGCAACTATTCGCTGCACATGGCTAGCCGAGCAACATTGCTCGTACACAAAGGATTGGATTGGGCTGACCTTGCGACATCGGGCCCTCCTTCTAGTGCCAATCTGTTAGTGTACCTTTATGCCGTGGCCGATGAGTCAGCATAGCTAGGTTCGGATCCGGATGTGCTGGGGTCGCCTTAGTTGATCTCTGAATGGAAAATCAGCGTCGAGTCAGGTGAAGCGGATCGTTTGCTTGCTCGGGGATAATGCCTCCTTCCGTTGGTCGGCCCATCGCGCGCCTTCCGATTTCTGCATGCAAGTCGGGTCGGGTTTTCCCAATCTAACCCCTCTGAAGCTTAAGTTAGCGTTGCGAGAGGGAGATGAGTATTCGAAAAGAAAGTCCCCCCAAAGTAGTATCAATCTGGGGTTCTTATACCGAAGGGGGTGCTGACTCTCGATGTGTTGTAGAGTACTGTCCTGAGTTTCCGGGCGGTGTTGTGGAGGCGCCGTCCCAAGCTTTCCGGGACGACGCCCTTATTCGTACGGGCACGTGCTTGATAGAGCCATCGAGGCGTCGTCCCGAGCTTTCCAGGACGATGCTATGTTGATGTGGCTTGCCACCTTGGCCTTCATGCCAACGTGACGATGGGGCGCCATCGATAGGTGGGTGGTGTCGGTATGCACCCTATCAAGACTACTTATATCAACTTAATATGAGATTAAGGAATAAAGTTATTACTGTTTTAAACCAAAACATATCTAAAAATCATAAATAAATTCAAACCAAAACTTAGGATAACGATTCACGCCTTCAGATTCTTTTAGATTATTCACTTCAATTTTATTTATTTACATATTATATTTGATTCTTAATCAGTTTAAATTTATATTTAAATTAACTTTTTTATATAAAAACGAGACCTTTTAGATTAAACACATCCCCCAACCCCACCTTTTTTTTTTTTTTGCCCTTTTCCCCCTAATTCCCACACACGCACGTCGCTCCTCTTGCTCTCTCTGGCAATTTCCACGTACGCCCACGTCACCACTTATCTTCTCTTTCCCGTGCACAATCAACCGAGCAAACCATGGTGCCCTACTGCACCGAACGAACCACGACGGCCTGCTGTGAACCGCGGCAAGCCGTGGTCATAAAACGTCGGGTCGGAAGTAGCTACTTTAACGGCGTGGGATAAAGATGGGTTTGCCGTTAGGGAGACGCAGCCGCCTTAACCGCACCTGTCTCTATTCCTCTCCACGTCGATCGTTTCATGCTCGTTATGGGGACCGCGACGCGGATCGTTCCATTCCGCCGTTAAGGTAGCTACTAACCCAACACCTTCCCGACAAAGACCGCGCCATGCCGGCGTCACGCCACAACAGCGGCACGCCGTTCCGTTCCCCTCCCCGTCCCTCGTCACGCGTCCTCCCACCCCAAACGTAACGTGCCGTGACGTGTTAAACGACGCCTTCCACATGGGTCTATTTTCCGCATCAACACCTCTTATGTCGGCCAAGCACTCGTGAATGGCTGTGGGTCCCACGTCTTCCGACCCGACGTGTTATGGCCACGGCCCATCGTGGATTGCTCGGTTGATTGTGCCCGGGAAGGGGGAAGATAAGAGGTGACGTGTGTGTACGTGTAAGTTGCCAGAGAGGAAGAGAACGGCGTGCGTGTGGGAATTTTGGCAACGAGGATGAGAAGAGTTAATAGCAAAAAAAAAAAAAGGAAAACCGAGAGATCAAAGATAAAATAATAATAATAATAATAATAAGGGGGCTTGCTGTCGGCAAGTGATAAAGGAGAAAGAAAGGAAGGAAACGTGAGGTTAGGAGACATTGAAGAAGAAGAAAAAGAAAAAATCTAAGAGGTCTTGTTTTTATATCAAAAGAGTTGATTTATAATTATAAAAAATAAAAAATAGAGATTTAAATTGATCAAGATCCAAATGTAATATGTAAATAAAATTAAAGTAAATGATCTAAAAGAACCTGAAGACGCAATGATGTGTTCCGAACCTCTTGTGCAAATATGATCGAAACATCACCCCAAGATATAATCGAAATTATTCGCCTACGTGCATGAACGTGGGAAGGGAGGAAGATCTTCCAACACCAACAAAATCAAGAAGGGAAACGTAAAATTAAAAAAATAAAAGTAGAAAATAATAAAGAATCTATAACAAAATATTCTTCCAAATTCTCTGCACCAGTTGTCATAGAAAACAAGGCTTTAATAGCCTCAAACCAAATAAGTGGCCCCAAGGAATTGCTCTTGAAAGCGATACGCAATAAAACTTTACCAGATCTTAGAAATAACGTAAGGAACATTATAACCCAGCAAAAAAGGTGATAGGATAAGATAAAATAGGATAAATTCTAAATTGATAAAATTTTGAGTTTTTTTCCAACACATCCTCCACATAATTTTGATCCCTTCTATCCTAAGATAAAATCTCAATTTAATCTAAAGATCTACAGTAAGAAAAAAAAGACGACGTTATGAAGAAACACATATCAAAACACCCTAATACTTTTTTTTTTCCCCAGTATGCTCTCTTATAAAGTTATAATTACATCCAAGTCCCAAAGAAATTTGGTGGGTATTATATTCTTCCCACAAGAAAAAAATTAATCCTTTAAACTCGACCTTAGATGTGTGTTGTCCCAATATGACGAATCTTTTTCAAACTGAATTAATATAAATGATTTGGATCTTGAATATATTTCCTCAGCATTCACAAATCAAAAACATCATAAGCTTCTTTTTTTGTTTCTTTTACCTCAAACGATATAATACAGCTATAGCTAAAATTGCCACCTACTCCAAGTGTCATCATGATTTTGCTTTAAAAGTCTTAAAAATCATTATTTATGATCTGATACTTCAATTCATATCTTCAAATATTAATGTAAATGCTGTGTCTGAGCTGCATGTGTTATCTTAATCAAATTAATCTTCTATATGTCAAACCTCAAAGATTTTCTTTGTCTAATATCATTATTCTTATAAATTCTTGGAACCCTGTCACAAAATCCATAAAGACTATTTCCTTTTCAAATGTCTTTTGATATTCTAATTTAATTGATAGACAAATAAGACATATATATATATATATTCTGAAAATATCTCTTTCTTTCAATCAAAGTAATCCAAATGTTAAGATTAACCACATGAATCTCTAATTCACACCAATATAAACTTATCCTTAAGGTCCTCAATTCTCGTAAAACACATAATTCAATGATGATCATTGCTGTTAAGTCATTCAACTCTTTCAACTAAATACATCAACAATAATATTTCACTGATGATGACATTAATCTTTCAATAATTTAAATCATCATCTTCACCTCAAATCTTAACTCGTTCCAGGTATAGGTACTGTTATGGATATTAAATGTGACGTGACATCTGGTCCTGAGCATTACGCCCAGATGATGTCATCGCCCCTCCTGCGCTCTTTACTCCCGTGATTTGATCGCCCGACGTCGCTTCTCCTCTGCCTCGCCCCAACTACACGCAGGGTTGACCACGGCACCGGTCTGCGAGGTCAGGTCCGTACGCCACCCGCAGACGCAACCGGAAGCGTGCCATCCGTCCGACCTATTTAAGCCGAAGGGGTAAGACAGGAGAAGGGGGTAGACTCTGAACTCTTCAATTATCCGGGGCATCGGCCGACGGACGAGAGCTAACTTGGGCGTCGGAGGGGTCGGGCGGAGCACCCTCCGACCCGCCTTTGCCGCAGTTTGTTCCCGACGATCGCGCGCGCTTGCCCTGAGCCTAGCGGAAGCAGGAGCCATCGACGGACCCAAACCATACCGAGACGACCCTTGGGTTCCTGGATCCTACGCCGCACACCCCAGGGTCACGGTAAAAAGTTGTTTCCACTAACAGATTGGCGCTAGAAGGAGGGCCCTTTGTCGAAGGTCTACCTGCTCCGCCCTGAACGACACATGGACGAAAGGTCACCTGTGAGGCACTCGCCGAGGTCCCATCGACCAACTCGGAGGGACGATCCCGCCGCGATCGCAGATCGCTACTGGAGTTTATTCAACGACTCAGGACTCCACCCGCCGAGTCGGGTTCCTCCGCTTCCTCCCCCCGTCACCGCGGAGGCCTTTCAGGACCTTTCCCAACAGGTCCGAACTCTGGCAAGTGCCGTCCAGGCCATCCTCCCTCGTCTGCTTCAGGAGGCGGGAGGGCCGAGCCTCCAGCGACCGTAACCTCCCCGGCCTCATGAGGCGCCCCACGGCACCATCTTCCCAGCCTTCCCGCCCGGCAGACGGAACCCGGTTCTCAAAACTCGGGCATCCCACGAACCCGAGGCGGTGTCCTCGATTCGACGGATTTGTTTCGGCTCAACTACGCTCTATTTTCCAAATACCGCTGGACGAGGTGCAAAGGGACGTCCGTAAGTCCAAAGAGGAGCAGAGGGAGGAGCCCCACTGGGAGTCCCCGTTCGCCAGCGACATACGAGAATACCCGGTGCTCTTGAACTTTCGCCTCCCCTCCATCGACCTTTATGATGGAGTCAGTGATCCGACGGACCATGTTGCCACTTTCCGAGCTCAGATGGCCCTATATGGAACCTCGGATGCCTTGATGTGCCGAGCGTTCCCCACCACGTTGAAAGGGTCCGCTCGTGCATGGTATAGCACTTTAAAAAGTGGGATGGTGACATCCTTTGAACAGCTCGCCAAGGACTTCGAGCTACATTTTTTGGCGTTCGCGCGACCGAAGCCTTCTGTCGCACTCCTCCTGGGTTTGAAGCAAAAGGAGGACGAACCCCTCTCCCACTTTGTGAGGTTTACCACGAGGTACGGAGTTATCCGACGCCACCCATCGTTGTTGATGCAGCGTTATGATAGGATCTGCGACCCTCAAGGTTTTGGTCCTGGTGGAGCGACCCGTCCATCGCGGAAATGTTTCAGCGGGCAAGTCAATATGTGGCGGCCGAGACCTGGATGTCGGGGAGAAGGGAAGAACGACCGAGGGGGCATTCGACTCCATCCCGAGCGGGAACGATGACTAGGCGGCAGTCCCCGCACCAAGGACGCCAGGCGGGGCATCCCGACCAATACGCGTCCGGGCCGCCACCTCCCCCCTTGAACGCGTCCCGGACGCAAATATTTCTCCAGATAAAGGAACGGGGAATGCTCAGGCCTCCCCGCCCGATGAAGGGCCGGCGAGAGCTGGCCGATCATACCCGATATTGCCGCTTCCATCGGCAAAACGGGCACGACACTGAGCAATGCCACGAGCTGAAGCGGCAAATTGAGGAGCTGATCCGAAGAGGTCACTTAGACCAATACCTCCAGCGTCCACGGGAACCATCCCTGCATCCCGAAGGCCCGGTCGAGCAACACATCGACGTAATTATAGGGGGGCCCGCCGCTGGAGGGCATAGCGCCTCGGGACGAAAAGCTTACGCCCGTGCCGTCGCAACCGGGGAACACCCTCCCTCCGAGCCAGAGATCACTTTCCCCTCGGGGGACCTGGGAGCGTCGGAGCATGATGACGCGCTGGTGGTGTCGGCCCGAATAGCCAATGCACAGGTCAGAAGGATTATGATCGACACTGGCAGCTCGGCCGACATCCTTTACTTCGAAGCCTTCTTAAAGTTGGGGTTGCCAAAGGAGGCCCTGAAGCCCCTGCTCTCAGCGCTCACCGGGTCCACCGGCGACTCGATTTCGCCGCGGGGCGCGGTAACCCTACCGTTAACTCTCGGAGATTCTCCGAAGACAAAAACGATGCTGGTGACTTTTCTGGTGGTCGATCTCCCTACCGCGTACAACGCCATCTTGGGCCGGCCCACCCTCAACAAGCTAAGGGCGATTATATCTACATACCACCGGACCTCGAAGGTTCCGACCAGCGCCGAGTTGGGAAGCCCGGGAGATCTCAGAATCCAGACGGTGTTACTTGACAGCGATCTCCCTGGGTAAGAGAAAGAGGCCGGAGCGGCCCCTCGAAGACCCGCGCGGGACGCAACACCCGACCCAACGTCCCGAGCCGACGAGCCCGGCGATTAATATTCCGCTGCGGGATGACCGTCCCGACCGGACGGTCGGGATCGGTCCCGACCTGGACGATCAAGAGCAGGCCCAACTTATTAGCCTCCTCCAGGAAAACACCGACGCTCGCCGATACCGACCTCCCGAATCGATCCGAAGTTTCTCAACACCATCCGCACATTTCTCGACCGCCGCCCAGAAGACAAAGACCCCGGGCTCAGGCTCTCGAGCGCCAACAGGCTGTGCAAATGGAGGTCGACAGGCTCTTGGCGTCTGGCTTCATTGAGGAAGTCAGGTATCCCCAATGGCTGTCCAATGTAGTCCTCGTGAAGAAGCCTAATGGAAGCTGGAGGATGTGTGTCGACTACACCGATCTAAATCGTGCTTGCCCGAAGGATCGCTTCCTTGCCTAGGATCGACCACCTGGTCGACTCAACCGCTGGGCATGCCCGCTTCTCCTTCATGGACGCCATACAACCAGATCCGGATGGCACGAAGATCGCAACACGCGCCTTCCACACACCCCAAGGAGTTTATTTTTACAAGGTCATGTCATTCGGATTAAAGAATGCTGGGGCCACTTACCAAAGGACGGTGAATAAGGTGTTCGCCCACCAAATAGGGCGAAACATGGAAGTATATGTCGACGATATGATCATAAAAAGTCGCACAGGAGCCGCACACCTTGATGACTTGCGGGAAACCTTCTCTACGCTGAGGAGATATGGAATGCGCCTTAATCTAGCTAAGTGCGTCTTCGGCGTGACATCAGGGAAGTTCCTGGGATTCATCATACACGAGAGGGGAATTGATGCCAACCCGGAGAAGATCCAAGCTCTCATCGACATGAGATCTCCGAGAACAATAAAGGAGCTTCAATGCCTTAACGGGAGGATAGCAGCTCTGTCTCGGTTTTTGTCCCGGTCGGGAGATAAGTGTCTTCCATTCTTCCGAGTCCTCAAAGATCCGAAGAACTTCCAATGGACGGCGGAGTGCAAGGGAGCTTTCACACGCCTGAAGCAGCACCTATCCGAACTCCCCCGCCTTACCTCGGTGTCTACGTCGGAAAGGCTTAGCCTCTACCTGGCGGCGTCTCGACATGTAGTGAGCTCAGTACTGGTGAAGGAAGCCGCCGACAAGCAACATCTGGTTTATTACACCAGCCATGTCCTGCGTGCGCCGGAGCAACGCTATCCCCCCATCGAAAGGTTGGCATTAGCGCTTATCCTAACGGCTCGGAAGCTACGCCCTTATTTCCAGGCCCACACGATTGAGGTAATCACCACCAACCCCTCGCCAAGTTCTCTAAGTTTGACGCGTGGCAGTGGCGCCTCCTAAAATGGTCGGTGGAACTATCCGAGTTCGACCTCCGCTATAAACCGAGAACGGCCATCAAGGCCCAGGCCCTGGCCGATTTCATCTCAGAGTTGACTCAGCCGGAAGCAGAAGGCGTGGAGCAAGTTCATCAAGACTGGGTCCTGCACGTGGATGGGTCGTCTAGCTCGAGGGGTGCCGGGGCAGGACTCATCCTGGAGGACCCCGACGGACACACTTTCGAGCGTTCTCTCCGCTTCAGCTTCGAGGCCACCAACAACGAGGCGGAATACGAGGCGCTCTTGGTAGGCCTCCGCTTGGCAACCGAGATGCAGCTGAGAGCAGTTCATGTTCTCACGGATTCCCAACTGGTTGCCGAACAAGTCGGCGGAGAGTATCGGGCGCGAGACCCGACCATGTCAAAATATCTGACCGAGGTAAAACCTGCACTCTAACTTCTCTCGCTTCACTTTATCTAGAGTGCCTGTGTCCCGTAACGAGTGGGCGGACCAGCTCGCGAAGTTAGCCTCGGGTGCCGAACCCAAGGAACATTCCGAGGTCGAGAAGCTCGCGCACCGGTCGGTGGCCATCATGGAGATAGGGGACCCCGGAGTCCCGACCTCTCCACCTACGTGGATTCAGGAAGTGCTGAGATACAAGCGCAAGGGGATCTTGCCTGAGGATGATGTCAAGGCGCGGCGGCTCCGCCGAACCCAGGCGTGGTATTGCGAGATTGACGGCCGGCTCTACAGAAGGTCGCTTTTCTCATCCCCATCGCGATGCTTAGATCCTGACGAGGCGAAAATAATTCTCGCCGAAGTTCACGGCGGGACCTGCGGGGAGCATATGGGTGGCCGAACTTTGGCCTTCAAGATACTGCGCCAAGGCTATTACTGGCCTACGTTGCACCGAGACGCCAAGGTTTTTGTGCGACGGTGCGACACATGCCAACGCCAGGCCCGCGCCCCGCAGCTTCCCGCAGTCCCACTCACTTCCATGGATTGCGCCTGGCCCTTCGCGCAATGGGGAATGGACCTTTTGGGCCCGTTCCCCCCGGCGTCCGGCCAGCGGAGATATATCATCGTGGGAATTGATTATTTCACCAAGTGGGTGGAAGCCGAGCCCCTGGCAACCATTACGGCCGAACGGGTCGAACAGTTCGTATGGAAAAACATTGTGACCCGTTATCATCACTGATAACGGCACCCAGTTTGCCAGCACTCGGTTTAGGAAATTCTGCGCAAGTTATTAGATCCAGGTGAGGTTTAGCTCGGTGGCCCACCCCAGACTAACGGGCTCGCCGAGGTAACTAACCGATCTATCCTGGACGGGCTTAGGAAAAGGACTTCGGAAGCCCGATCAAGCTGGGTCGACGAGCTCCCGAACATCCTATGGTCTTTGCGGACTACCCCGAAGACGGCTTCGGGCGAGTCCCCCTACAGCCTGGCATTCGGGGTGGAGGCGGTTCTGCCGGCCGAGTTAGTCATTCCGACCTGCCGGGTGGAAAACTATGAAGAGTCAACTTCTACCCAGAGAGTTCGGGCTGGGCTAGACCTGCTCGAAGAGCGCAGGGCCGACGCGCACATGAAGATGTTAGCGTACAATCGAAGTGTCGCCAGAAGCTATAATAAGAGGGTACGCCCTCGACCCCTCGGGATGGGAGATCTGGTACTACGCAAGGCGGAAGTAAGTGACCCCGCCCACTTAAGGGGCAAGCTTGCACCTAAGTGGGAAGGCCCCTACCGTGTTACCAAAGTCGTCCGACCGGGCACGTTCCGACTCGCGACTATGACCGGACAGCAAGTGCCGAGGACCTGGAACATCCAGAACCTCAAGAAATACTTTGTTTAAGGGCCAAACAGAAGTACGTCAGCATTTGACTCGGGCTATTGGAGTTAACTTGGAATCACATTGCCATAAATGGAAATTGTATTGCCAAAGTTTTTGGAGTACAAAATGAGCCCCTAGAGGGGAAAAAGTGTTACAAGGGTGAGGGAAGACCCTCCCAAAAAGAAAAGAAACAAAGTCCCTCAAGAGGCGGCTCCGAAGGTCGTTGCCGAAGGGAACCTCGCCGGCATGTTCACACCTCGCCCCTGGGCAGAGGTGAAGGGATCCTCCTCGACCACGGAGCCCGGAGGACATGCTCGAACCGGCCAGGCAACCTTATATCCATACTCATAAGATACGCTGCCCGTCCGGTCTAGGCCGAGAAGGAAGCCCTCCGACTTCTTGTATTGCTCGATCGCCTCCCGGTCCCTTTCCGGACGGCTACCTTCTACCGCGGCAAGGGCCTCCCGGGCGGCCTTTGCCTCGGCCTCTCGCGAAGTCAGCTTTGCCGCCAACTCCGAGGCCTCCTTTGTGTGGAGGCGATTCTCCAACTTCTCCGTCCGGAGAAGCTTTTGCCGCGACGCCGAGGCGGTCTCGAAGCTCGGCGCGCGACACTCCGCCCATGTCGGGCCGCAGACGCTCGGCAAGAAGAACCGCCGCCCGATCCCGCTGCCTTCCACCGGGCGGCAAGAACTCGAGGTTGCGCCGCCCGCCACTAGCCGACCGGCCGTGGACCCTGGGCCGATCGTGGCCGTGGTGTAGTGGAGATTCTGCACGTAAAGGAAATAGTAAGAAATGATGAACGGTGTTTACCCAAGGGAATACGCGAGACTGCTTACCCACAAGCACCGACTTGGCCGATTTAGCGATAAGAGCCTCCGAGGAGCGTATAGATCCCGAGCTATGCCTGGATGAAGCGCCTCGAGGTAGGTGGCCGAGGGTCTCCCCGGCCCACACTTTGTCCCCGACAAACCATTCCACCGGCCACCAGAGGGTCGCCATCGCCATCGCCTTAAGGGACTCACCCATTACACGGAAAGGAAGGGCTGACCTTTCCTGGATCCGCACAGATCCTTCATGGCCGGACGCCGACCTTTCCGGCCGTCGGCCGGGCCCGGCGCTCGCAGAGCCGATGCATCCGACGGCCTGGCCGCTCCAAGGAGGAGCCCCCGGCACCTCAAGGTCCACCACGTCTTTTGCCTTGGACCTTTTCGTTGGGCGTCCCCCTTCAGTCGTTCGCGGGGAGTTACCCCCCGCTCGCTTGGGGACAGTCGGGGCGCGCGGGGACGATCCTGCCGGAGTTCCCGAACCGTGGAATGATCGCAGGTTCACCATTTCTGCGAAAGACAAAGATAAGTTAGAGACGAAGCGATCCTGAAGATGTGAAGCAACAATAACCTACCCCGAGAACGCGGGCTAAGCCCCGCCTCCACAAGCCATCTCTCCGATATATTGCGGATGGCTTGCGAAGAGGGAAGAATCACCCTCAGCTTTTCAAGGTGCGCACGCTCCTCGGCATTGAGTTTTGGGACGGCGTTGTCAATGGTCCTTGAGGACCACCGAACCCCGAAACCCTAGTCTTTTTCGCACTGGACGAAGAAGAAGCGCCTTTTCCACCCTTTGTTATTGGTGGGGGCGCCGCTAACCCGGAACCCTGCCCGGGCAGCAAGGAAATATCCCCCCGACCCCTTGAAAAGGCGGAAGCAGGAGAGAAAAAGGTTGCGGGTCGGGGTGATATTGGCGTAATGACATTCCCCCAGGAAAGCCACCAGGTACCGCCAAGAGTTAGGGGTTATTTGTGAATGCGAGATCCGCCATAAGGATATACAAGACACGATGGTGGATGTAGGGAGCGCAGGCCGGCCTCGAGGGCATCGGCAGTCGAGCAAAGCCCTTGGGAACCGGATCGAAAGCCCGCTGCCCCGCTTCGGGGGCCGCAAGGGCGTATTCTGCCGGGATGCTATAGCGCCTCCGGAGGATCCCCACAGAGGGCTCGTCCAGTGTGGAATCTTGGTCATGCGGCCACATTATGGCCTCTAGCGCACGCGCCGCTTCCGCACCTAAGGAAGGGCTGGAAGGAGGAAATGATGGGGGGCAGCGACACGGGTAGTGACAGAGGGGGAGGAAGAGGAAGAAGTAGAGGAGGAGGAGGTGGAAGGGAGAGCCATTGTGCAGCGACCTACGGCGGAGGAATCAAGCGAAGGATGGCAAGAAACACCGGGCCAAGGAAGAAAACTCGGAGGAAGACAGCGGCGGGACTCGAGACAGAAAAACTCCGCTAATGAAAAGTGATAGAGTGTCGCGGGCTCGCTATTTATAGAAAAGGGCCTCGGCCTTTCACCTTCGAGGCGGCGACGAAGCGCCACATACCGCCCAACGGCATCGCATCGGGCAGTCCAAACGTCGGTGCAACATTAATGAGGATGTGACGTGTCCACCGCCCAGGTGAGTAACTTATCCTGCACGTCAGCGACCCCTCGATCCCCGCAACGGCACTAGCGCGAACGGTTTTCGAAACGGCATAGCGGCGGTTCGGTTATTACGGTCTTAAGCGGCGGCTCGACCACCGGTTTTCTGGGACTAGAGCGGCGGCTCGGCCCCTTATCCCGAACGGCGGTTCGGTTATCACGGTCTTGAGCGGCGGGTCGGCCCTTGGTCTTCTAGGTCTTGTGCGGGCCTCGACCCCTTACGACGGCGGTTCGCGGCGAGTGTTGAGTGGCGCCTCGATCCTTTATCCCGAGCAGCGGTTCGGTTATTATGGTCTTGAGCGGCGGCTCGACCATTGGTCTTCTAGATCTTGAGCGGGCCTCGACCCCTTATCCCGAACGGCGGTTCGGCAACAGGGTGTTGAGTGTCGCCTCGATCCTTTTTCCCGAACGGCGGTTCGGTTATATGGTCTTGAGCGGCGGCTCGACCACCGGTTTTTCGGGTCTAGAGCAACGGCTCGACCCCTTATCCCGCACGGCAGTTCGGTTATTATGGTCTTGAACGGCGCGTGGACTCCTCCGCCGGCACAATGGTCCAGTCAATTATGTCACGACAGGCAGAACCTCCGCCCGAGATCTCAGCCGGCCGCTCATATGCAACCAGGTTGTCCCGAACACCACCCCCCAACCCTCGAAGACCGTCCCGCAAGAGTGGCTTTTTGAGGGGGGTAGTGTTATGGATATTAAATGTGACGTGACACCTGGTCCTGGGTATTACGCCCGGATGATGTCATCGCCCCTCCTGCGCTCTTTACTCCCGTGATTTGATCGTCCGACGTCGCTTCTCCTCTGCCTCGCCCCAACTACACGCAGGGTTAACCACGGCACCGGTCTGCGAGGTCAGGTCCGTACGCCACCCGCAGACGCAACCGGAAGCGTGCCATCCGTCCGACCTATTTAAGCCGAAGGGGTAAGACAGGAGATGGGGGGTGGGTAGACTCTGAACTCTTCAATTATTTGGGGCACCGGCCGACGGACGAGAGTTAACTTGGGCGTCGGAGGGGTCGGGCGGAGCACCCTCCGACCCGCCTTGCTGCAGGTTTCGTTCCCGACGACCGCGGCGCGCGTTGCCCCTCGGAGCCTAGCGGAAGCAGGAGCCATTGACGGACCCGAACCATACCGAGACGATCCTTGGGTTCCTGGATCCTACGCCGCACACCCCAGGGTTACGGTAAAAAGTTGTTTCACTAACAGGTACATTTCAAAGTTTTTTTCTTAGATAGATATCTCACATTCATAATCATGCTATTAATGTCTACATGTTCAAAGTCAAAACTACCACTTGCTGTATTAGGATCTGATAATTCAATCATAACTCACAATTTGACCATATGACATCAAAAAAAATTTCAATATTAACCTCAACTTTCAGGGCCAACTGAGATTCATTCCCAAGGAATAATATATCAAGACTACTTTATTCAATCAAGATCACAGCTCTTCTTCTTCAACTTTCTTTTTTTTTTGGCACATAATAAAAAATCTCGCAAAATATATAAAGTAATCCTCAAATAACCCTCATATTATTTTTGACTCATATAATAAATATATCAAAAATATCGCTGGTGCAAAACTATTTGAGAATGACATATTTGTTCATTAGATTCATAAACTTTGTAGGTGCATAAGTCTGAAAGTCACAATAAAAAAAAATTATATTTTCCATGACTGATCCAAAAAGTCTTAAGTACTTCATTTATATAAAATTTTGAGCTAGTGATAATCAAATCATATACCAATCTTTAAAAAAAAAAAATCTTGCACCCTATAATCAAGCAAATGAAACTTTCGAAAAAAAAAAGTTTTATATCACCATCTTATTTTGACCTTGACAATCAATTTCAAATCTCAAACTGTCATCTTTTTTATTTACAAATAGGTTTAAGGTATTTAAATAATAAAGACAATCTAAAAAAAAATTAACAAACAATTATTATAGTTATTTCATCATTTCTTCCTGTTCAATTAATGTCATTATATCAGGAGTCTTCATTGTGAATCCAATACCAAGTATTAAATCAATAATTTAATCAATTCTTCTAAGAAACAAAAAAATGTTTACAGATCATAATAATGTTTGTTAGGTTCATAGTACCACGATTAAATTTTAACATAATTAGATAGTCTTCTCATTCCTTTCGGCAATTATTAACTTGTAAGAGTGGATCAAGATCAAGATTAACTTATAAGAATTTGATGATTGAACTATTGTTAACTTTAACCTAAATATTTTGGATCAATGAATTAAGCTTAACAAAATTAATATATTTATTATCCCATCAGATCAGGTCATGTTAATTTTTTACGTCAATCCAAATATGATTCCATAAAATCAACTTTGATATATGTGTTCTTAGATACGTTCATCACTTCATTGTTGAATCATGATGTACTTTATGTTACTACAATATTTTGTTTTTGTATCTTTTTTAAACTCTACACGTCATAGATTATGTACAAGGAAGTTGATCTTACTCTCCGCATGGGCAATCTTGAATTGTAAAGACGGAAAACTCAGTTCTACTAAGTTATTTCATTCAGCTTCTCTCTCTCTCTCTCTCTCTACATATATATATATATATATTCAAAATCACAAGGAACACTCATAATTAGACTCCTAAAGAGAGTTTAATTTATTATTTTGAACAAGAATATAGTGCTCTAATATTTTGGTGCAGATATTAGCATATATTTCCATTGTTATTATAAGCGAATGACCTTAAGTAACAGAACTCCATCGTTATGTCATATTCTGTGGGTATTTTCTATCCAACCTTGGTCGAATAGATTGACAATAATATATATCATTATATGCTTAGTTTGTGTACCAAAACAACAGGTTGACTCGATCATCAAGTAGGAACTCGAGCTTTCTCAATCTCGGCCTGAGAATGGTTTTGCTCTCCTTAGTCCTTAGTCAAGAGTGAAGTCATTCAGTTTTCTATAATGTTCTTGATAGATCCCAGCAAGAATTATCCTCTTAGGCTAACTATATCTGAGAAGACCTCAGTCAAGGAGACATGACACATAAGAGATCAAGATAAGATAAGGTAGTGGGAAAGAGAACTCAAAATGGAGTCATCCAAGAATTTATTCGCTTTAGTTATATAAACTCTTATGTTCTACATATGGCCACATCGATGGGACATATGATTATTGATACATAATTGAGTTCACTGTCTTTCAGTACCTAATCGCAAGGTAGTAAAAGCTTTTGTGATTTGGGGGCTTCGGTACTTTACATGTGATTCCAAATGAGAAGGGTGCACATGAGAAAACATATCATTTCAGTTTTTTGGATCATTTGGACACCCAAAAGACACAACATATCTAACTACTCCCTCTAAAATCTATTTATTTCACGCAAAAGTAGATGCCGAGATAATATGAGATTTGCCAACATTGGACACCTAAAGACAGCATATCTATAGATTTTCTTCTGGATCTCTTTAGTTTGCTACCTCCATGAAAAGGATATATAGAGAGAGAGAGTGAGAGAGAGGAACACAAGCCTTGTCTTGTTAAGAAGATCTTAGGATCTTATGACCGCAATCCTTTTCAAATTTGAATGTTTTCATCAACAACAACGCTTTGTTCCCTTCTAATATCTTCTATAATCTCATGGATTCTCCCTCACAAAAACGACCAATCAGACCGTTTGTGTGTTGGACAGGCCATATTGGTGTGGCCATATGAGAGCGATCGCAGTGGAAATGCTATTGGATAGGCCTTGATATGTGTATCTGAACTCCTGTTTTAATTTACCTCTGTGCCAATATCCTTGTGCCCCTATGAGCTCAAAGATCTTGTGGTGTGCATGAACTCTTTTGAGATGTATGCTATCAACACATTGGATATAAGATGTCTCTTGCTTCACAATCTATTTATTTTATCATCTAGATGAGAGAGGACAGAGGACAAATGGTAGCCGATGGAAGTTTCTTCGAGCCTCTGATGACTCACTTAAATTATGTTGAGTGTTTATAAGATTTATTGAGTCAGATTCGTCTATCTAGCTACTTGGCTAGGTTCAAATATGAATAGGAATAAATGGGTAGGCAACCTACTCTTTGGCATTATTCTGTTGTTAAATCTTTGGATATTCATGAATATTTTTTGTTGGATTTAAGGTATGATAAAGGAATAATACGATCAACACCTCAATGTGTATGATTGACACATCGACATCACATGATCAATACTATAAGATCAATCCTTTAGCAACCACTCCTATAGTTAATCACGAGAGTAACAATCTAGAGATGTTACTGTAAAAGAATTTTCTAAGTACGTTCTTAGATATTTTTCCTAATGCTGTTCAAAATATTGGTTGAATCATTCGAACCTCAAAACTAACTTAAGTATGAGAGAAATACTTGTCAAGAATGTCTCCGACATAATTTTGTAGGGTTTCAACATTTTTGGAGTCAGACCAATATTGTGTCGATCGAGATTAAACTTTGACAGATGTGAAAAAGGGATCTCGATTAGCTCTAAGTTAATCTTCAAATTGAATGTTCAAATAGACATGATAAAATTAGATTAAAAATAAATACTAAAAATAAATTAGATGCGCTATCTTTTATCATTCAAGGATGAAGATATTTTCAAACACTGTTCTTGTTTTTGTTTGTCTTCACTAGTTGACACTGAAAGGGATATCACTGATGCAATGCCATATCACTAGGAGATTCCAATGGGTGCCAACAATGAAAGCGATAGTGAAGGAGATTGCAATGAGTCTACAAGGGAACACCACATGTCAAAGATGTGAGAGGAGGGTGGGATTGAGTTGAAATTGGAGCACAAGAGATTGAAGGTGCTTCCTGCAAAGAGTTTGTGCTGATGAAAAAAAGATCTTGGGATTTGATTGACACGGGAGATCTTGCCGGATGCAGACATGTCTGATGGGTTAAAGTCAATGGGATTGTCTGAATCCGCTGGAGGATTACACCCCTTACAGGCCTTTAAATATGCAAATCGACGTTTGTTCTATATGAGTCTTCCCTGGCAGAAGCATCCTTTGTTGCTGATAGTTCAGTCTTTGAAATGAAATCCATGCTTAGTTTCCTGGAGATATAGCCATTAAGAAAATAAGCAAATATGTTTTTAGCTGGCCGAAGCTAACAGATGAGAGGGAATGTTTAGCTGATTTTGTCGAAGCTTGTGGAATTCTCTACGACATGTGCTCTCGGTGTTACGTTTAATGAACACAATACCTCTCTATTGAATGTTACGTTGTGTTCGTTAGTCCAAGAGTCTCGAATGAGGTAGGACTCTTTCTATCTCGAGTATTTAGATACGTGGGAGAAGATAGTATAACAGTTGGATTGATGTGTATAAAGATTCTCGCACAGTAATATCATTAATCTAACATAAATATTTTGATCAATAATTCAAGCTATATATATATATATATATATGAATATTTATATAAGATATTCTCGTTATAAGCGTGGCACACCCATCATGATTTATTAGAAACTAATAATGATCATGAGCCCGATAAATAATTCTAGTTAGGGTTTTAGGGTCAAAAGAGGCTTATTTCACATACAATTGTGGGCCTCAAATTGGCCCAAATTAATCCATTCACATCGGCCCACTGATTGGGTATTTAGTTTGATACCCAAATTTTATGATTTAAATCTTGAATTATATATATATATAATACACTAAAATAATCTACATGATAAAGAGAAATGACACGTGCGCATCTCAACAGTTGAAATAAACAGCAGTTAGGATAACCAGTTGACATGCAAACATAAGTCATCATGTTGTAAACATAATGCCCGAGACTCGTGGGTACATATGGGATTATTTGAGAAAACTACAACGTTTCTATTCCCAGATCAAGCGTACGATGTAATTTTTATAGGATCACTTGCTAGTTCTTCATCTTCGGCATCAAACCTGTGATAGGTTTTGATCCCTGATATGTCCACCGATCAAAATATGAATCGAATCAAATTAAATTCGAAATTTAAACGAAACATATGTCAACTAGACTATGCATTCAATCGAATTATTAGCAAGCACCCAAACTAGCCAGAACTGAACTACCAAATTGAATGCTCAAGGAAGGGATGAAGCAAGTTTAGATTCAAAATATCGATCCGATCTAATAAACGAATAATATCAAAAAGAGATTGAATCCTCTAAATGGAATATCTATTCTATCAACACCTTTTCAAATCCAACTAATAGGTAAGCTAATTTGACTTGATTAGATTTGGTAGGAGCGAGTGTATGAGAAAAGCAAATCCGCTGCCTGTAAATTTTACGTCACATGCATTTCAACTCGGTTAATTAGGTAGGAAACCTATTTGGAAATCCAAGTATCATACTCATTTTTGTTATTGGTATAGGGAAAGCGAGATCCGAATTATGAAATGCCACATCAGCACATGTCTTTACACTGATGCTATATTAGAACGTAATTACAAGAAATAATTGTATAACATCTCAAGAAGTGAGATCTTATAGGTTCCCTGTGGAAGCAGAAAACGACTCCAAAGTTCTCGACAAGGCTTTCATGTTCAAGATCATAACATCTCAGCATCGAATCCATAAAAGAAAAAGGAAAAGGGGGGGAAAAAAAAAAAAAAGGAAAACCTCCATCTTCTTTAACGTGCAACCACATGTTCATGCATGACAACTGGGAACCTACTGAGGAGCTTCCACAGGATAAGATCTCTTGAAAGGCACGGAGAATCTACTGAGATGTGGAAGGATAATTAACCTCGCACTTAGACACCTAAATAGCCAGTTTCCTTGGAGCGGTGGATTTGGCCTTGACTTGCTATTCGCTGTGAGGTTGTGGCATGGCATGCTGGCCAACTCCGTCCAACAATGGAGGCAATGCCATTGCCTTTGCTTTTGCTTTTGCTTTTGGTGAAAGCTCAGCTACCACTTGCCCTTCACATATGCCTCTTATTCCTCCTTGACTTTGAATTCTCTCTCTCTCTCTCTCTCTCTCTCTCTCTCTCTCTCTCTCTCTCTCTCTCTCTCTCTCTCTCTCTCTCTCTCTCTCTCTCTCTCCACCCCACCGCCCAACCCCCCTCTATAAAGTCTCATGTCTCTTTAGGAATCCATTCCCCTCTCTCTCCCTCATTCCATGGTGTACAAATGTTTTACTGGGGTCTACTGCTTGGCCATGATCCACACCACCAACTAGTCTTGTCTCTCTTTCCTCTAGGGTTTAGAAATCCCACACGCTAGGGTTGTTGCAAGTGGAGCATGAAACAAACCACATCATGTGTTGCTAGTGAAGCCGGTACACCTTTTACGTCCTTCTTCCATACGCATTCCTTATAGTCCATGGAGGATAAAGATTTCTCAAACTTAAGTGGTTGCCATTCATTTAAACAGTGACTCAAATTTTCCATGTGAAAACCAAGTCAATGTCATGATTGCAAGGGCACACATCCACTAGTAGTGCTCCACTTTTAATAGAGAACTCCACACCACTGTGTTTGTTGGTTGGTCAGCTTTAAAGTAATTTGAGATTTAGGAAGAATCACAAAGTCAAGTTTGATGATGGTGACAACAAAGTATTGCTGTAGGTAGAGAGAGTACTCGTGCAATCATTCAAGTTTGATAGGCCAACAACCATTGAAAATATGCTCTTAGATGGGAGAAAATAAAACTTGTGGATCAATTATCTAGAGAAAACTAGGATCTTAGCCTTTTCTTTTCTTTTCCTTTTGAGACAGAATAGGTTCCTGCATGCACTCTTGAAATATGAGTGAATGTTATGTGATTCATATTTCTCTACAGCAAAAGGAGTGTAGAGATGTTGACTTCTTTAGCACCAAACAAAATTTCGGCAAATGGTCAGACTCGTAGGTGATGCTTGCAGAATTGGCTTTTGGTGAAGACATCAATATCTTAATTTAGGACCAATTGCACATGCTTAATGCTTGAATAAAGTTGAGTTCTTTTTCTTTGATAAAACTGCTTGAGTTATTACATTTAATTAGAAGACAATTTAACTATGAGATGAGAATTAGATGCACATAATGATTTAGTTTAAATGCAAATCCTGTTTATTTGAATCTAATTAGTAGTATATATATTTCATTTGCACAATGTTTTTTCTTGATGGTTCTTGTCGGGTAATTAGAGCATGACGGTGCCATTTGTACTTCATAATAAAATTTCAAAATTAACATAGCTTCGCTCCAAAATAAAAATATCTTGGATGCATCCAATTTTTTGGGTATTTGGTAGAATGGTAGTTGAGATTCCTTTTCGAACTAGGCATAGACAACATTACTGCCCACAAAATGACAATATCATGCACATAAAATATGTGACCAAAAAATCTATGTTTTTTCTATTTAGGGTTTCGTTCTACATTTATTCTTTTAAAATCTGGAAAATACAATAAATATGTTTTGATAAATTCTAAATAGCATATATGCCCTTCAAATAATCCACTTATATATTTTTTATTTTTATATTCATCCAAAATCTCAAGTCATCACTACTAACCTAATCGTTGTTATTAATAGCAAGTTTGAGTTAAAAAATTTAGAATGTCTAAAAGGGGTAGTGATACCAATCGAATGACAACATCTCTATTCTAATGATAAGCTGAAATCGATTAACTACGAAGTCGCATATGTAAGTTTTGTAGAGATATCTATCTACATCTATATATATATATATATATATATATATATATATATATATATATATATATATATATGTATATATATATATATATATATATATATATATATATATATATATATATATATATATATATATATATATATATATATAATTTTGCCTAAGAAAGGTTGATGTTATATGACACCCAACTAATCAATGTGAGACATATACCATCAATATGCTACCTCTTTGCCAATCCACTACAAAATTTCCAGCGACATAAAAGGATCCAATGTTATATGTTGTCTCTCTCTCGAGGAAAAGACTGTTGTGTGGTCTTCTTCTATGCCTTCGAGCCTTGGGGCTTCCCTCTTCACGAGTCAACATCAAATCTTTGCACTGCTAAAGCACCTTGGTAACGCCAATCCTCGTCTACTTGTATGTTCCCTGCGGCAATTCGAAGGATTCATAGTAAACTTGTTATCATTTGGGGTCTGTCGCAAGTCAAAAGAAACAAAAGATACCAAACGAAAGAAGTAAAAAAATATGTCGCAAATCCAACGTAGATTGCATGAAAACGTCAGCACTAAGTCCAGAAGTGACACGTAGCCGCTAGCGAGCGACGCATCATCCGTGACATCACCGTCGCACGTGTCTTTGGCTGCGGCACGTGTTATCCGAGATCTTTGTGTCGAGTTCCAGTTCGTACGAAGGCACTAATTAATACCTTAAAAATATGGAGAAAAGTTAATTTAAGTTTAACGATCGACAAGAAGTCATAATATCAATTTCCCTAAGATCACAGTGCTCAAGTCATCCTTATTTCATAAATCGTATGAGACTTATTATTAACTAAACATGAGATAAATTAACTAGATATGGCAGCAATTAGGATAGAGACTAAAATGAGATTTGTCCAAATTCTACCAATTAAATTAACCAAAAATATATCAGATAAAATTTTAAACTCTTAAAATTGATAAGTTAATATGATACATCACTATAGATCGATATTTAAAATATAAAAAATTATTGATGATGTATAATTTTATAAAATACTAAAAAATAAATAAAAAAAAGTCATCTACATGTGTAACATGAACAAGAAAAGAAAGGAAAATTTTTTAAAATAAAAAAAAAACCTTTTAGTCAAAGTGGGAATGATCCAAATTTTAAATATGCGTTACATGAAAACTATTCAAAGACTGGTCTCAACAAATATCCACCAAAGCTAAGTTGATCACGGGAATTTTTTTCTTTGTTTTTGATTTGACGAGATGCTCTTCAATCATTGCATGTATTTCACGGATATTATACGAAATGTACATATAGCTGCAACTTGGGAGAACGTACAAACGAGAGGATCCTCCAAGTCTAACTATACTGAATTAATTAATGTGTAAGATTCTGTACTATTATTATGGCCGCTACTGTAGTTGTGCTCCCCCTTGAGCCGTGGTGTTCTCTCTCTCGCTCTATTTATCTCGTGCATACGGAGACGCCCTCTTCTTGTCTCGCACATTTATTGCGCGCTCTCTCTATCGGGCTTCGGTTGGCTTCAGTCGTCTTCCAAGCGACACCATTTAATGTTCCTATTACTACTACTGCTGCCACTACATATCCCTTCCCCTCCTCGATGTCGAACTTTCCTACCTCTCTCTGCGATTCCTCTTTGAATCTCTTCCACCTCGCCGTCTACAGCTCCGATCCATGGCCCTTCCCATCATCCTCATCATCTAGTCCCTGATCCCTTCTTTCTACGTGCTTTGATCTCTATTGCTTTGCTTCTTTCTGTAGCTCTTGGAGGACTGTGGGACATAGATATGCCGGGGGTGTACCTGCAGTTGTCGCCTCGGGGGATGACCGGTGGAGGGGGGAGGCGGGGGCCGGCACCACCTAAAGGATGGATGGCGATCCGGGTCGGAGGCGCGGGGGAGGAGCAGCAGCGGTTCGTGGTGCCGGTGGGGTACCTCAACCATCCGCTCTTCGTGGCCCTGCTCCGGGCGGCGGAGGAGGAGTACGGATTCCACCACGCCGGCGCCATCACCATCCCCTGCCACGTCGAGCAATTCCGCCACGTCCAGGGCATCATCGACCGCGACACCTCGGCCTCCTCCTCCACCGCCGCCGGAGCCGGAGGCCACCGCCACCACCACTTCCACCTGTGCTTCAGGGCTTGAAAAGTTCAAACCCTACGTAACTGGGGCTTATGTAAAAGTTTCGGTAATTTAATTTTTTATGTTTTTCTTTTTGTGATCAAGTAGAAGAACTTTTTTTTTTTGCCTTTTTTTTTTAGGTCTTTTTGTCTATATGTCTTGAATAATATATGAATATAATCATCTCAAGGAAAAATATATAGAATATAGTATATTTATATAGATTATATTATCTTTTATATCTTAGATATTGGAAACAATAAGAACCTATTAATATCATCAGAACGCCAAAATTTATTCTCGAACATCATCTCCATCGAGATTTTCCTAAAATAAAGAAGAAAAACTAGTGAATAACAAGATTATTTAACGAGAATTAAAGGGCAGTGCATAATAGGGTTTTCAAAGATCTTGTCAAATAAAGAGATTATTTTATGATTGAAACTTCGATTGCTCTATTCTTATTCTTTAGCCTTACGAGAAATAATTAAATCTACTTTACACGTTGAACAATTCGATGAAAAGACTCCTTTTGTAGGAATGTGAAGGCATACTTGTAGTTCATTCAATCAAGAGACTTCGTTGACCAGGAAAACAGCGTGATACACGCTATCAAGGCGTCACTGGCATACATTTCAGGTACTTCAATGCACAATCAACGTCAGTTGTATTGATCCCTTCGAAAGCAGAGCTTCCATCAATCATTGGGGTCTCATTACAGATTATTCTCTGCAGGCAATCTCTACAAAGCCAGCATCGAAAGAATTGCAATAATAACAAACGAAGAGATGGGGTAGATAATGAACAAATAATTACATCAGGGGATCGCAGGATTTAGTTATGTCTCACGTTTGTGCTGCGGATGGTTACGCCATGTAGATATTTGGTGTATCCAAGAAAGCTGAGCTTGCCATCTTCTTGTCTAATCCAGTCTTGCAGAAAGGAGTGAGAAGTTGTGGTGATGTTCAATTCCTGCACAGAGCAGTTCTATCAGGTTCTAACATAGTTAAATATGCATGTAGATTTATATTGTGGAACAATGATCAGTACCTGCGCAAGCTCTTCGACTGAGATAACCTGATTTCCCTCCTCTTCGAAGTATGAAAATGCAGCGGTGGCTATCTGTTCCCATTGTCCCAAAGCCTCAAGCTGATAAGGGCTGATAGCAGCAGCACAAAACTCGTTGAAATCCATGCTTCTGGATGATAGTGCCTCCAACTGAGTGTTGAATCATACAAAATTCAGTGTCCTTTGCGTTTTCAATGTAGAAAGATTTATCACTAGCAGCAAAAGTATCAACAGTTTGGAGAAGCAAGACAGAATGCACCTCCCGTTATGATCTTAAGTCTTAACATCATATATGATAATAACGTTTCCAGAAGATTAATCTAATACTACCAAATAGCATAAGACTAGATGCATTACCACAGTCAGAATGTCAGTAACCCCGGACAACTTCATGGCTTCAGTTGTATTTTCCATGAGTGCCTGAAAAATATGAACACTACAAAATTAACAGAACACTACAAAAAAGATATGAAGAATTACATGAAATATGAAGATCTAGCCTTCTAAGTCATAATTAATCTGATTGAAACACCAATGAGGTTATAAAAGGCAAATTTACCTTCTGAAAGTTTTGAAAGGAGATGAACCCATCTTCGTTGGGTTCTAGTAGCTCAAACTGTGATCGTAGATACAAGAGCCCATCCTCGGTTAGAGCTTTAGATAGTGCCTGTACAGAAAGAAAAAAACGTATAAACTAGAACAAGTTTAGATTGGTAGCAAGGTTTTTAAGCAGCATTAAAATGTATGCCAGTAACAACATTGCTTGGATGCTAATTTAGTTACTTGGTTTTGTGTTTTTATAGATTTGATTTACTATCTTAAAATAAATATCACTACACGAGTGCCCACAAGCCATACGACCTCTGTTCATGCCACCCACATCTTAGCTCAAAAAAGCATGAGCGTACACGAGTCTGAAACTCCATTTTATCGACAACTTCTTCTCTTCTGTATGTGACCCCATTTAATCATTCTCAAAAATTTTATTTTTAAGCATTTTTTTATAATTTATATTTCATAAGTTCAATGAAAAAGTTAATCTGCTTTCTGCATTACAGACACTATTTTCCAAACTAAACAGATTTCTTGGACTCGAGTTCAGCTTAGAACACAATTATAATAGAAAGATCAAGCTGCCGCCACACCTTACCAGTGGCTTACAACAAGCATTCTACCTTAACATGAAATGTTTAGCCTCTTTACAAATTACAGTATGTGTTGAAAATGTGAAGCATACAGATGAGGAACGACTGATGCAACAATATGCCTGTGTAACAAACTGAAACTAGCAGGTCAAGTATAAAAGTGAGCATCTAATTCCGAGCACTATCAGATATGTACCTTTAGTGCAGACTGCTTTAGAGGTGTGGCACAAAGGTATGATTTGATTAACCTATATGTAAGCATATCTAAAGGAATTTGTGTTTGTTCGCTTCGCAACCAAGGGTGAGCTGCCACAGAAAAAAGCACATATCTGTTTTCAGCTGGAGAATTATGACAAAACAAATTAAGTGCAAAGACATTAATGTTGCAAAAGAAAAGATATGAAAAAAATCATATCATATTTTAGTTTAACATTCAATGAATGCCCACCAGATAATCATTTGATGGAACAAGCAACTTACTCAAAGCCTGAGCAGCTGTCAATCTTTTCCTGTAGTCCTTATTCAAAAGCCTTTTCACAAAATCTTTAGCCTCTGGGGATACAGCAGGCCAAGGGGTGTCATCAAAATTAGGATCGGCTCTCAAAACAGAACGAAAGATTCCTGATTCAGTTCGTGCCCAGAAAGGTCTACTTCCACATAATAGAATATAAACTATAACACCAATGCTCCACATATCTGCTTCTGTACTGTATGATTTATGTAGGACTTCAGGTGCAACATAGTATGCACTTCCAACAATGTCATTTAATCTTTCATCTGCATGACCATAGATTGGAACCTTCTGTTGAGCATCAAATGTACTGTGGTGACACATAAATCAAGTACAACAATGGTGATGATAGTAGCTGATATACCATAATCAAGTATCAAGAGAAAACTTTTGGAACCGGAGTAGGCAAATCAGGTAAAAAATTATGAACCATAGCAGAGATTACACAATCATTGTGCCGAGGTTGCACACTAATTTACCAAAGCATACTGAACATGCAATTAATGTAAAGCTGGAAAGTTGGCAAAAAGATTTGGGCAGCAGCTTTTAACTACATTATCATCTTTTGGCCAACTTGTTTTGCCATTGATCCCTAAGCATTTGAAGTATGAAGCATGAAAAATATATCGATACAATGGTAAAATACCAATTATTGTTTATGAAGACTGATTCTTAGAAGTCTTGATACTTATTAGATGTGTAGTTCAAACTTTTCATAATTAAATTTCCAAAACAAAAATTAATGATGTTATGATAAATTCTATAAATTTCCAACATAAAGTTGAGAAATAGCCTCTCTGTTCACAACAAGCTGCTCCACATACTTATGTAAGGGTTTCAGAATACAAGATTAAAGATATCATTAGTTTAACTGATTATTTGTCCATGTTTACGACAAAAGGAAAACACTTGCCATTCAGTTTTAAATTTAACCATGAAAACAAGCTGAACAAAAGAAGAAGTTGCGTCTAGAAGAAATTGGAAATAGATGAGGGCATCAATTGCTAGCAAAGAACTAATTGATTAACTTCGTTGCTTCTGAAAGCCTATGGAAGTTAACCTTCATCAAAATCACACTATGAATATAAAGGTGCAGGTACCAATGGCTAGTATATATGTTTCAGAATTAAATCAATCACACTGAAGAACTTCTTCAGCCCCTAAGAACTTGACAAGCCAAACACTTTGAAATCAACTTCTGGAAATATTTTATTGAACATCACTTTCATCAGATGATTTGACATACATGAAAGTTCATTTTAAGCTAGATGATTCCAGTAAGACTCTATCGTCATGTTTGTCGCTGTCCCAATTCAGTATAAAAGACACATGAATGCATCGATATATTAAAATAAATAGCCAACATTCACAGCCACTTGTTACCTGGTCTGATAAAATCAGAAAGACCAAAATCAATTAACTTCATAACAGCATTTTCATCTTTACTGGTGAAGAGAAAATTCTGTCACAACATAGAGAAGAGAAGAAAACATCAGCAACAAATACAAGTTAAATAGAAAAGGGAATTAGTAGAAGACAGTGCACAACTAATTTCCACTAATATGCAAACTACAGAGCATCAAGCATAAAATCCAAGGTAGACCTCTGGCTTTAGATCACGATGCACAACACCTTGAAGATGACAAAAGGCTACCACACCCAGCATCTGCACAATAATTGCTTTCGCATCTTCCTCTGTGTACTTTCCACCTCTTTGGAAATGCAGAAATAGAAAATTTCATAAGTCCACCAGTAAATGAAAACAAGATATGGGCCTTCTCTTGCTAACAAATTGACTAAAATTAAAATTTAAATTACCTGGCTAAGATTCTATCTAATAATTCTCCACCTTCACAAAATCTGAGAAAGAAAAGCAGGGAAAGATGGTGAATACCGAACAACATGAGCGAATTTCATTAACAGGCTTGACAAGCACACATAATAATATAAATACAGAATCATGCAAAAGATATGAAAAAGAAATCAATTTAAAGGTATGGTGAAAAAATCTCATATAAAACCTCAATTTCATGTGTTTGTTAAAATACTGCATTTTTCGATCGATCCAAGGAATTACAACTTTCATATATTTAGAAAAGAATGTTTACTGGATATTTGGTTTTGAAGTATGGGTATCAAAAGTCAAAGGTAGTTTATTTAATGTTATCTGGTCAGAAATATCATGGCAAGCACGATTCAGGAATAAGATATTTCCAATTCATCATACCACATTACAGGAAAACTGAAAAGGAAATAAATAAGACATACTCCATGATTATGTAGACATTCTGGGCATCCTCACATGCTTCATAAAATTTAACAAGATTTTTGTGCCCAGACAAAGCCTTCAGAATTTTCACCTCCCTACTAACATCTTCAATTGATATTGGTGTTGTCATCTGCCATAAAAATGATGTTAAGCAGATGATTATGTAAAAGAATTGTTGAAATTCGACATTGTAGTTAATAATAAACAAACAATGTGTAGCACATAAAAGGGCAAAGAAGTTAAAATGAAAAGCCCACAAAATGAAACAAAAGACCTATTAAGAATACAACATCAGAAGACCCTACATTGGCAGGAGCCTAGAGCACTGGATACACTCTTTTTTCACATGAATCAACATCCAAATATCAACTGAAGTCATCATAAATTGGGTACAGTGTGGTATCAGGTGAAGTTTGACATGGAATGAGCTTTCATCTTGTCATGTTTTAAATTCAGTTTTAAGCAAATTGGTATAAATTTAGTCAGCTTAACAGGCATATATTAAAGCTTGGAAGGTTCATACACAGTATTCTTTTATTTCACAAAGTTTTCAGAAGTTTTGGTATGCTATGGCCTATTGACATGACACTGCTGCAAGCATATTTATTTTATCACTTCATGTGCATGCCACATAATGTCAATATGTAACGAGCACAAGAGACAATGACAACAACAGCAAGAAGTAATGTTCCAATGTTCCAACTAATTGAGATCAGCTATATTGGTCTCTACTGACCATTATTTAAGGTAATAAAATTGGTCAAACTAAGAAGTTAAATATTAATTTATCATTTCTAAAGAAGTTTTCTTAGGTCTCAACTTACCTCATCTCTAACCAGGGTTTTAAGGTTTTTATTGGATCCATGCCATCTGAAAGGGTTTTCAATATCTTATCTTCTAACAAAACCATGTCTAAATGTACAGGAATATAAATATTTCTAGTATCAACACATATCCATCTCAACATCCACATTTTAGCAACATTATGAACCTTGATATCCTCTGATGTTAGAAAAATCAGTCTCCTAGGACGAAAAAAGATAGCTATTTTAATAACTGTCAATTAAATTAACATGCCGTTTCTAAGTTCATAACACAAAGATATTTGCAGCGTTAAGGAAAACCCCAATCAAACCCGTACTTAAATATCCAACAAGAATGTCAATAAATCTAATACAAACATCAATCATACAGGGATGCAAACAACATGACACAAGAACGGAGCTGGATGATTAAACGCTAAGATGGATAGTAATTCCTCCGACGAATCCAATTGCTCTGCACTGTGCACTTCCTTATTTTTTCAGGAAGAAGTACGTAGGTAGCGACGCAATCAAAACTGAAAAGAAAGGCAAAATCGAATAAAAGAGAATGTTTATGCCACGCATGAAGCCGCACCTTAGCTTTGGAGACGATCTTGACGGCAACGGTTTGGCCCTTGATGTCCCCCTTCTTCGCCTTAGCCAAACACGTATTCCCGAAATGCCCCCGCCCCACCTCCTTCCCGAGCTCATACTTGGCCCCGAAGTTCTTTCCATACCCGAAGTTCTTATTTAGCGTAGGCTTCTCGGCATTCCCCGTACCGTCCTCGGCGGTGGTCCCCTCCTTGAGTTTCCCCGGGTCCAGGCGCTTGGCGAGCGCCGCCTTAATGTGCTTCGCGGGCGACGGTGGCGGGAAAGGGCGGCGAAAGAATCGCCGCGGGGTGGAACTGGCCGGCGAGGGGGAGACTCCGGCCGGGAATGGGCTGGCGGAGCCCTGGGGGTATGGGCTGGGCCAGCAGGAGGACGAGTAGATGGGGGTGACATGGCCACTGTCCCCGGGCTGAGGGGTGGTGGTGGCGGTATTGCCATCTCCGACGTCCCCACCATCGTCAAGGTGCCTCGGATTCCGGCGTCGATGGCGTCCTCTGTCCCCGCCGATGGAGATGTTCTTGCCGTGGCACTGGCCCATTCCTCCTCCACGTCCGCCGCGCGACGCCGCCGCCGCCTCTTCCCCTTCTCTTCTTCTCCTTCTTCTCTATCGGATCGCTAGGTTTCGAGGGTTTAATTCGCGAGGAGAACGCGGACGAGGTCAAAGACGCGGCAATGGGGCGGTTGGAGGAAGAGGAGGAGCGGAAGAAGAGGGAACGAGGAGGGAGTTATTAAATAGGGGTCTCCAACTGTACTACAAAGATAATACGGAAACGCGAGGGGGCGATCTGTAAAATAGGAGGGTTCAGGATCTCCTGTCGCCGCAGCCTCGAGGACACAACATGTGCTCGAGCGAGAGGCCGCGTCTTTTTGCTTCGTCGTTCTCGATATTAGACACGTGGAATATGGCGAGTGGAGAACATCATTGTATGGTGCACGAGGAAGGAGATGGAATGGGAGGCTATGTAGACTTCGCTCAGGGAACACGGCGCGTCGGTGAGCGCGTGTTCAACCGTCTTTTTTGAATATAAAATATTACAAGAGAAGCTAAAAAAAGGAAAATAATGCTCAATAGCCGGAATGGAATACTTAGCGCCGAGGTGGCAGAACACGCAGACGTCGGATGAACCAGTCGAAAAGCCTTTGGCGGCTGCGATTGGATTCGTGGGTACATCGTCGGTGGCTGATTCGTTGGTCTTGCCTCGCACACAGGTAGTATGGATTGCATATGACGTCACTTCTGACGTCGGGTGTCTCCGCGTTTTAACTAATTTGGAAACTTGTCATGTTTTGTTCCATTAGCTTTTATTATATCTCCGATACTAACGTTACAGACCACGATACTGTTGGAATGGCTCGGTATCATGCATGCATTAAATCTTGAGATGGACAGGCTTTACTTTTGTATCATATGTTTGTATTGGCACTAAGCGACAAGCATATACTTTTTTTTTGCTAGTAGCCATCTCGGAGGTTCCTTCCCTGTCAAAATATTGTGTTGATGATGCAATGTCTACTTAGATGTTGACCTTTGAACGGGATAAAAATGTTTTGAAGATCCAGTGGATCAATGTGAACTGATACGGCAGGTCTTAAAGGACGACGTGAACTAATATGGATCGAAGTGAAATTGGAGAAAAAAATATACATATGAGAACACAGAAATTTAAAAGACAAGTCTTTTAATTTGTTTTATGACAACGTTGACCCGAATCTGCAAGTCAGAGAACTAAGTCCAGACGTCGGCTGGTTGGGTCAGTCAAATCGGCATGCATAGCTAGAACCACCGTCCGATTGTTTCTCGTTGACCACGTCGAGCGCAGCATCAAATGCGTTGTCACATCCAACGTCATGACGAAGTTTCAGGGAACAATGGTGCAATCTTTTATTTTTGTTGATTATTCTTTTATGAAAAATGTAATTTACTCTCTTTTAAATACAAATAACTAATTTTAAAAATTAGTAAAGAGGACATTTTGTTTTCCCAGTTATAATTGCATACTCTATTCCAAGTAGTTCCACCAAATCGATTGTTTTATTGCCCACAAAATTAACTCAAATTTAATTGGTTAATCGAAGCAGATCTTTCCCAAAGATATTTTTAATAAAAGAAACCATATTAAATTAAGTACGTGAAGTGCATTCATCCCCTGTTTCCTATATGCATGACCAACTATAATCCCACCAAAAGATCACAGGAGAGCATGAATCTGCTTTGTTGCATTCAAAAATCTCTAAGGAGGAGGTACCTATATATTAGGAATGTTTAAGATGGGACTAATTATGTATTAGTCCCTATACTTAGACCTAATTAGTATCGTAATCTCTATATTTAAAAATTTTTATTGGGATGTCAATTGTTTTAACCTAACATCATCAATTATATTAATGAAAAATGCAACACATGATATCGTGCTGGATCGATGCAAAAATAATAATTTTAATATTCTTTCTATTTCCGATACGTCCGATATTGAAATTATCTTTTGTCAGATAAAACCATTAAAAATGAAAGAGATGTTGAAATTATTTTTTTACTTATTATTTTCATATCGATCAAATACGTGATATTACGTGTTGTATTTTTCATCAATACAGTTAACGATATTAGGATAAATAAAATTATTTATTTTATTTTTAAAATTATAAGGATTTTAACATAAATTTTTCAAGTACATGGATCGTATTACTAATAGTATCCAACTATAACTAGAAGGAATAATACATCCTCCAACATATTAGACATGTTCTGAAGCCTTTTTCTGACCCTTTTCACAAGATAAACTACTGTCCATAGAAAAAACAAAAAAAAAACACCACTCATTATTGCCTCTTAAGAAAAGTTAATACTCTTAGAATCATTTAATCTCCGGAACCATAACTAAAACTCATATCAACACCTCCCTCAATCCCTTGAAGAAATCATTTGCATATCAATAAGGATTTTACAAAGAGCAATCCATGTGTCGTATAAATTGGTTGAGTAGATCAATAATTTGTCCTCGAGGATCCAGCATTAATCCTCAATCATCAAAAAATTAGGATTCAATTCTATCATGGAACACATTTCATCATGGGTGTTTGGAATCCACCATACTAGGATCATAATAAATGTCATCAGATCTCTCAAAAAGCCACGATTGATCGGCACAAAGGCTTTTCGTTGAAAAGAAATTTTCGATTTCTCCTTGCACACAGGCCAAAGTTGAACATTCAAAGAAGAGTGAAAAAACTGGTGTGAATGAACTGTAGATCAACATTACCTAAGTGCTCCTACTGTAGATCAGACGTGAGGAGGTGGTGGCACAAAAGCTTCTGAGAACATTTTCAGCCAATGTAACTCATGTTACATTCATCCTTCTGGTGCTATCATATATATCACTAAATCGATTTATTTGAATAAACCTAATTATTGTCATGACTTTGATAGTCCAAAGTTTCATATAAATTAATACAAATAAAGGTACTAGTTCATTTGTTTTTCTTAAACTATCTTCAAACTGAATATCAAATATACCAATAGTATTTATGTAGGAGGAGGGATTGAAAAAAAGAACTAAATGAACAGTCCCGGATTTGTAATAACTTAAAGATTCGAATGATATTAATCCATGACTTAATAAGTTTAAGTTATCATAATGAATTGGTATTAGATCATATGTATATTTACTTTAAACAATTTGATTCAAACTCATTGCTAATCTTAACATTGTAAATCATAATTTAGCCTACACTTATGAACAACGAGGAGTTGATTGAATCACTTGAAACTTTTAAATTGAATTGGTGTCAGATCACATATATACCTAAACCAATTTGATGGCTGATAGATAAAAAAAGACTCCGTTTACGGTTCCGATTCTCCCCTGCGGTAGTCGAACCCTTTATCGTCGTATTTCAACCGTCCATCTGATCTGATCGATATAGACTCTAATTAGGGTTTTACAGTGAACTAGCAGATCTTGTAGTGATAAGCCAAAAGACAGCTCCTCCAGTATCAAGGTAATTGCAGATGTGAAACATTGTTCTAAAACTATTAAGAGGGGTGTACGAGACCAACGTCTTGTTGATGATGACAGCTTTAATCATCATGTAGTGTGGGCTCTCAGTCGATAAGATGGATAGGCAACATCTCATGCATGCACAAATGGTTTCTAATTCTCAGTGTCCCTCGACAAATGCAGATCTTATTCTTCTGTATTATCAATTTTCCATTTTGTCAATGCAAGTCGAAGACCATCTTTCATCAACACACATATGGATATGTAGGATATGAACATGAATTGTACAAGGAATAGATGCAGAGGGGATCGAGAAAGAGGAGAGGCGGAGATGGGGAAGACAGTGTTTGCTCTCGTTTGATCAAGTACTTGCTGAAAGAATCACAAAAAGGGCAAGAAAAGACTGCTATAAGTTGATGTTAAGCCATGGCGGACAGCTCCCATTTTGTTCACAGGAGGGGGAACTTGCCGTGCCACCAGCTGGAGGATCTCTTGTGATTTTTCTGTGGTGTGAAGCTGAGCCCAAACATCTCCTTCATGGCCTGCCCGTGCTCCTCAAATCCGATCAGCTCGGCCACAAGCGATGCGCTCTCTCTCACATGTTGCAGGTCGGTCTGATTCCAGAGGAGTTGAGCCAGCTGCAGACTCCTCTGCCTGGAGTTCAACGCAATTCCCCACTTGGCGTAGAGCGCCTCTCTCTCAGCTGACGACAGTTTCTTATGCATCTCCCTCCACAGCATCTCCCTCTCCCGGCGGATATATCTCGAGCTGCCAACAGCATGAACATGCATCATCTTCCATGGAGAAAAGATGGAAACCGGTGAGCATTAGAACATCGATCCTACCTTGACGCAAGACTAAATATGTGACCATCTTCTGCCGCTACGCCAGCAACATTTCCATGAGCGAAGCTGTTTCTTAGAAAGGAAAGCCTTCTGCGTTCGACTTCCATGTAGAAGGAGTCGGCTGGGTCGCCTTTGAAGAGTAGGAAAAAGCAAGATCTGTGGACCAAGGGGACTTCGCACGCATGCCAAAGCTGGATTATCTCCTGTTGCTTTCTCTGGAACTCCAGCGCGTCCATGGCTGCATCCTTAACAGGCTTCACAGCTTCAATGGTTTGTAATCGAGCTGCTTGAGTCTCCGGAATCATATCCTCGGTAAGCTGCAGGGAGTTGCAGAACGAGAAGGTTATATATGATACAAAAGTCATCTACAGGCATTTTAACATACGAATAATCTGTAATACCACAGCAAATAGAACAAAAGTAAATCCATGAATACATTTGGAATCACACCTGATCAGTAGTTTTCTCTGTCTCAATCTTTCCTGAATAAGAATCATGAACACCGGTATCGACCTCTTCATGAACAGCTTTGATATCCTCTGTTTTTAGCCCTTCACAGGAAGTGGATTTTTCCAAGTCCTCCGATTCTCCTATTGAGAGAGTCTCATTTTCTAGTCTTCTTTGATCCTCTGTAGGCTTTTCAGCAAACTCTTTTAATATGTCAGGGAGTGTGCTTTTATCTCGCTCAACATTTTGGAGCCAAGACACGATTGAACTGCTCATCATGCTTGCGTTGCAGCTTTTACTTCTACTTAGTCCCAACTCCCCGGAATTCATCAGCGTTTGCATCGAAGGCAATGTAGATGATAATCCATCCTTACAAGGCTTGACAAAATTCTCGGTCGTTCGTGTCGCGATGTTCACCGATTGCTTCTTTGCAGGTATCCAGTGTGCATTTCCTAAAGATTCTGCTGTAGGATCCCCAAGCATCTTTTCATCAGTCAAATGTAGCAGACTATCATCTTCATCATTCAACAAGAGATTGAACTCATCGCTTCTGTTTGTGCTCAAGGCATGTATCTCAACACACTGAACCTCCTTGCATTGGTCTTCGGAATCCGCATACGCAGCTCCAATGATTTCATCCCCTCCCTGTTGAGGGATGTGTTTGCTAGGTGGATTCATGGTATCCGAAAGCTCTAGGCATATGTTGTAGTTGTTGCCTTCTTCCGGCCTACCAACCATTGAAGAGTCAAAATCTGGAATTTGGTACGTAATACCAGATACGTCGGAGATCGAAAGTGCATCTTCACATGCAGTGTGCAAATAGGATAGCTCAGATTGACTGGATTCCTCCTGTGCAAAGGAAAGGAAGCAGAGGTTGGAGAAAACAAGGAAAAAACTCGAAAGTGCAAATTCCAGCTCGAAAGTATACATACCCATTGCCTAGAAAATTGGTCATCTGCCACAGCTCGGAGCAAATGCTCAAGTCGGGACTGAGCAAGATCTCTCTGTTGCATCAGCTCCTTGATTTCTCGCTCCATCTAAACAAAGAACAGGAAGAAGAAAAAGGCAATCTATTGAGAATTGTCGGGGAACTTTTGCTGATTTCATGATTTGCATTACACTCATTATGAATAAGCTACTAGGAAATCATGGTAAGAGATCGAGATCAAATTTTAAGCGACAATCATCACAAACATGTATCTATGTGCAAGAAACTAGTCCATGTGATAAGAAATCGATTCTATCTCAACCTTTTTGATCTGGGCATCTTTTTCCCTCAGGGCATCAGGATGATACGTGATGGAGGCAGCTCCACGGTATCTCAGTTCATTCTCCAATCTTGCAAGTTCTTTCTGTAGATGCTTTATCAGTGCCTTATCAGACATCAACACATTGACGTGAGCATCGGTAACTATTTGCTTAGCACAGCTTGCGAACGAGAGAGTGTTCCTGGATTGCTCGATATGGCTTCGGGCAGGGCTCATCGTGCAGATGATGGCAGTTCTTGCATTGCCTCCTAAGAAGGGTTGTAATATGCGTGTCAACTTGGAATCTCGATATGGAATGTGTCCAGTTCTCCCTTTGCTGCATATAAAGAAAGTGGAATCCACAGTAAATGACAAACATTTAAAGAAAGCCACCGGTTAGAGAGATGTAGGAAAGAAAGCTTTTCAATCACCTTAGCTTGCGGATGACAGTTCCCAGGGTAAGCAAGCTCCGATTGATATGGCAACCTTCTTTGAGCCGAGTCCCAGCAGACGGTGATTGAGATGCGCGTTCACTTCCTGCTAAATCAATAAAATTCTGTATCCACAAGAAAGAAACTTAGCCTCCTATCTGCTGCCTTTTCATCCGAAAGTTCAAGGGGGAAGGAGGAAGAAAGTTAGTCATCGAGGGGAATTCACATACCACAGCAGCTAGAAGAGTACTTGAACTGCTTCCTCCCGTGAATTCGCGAGCGGTACTCTGTATTGTCTGCAGATTGAGTAGAGAAAAGAACTGAATTCTCCCCGTTAAGCTAGTAGAAATCATTCAAACATCTGATCAAAGGCAAACCAGTCTCAGTATCTGATGCGATCGAGAGCTCATTTCGTTTAAGGACGTCTCTCCGACCTGTCGTTGTGCTGCGATGAATACATATGTCCGGAGATTAAAGTGTGCGAGATGCGAATGTAGAAAGATATGAACAAGGCATGATCAGTTAGTACCTTCACACACACAAAGGAGTTCCTTGAGATGCCACTGGTCCCTTAGAGTTTCCTCTGTAAGTTTCTCCACCACAGTCCCTCTCTGACAAGGATGGGAACCAAGTTCACTAACAATGCTTGCTGTTTCATCAAGAAGAATTCAATGACACAACAGCCATAAGTGGAATGCTTTACCTCTGCATCATCGAGAAGCCTGAGAGGAGAGCTGTCAGTGCTCAGGAGATCTCTTACCACTTCGTTGTATATCTCCATGGCTGAGAATTTTAGAACAAAATCTCTTTCCTCGTGCTACAAAAATGAAAGAAGTAATGAACGAGTAACTACAGAAAGCAGAAGTGCTCTGCATTGTTTCTGGAAGGCAAGTGCAGGTATTTGTACCCTCTTTATGTAGTCATATATCTCTTCCATGGCATACTCGGTTATCCCACTCATTGTGTACGTCTTTCCACTGCTTGTTTGTCCATATGCAAATATACTCGCTGCGATGAACGTGTTCTACACTTAGTTTACAGTGTTCTCTTTCTTGATCAGAAGGAATACTTGGACAAAGGTTAATAGAGTGATACAGGCAAAAAAATTCAGAGAATGTTCTGCTCACCATTGATTCCATCGACGACCGAGAGAGCAACTTCCTTAGCTCCTTCATCATAGACGTGTCTTGTGTCGCACTCGCACCCAAATACTCTGTCTAATCATGATGAACAAGAAGGAGATGAGGATTGGGAAATACTGCAAAACTGCAGTGCATATAATTCTCAGGATGTTAAACTGCGTAATCTAAGAAATGAATTTTCTTGGCTTTGTCATAGGTGAGCAGAAACTAAGAATCACAAAAGAATTCCTTCATAGAGTCCTAAATATGAAGACAAGACCATGGGATCTGCCCCCCAGCCTTCTTCCAAAATATGAAGACAAAAGAATCAATCACCAGGGAGAATCGTCATGCACATTCACCGAAATGCTGAAGCTGCACCACTATGCTTCCGAGACTAGTGCAAAACATGCGTAATTGTGTTCAGAATAGGAAGGGAAAAGATAATCAATGTGGAGCACTCACCAAATGTGTAGGCTGTTGGATACATTGTTCTCTCGGAATGGGCGTTCTTGAAGACGATGGTGGTGTTGTTCCTGCACTCCCAATCCGAGGGGTCATTCCTCCCAATCTCCTTGGCATTGAGGGGCCTTAGCCTCACCGAGACCAGTATCCTCTCCTCCTTCCTTCTCCCCTCTGCCTTCTCCCATGGCGCAACCTCGTCATGGCCGATCGTTTCCATCCCTCCCCTCCCTTCCCTGTTCAATGCCAATACCAATTCAGAGATTTCTTCGAGCTTAGTGGATGCAGTTCCTTAATTGCTGACCGATACATTTAATCAAACACCATCACGATCGTTCCACGTGGGATCTTCCTAGAGAGAGAGAGAGAGAGAGAGGCAAACCTGTAGGATCTGCAAATATCTGCTACGCCAGAGAGAGCTGAGAGGAGGTGGTCGGGGAGAGAGAATAGACGAATGACCTTCTAAAGAAGGGATCATAAGGTACGTGCTCCAATATATACTGTGTTGCAGATCTTGACAGCAAAAGAGAACCGAGAGAGAGGGAGAGGGAGAGGGCTGTAAAGCGACAGAATTGTCCGCACAGATCGCCGGGACAAAATGAGAGCCGCTGAAACGTAGCTGGCGCTGCAAGCGAAGCACTCTCTCTATCTATAGACCGGACAGTCTCTTGGCCTTCTCCAAAGGCTGGCATGAACATAAGAGATCCCAAAATAAGTTCCGCGACTCCTCCATGGCACCCAGGAAAAGGACGCGACTTCATCATCCATAGACTGCATGCGTCGAAGAAAAAAGATGCCAGGTAGGGAGAAACAAGATGATTGCGCTCATGGGTGATTGGGTGGTAGGGCATGGCATCAGGCATTCACGCTCGTCAACTGCAGCTGTAGCTTTCATGACCGCAACCGAGCATGCCGATGTTCTTCTCCATGGCATGGTGCATGGTTTGTGGTATCGGCTGATTCCAATATGCTCCATCCGTATCAGTGCCACCCATGATTGACGTAATGTTTGGGTTGATTACTCGGTTTCGTACTTAGATATTGATTGGAAGCAACCAGAATTATATGGAAAGTAGGCTCGAGCCTGAGGGCCAATACAGCCTGGTAGATTGCAAACTAGTCAACCAAAGCCCATGTCAAGGGAGAGCCGGATTTGAAATTGGATCCGGCCATCAAATGACTCACAACATGAATTTTGATTAAATCTGACATCCCTGTAAATCCAATTCATATCTAAATAACAATGGACAATAAACATTAACACAAATGCATAATATTATGTTTTAGAGAGAGATCTCCCTTCCCCTTCCGCAGAAGCTCAGTTTCCTCCTCCCATATTTCTCCCGATCTCTATTCTTTTTGAGATCCTATATTAATTGAATCTTAAGGTGAAACTGAACATTAAATATGTCTCCTTTATCTATAAAGATGATAGACCAATTTATATGATAAGATTTTGGGTAAGATTCCTTCTCTTGATATACTAAAGTCCATTCTTTCCAAAAAAAAAAAGGGTTTATCTACTAGCTGTGATATTGTTGATATGGTCAGATTTTTTTTTTTTTTTACTTTTGATTTCTTATTATTGATGTCAATGAGATGAACCATGTACTCAAGGCCTTAGTTTCTTAAAAGGTTAACCCCTAACTCTCATCCCCAACAAGCCCTACTTCTAACCTATTCTTGACAAAATTGAAAATATTCCCACCTAGTTATAACTCATCGGCCTTCCCTTGGAGCACTTATAGCTTAGTTTCTTTACCTAAACCGTCTCTCATATTAGTAATTTTCTCAAGATTGACCAAGTCATCTTATCTCGTACTAAAGAAAGGTTATCCGCATTTGTATTCTTCTAAATCTTTCTCAACCCATTCCCTAAGAAATTTGGATCAATGTTGGGAATACTCAATTTTTCCAAACAGCTGCATTCAAAAACCTCCCTAATATCTGTTTTAAATGTGGTAAGTCAGGTCATGAAATCCCCAAGTATGAGTTTTCCCATTAGTCCCCTCCTCTCTCTCTTCACCTCCGGTAGAGTTTAGGGGTTTCTTCTTCGAGCTTAGAGGTTGATAATAATTTATTGTATAGGCCCTAGGTTAGGGTTCAAAGGCAAGCCAAACCCAAGCCGGCTAAGCTCAGCCTAGCCCCATAGGACAAAGGGAAGAAGTTGGCTACTGATCCTTTTACTCTTGGTCTAATGCCTCACCTTGGTTTATCTAGTCTAGATCAGCTAGAGTCTTCGCACCCTATGATGGAACCACTCCTTGGTGTCGCCATGGATCTAGTTTAAAGATTTGCATTTAATTTCACGTCTTTCTTTAGGTAGGTTTTTAATGTTACTATCATTTTTTTTCCCTGCACCTGTCTTCTTTTTACTAAAGCCTACCTTTGGGTCGTTGGTGAGTTTGATGCTCGTTAGGGACTAGACTATCACATTGATGTCATTGTCCTCCCAAGCCTCTCATCATGTCACGAGTACAAGTAACTTCAGTGAGACAAATCTTATGCTTTTTTTCCTTCCATTTCTTTTGAGAGTCTTAATAAAATCTCCCCCTTCGTTCCTTATCTAATCCATTTACCTTAACTGTCTTGATGTCATAGCCTCCTCTCAAACCCCTTCAATAGAGATCTCTTCCGCTTGTTTAAAGTATTTAAAAATATGTAAGAGATGCATAAGAGATGTAACAAATACCGAGCTAAAGAATTTTTTAGATTATGTGGTCCTTTATAATTGTATAAGATATATAACAGAACTAACTAGATTCTAATGATAGATATTGACTAATAAAAAAGAAGTTCATGTTATAATAGGATTCCTTAGGGGATGCCCTTGATAGAAGGAACTCTCCTAATAATTTATCTTAGACCCTTTACTCTTGCTTATAAATAGGTAGGACCTCTAGAGACTCATTATATAAGAAAGATATATGTCATAGAGGACACAATTGAGAGATTATAGTTTCTCTCTCAACCTCCCTAAACCATTAATCTAAGTGGTCCTGTGAAAAGATAAGAAGAGAGGAGGAGTCTAGTTCTTCTTGCAGATTAATAGTGGCTTTGGATCTAAAGAAGGTACTTGGATCATACAAAGATTCTTTTTAGATGACATCAAACATTATACATCGTAAAAATCGATTTAATATTATTTGATTTCAATCTTAGTATAAACGTTTTTCCGTATTACATATAGCATATTATAGATTTTATGGTTACAATTGGTATCAGAGCCTAAGTTCTTGAAATCAAATACTTTAGATATGTTGTTTTCTGATTTATGATGTTTGATGATCCATAGTTTATTGATCTGTATTCCTATCTATTCTATCTTGTCGTCTACTTGCAAAAGATGTTAGATTCCTTATAATACAATCTTTAATGATCATAAAGTAGTGATGATCATTGTGTAATGCTACCGACCTTGCTGTGTACGATCGACAGATCTATTGGCGGTAGTAGCTATGTCGGGCAATGTGCATGCTACAGTAGCAATAGCGGCCATGAGCGACCGCACACACGCGATGGCCATGCATGGGTAGAACTCGTGTCCAAGTGGTGGCCGCACAAGGGCAACAGTCATGCCCAGGCGACAGCCATGTCCAAGCAATGGCCACGCGCCAGGTTGGTGCTGTAGGGGCATTGTACAATCAGTAGCTAGTTGCAGGCAACGACCATCGCATGCAGGTAGAGGTCTCACCCAAGCGACGGTAGCATGGATTGTAATCGCCTATAGGAAGTGGCCGCACTAGTGACGCCCACCCAGCGAGGTGAGGTCGATGTGTCGTGCGCGACCATGGGAGGCGTGTGCGAAGATTAGGGTTTTTAATCAAAATTATAGTTTTGCCCTTTTATTTTTTATTATGACATTTTAATGCTTTTGATAGTTCTGCTAGTCATATGTGCCCTACAAGCCAATCATATGAGTGATGACACTTGTGACTTGATATGCACTTTCTCTCTTTGCTTATGATTATTGTCATTATATCACTTTATCTTACGTGTTGCATATATTGTGATATCCTTGGATCTGTGCAATGGGAATTGGATCGTGATGAGATCATGATAATGAGACCGATTCACCTTTTAAACACAGACCCTAAATTATCCTAGTCATTGGTTACTTGAGAAGGACATCGAGAAAACCGGATAGACTGGTGTGCTATATACCCGTCCATATGATGAAGGTGGTTGGTCTCATAGCTACTTGTGTGGAGACACTAAGGGTACAGTGCAAGTGCTCATTGGAGAATGAGTTCACTAATTGATCCGCCTACGGAATGCTGGATGGTTATTGATACCTCATATCAGACAATGATTCCGTAGTCTCAGTAGTGTATCTGGTCCTTAGACTTGAGACACCAAGGATGTCCTGTATGAGTACTCCACTCTTTGATACCGGACTTATAGGTTTGGAAAGTTCCAGATCTAGTACAGTCAGTCATTGGGAGTGGTAGCCAACCTTACGAGGGCTTAAGTATCAATAGAGGATCATCCGCTCTCGGTATCATGAGAGAAATATCCCATGTGTTCTTGCTCAAACAAATCCTTGGCCAAGGTTATTTGGATTGAGAGAGAAAGGGTTCTCCGGGAGAATCAGGCAAGAGACTCAGAGAGGAGGCAGTATGGGCCTAACAACTCTGGGATATTAGATGGATGAGAGATTATATATGCATGGTAACTAAGGACAGATAGGTCCAAAGGATTAGATTCTCCTTTATCGTCTAGGGGCCGCGGCGTAGTGGCCTGGTACGTCCGCAGTCGATGAGTTGGGTGAATTATTATAGAGATAATAATTCGCTAAGTCAGAAGGAGTTCTGACAAGTATGACTCACGGCCAGCTCGATATTGGGCCTAGAGGGTCACACACATATGGTAAGTGTTGCGACGAGTAGAGGTACGGATATGAGATATCCGCCAGACCCCCTATCTTATTGGATATCCATTAAGCCCTTGAATTATTGGATCCTGAGATGAGATCCAATAACTACTAATAAGAGATTATTGGGTAGAAACCCACTAATCCAAGAGGCTTGGGTAATTGGATGGAGATCCAATACCCAATAGGGCAAAAGATCCATTAGGGTTTTAAGGGGGCCTCTATAAATAGGAGGGAACCAAAGCTCTATAGGTTGAGGGTTTCTTTTGGTAGCCACCTCCTATTCTCTTCTCCCCAGGGAGAGAGGTGCATCGTTGCAATCCCTGTCGTGTGGATACCGCTAGAGAGGAGGACGCTTGACCTCCTTCATCCTCTCCCACAGATCTGTAAGAATTTAAGGATATACGATCTCCCTAGGTATCTTCTTTTACATGTGCAGTTTTGCGAATTTGTTTTTGACGCACCAATCTTCGCACGACGACAGAAACTTTCTATGGGAAATATGAGGTTTTGTTTTCTGTTCTTCTGCTGTGCATGTGATGTCACTCCCCTTGTGGATTTCCCAATAGTGGTATCAGAGCTAGGTTGTTCGTGCGAAGATCGGATCTTAAATTGCGTGTGTTATGTTTTAGATCTGCTTTTGGCCTTAAAATTGTTGCGCGAAGGCGAAAAGGGCAACAAGCTGTTGTCGCTCATGCTGCTCATCTGCACAACCGAAAGGCGCTTGCGGCCTTATTGCTACGAGTAGCGGCCGGTGGCGGTGGCTACGTCTGGCGGCCAGCCGGCCGAAAGCGGACCGCCAGCAGCGCTTGCAAGCTGCTTGCGCGGTGGCTGCCGCGGAATCGGTGCCACTGCGAGCACTATGACCACGAGCAAAGCGCGCATGGCGGCGCCGGCAGTCTTTGCACCGCAGTAGCGCCGCCGCACCGCGCGACAGCACCGCCAGCGCCGGTGGCGCACCGAAGACGGCTGTGGCCCGCACATAAAGTGCGCGCGGCGCGCGCGCACTGCCACAATGCTGCGCCGCGCGCGCGGCGCGCGTGGCGATTGGGCGCGGTAGGGCGATGATAGTGTGGCTGAAGGAAGGAAAAAAGATAATTTTGCCCCTCGGAATTTCAAAAATTTCTATTTCTGTCCCTTTTGACAAAATGACTAAAATACCCCTAGGAATTTCTGAAATTCCAATTTTATCCCTTATGGCCGAATGACCAGAATGCCCTTGGGAATCAAAAATTCCCTTTATGTCCTTGATTTCAGAAAAATAAATTTATTAATTAAATAGTTTAATTAACTATTATTTTCTTTATCTAGTAGCCCTATAAAATAACATATACATGTGATGTATGATGTGGACATATGATCATGGACCTATGATGTGATGTGTGTACATGTGATTATTATGATTGGGGCCTGCGAGCCTCTATTCTTTTCTCATTTATTGTCGGGCCTACGTGCCTATAATTATATTGTAATTATATGAGGAGGTGCAGCGGTAGCATGACTCACGAGGTCGAGACGGACGATCCGATGCATAAAGATGTATTGAGATACCGACGGAATCGACGAAGCGAGAAGGGCGATTACAGGGCATGGAGATATGCCGAAGCACACATAGATCTTGATGTGAGTGATTGGGCCCATTGGCTCGGGCCTGATCACATTAGGATGTGGTCCATGATCATCTGATGTGATTGCTCATATGATGTGTGATTAGTTATACACCTACTATATATATATATATATATTTACATACGATGTAGATATATATATTAAATACGTATATGTATGTGTGTGATGTGTGTGATATATAGGATATAGCCAGGAATCCCTCTATATATATAATATCCCTCTACATCACGATATGAATATAAGTATTAGAATTATGTATTGTGGCATATGCGTTATTAGTGAGATTGACCAGTGGCCTTCATCGTTTGGTTGAGGAATTTGATTCCCAATGTAGGATTAGTTAGTTGGAGTACACTTCCAATCGTTATGGTGAGCTGATTCCCCCGATGTAGGTTGAGTTATAGTTGAGTCCTTTGAGACTCACCTATATCACGTTCGCTATCTTATCTACGACATAGAGATGTCATTGGTGACTGAGGACATGGTATGCTTGGTGAGTCCCTCGAGTATATCAGAATCGGACTCATCAGTAATGATGGTGATGACTTAACCGAATATCATGGTTGGTCGAGTCCCTCGAGGCTATGGTGGTTCGGAGGCTGAATAGGACGAGAATCATAATGAGTTATAATTGGTAAGAGTTGCCTATCTTTACGGGCTTATCGTGATTGGTCAAGTCCCTCGAGGTTACGTTAAGACGCTGATTGGATCCTGATCCCCACTAGAGATCCGCCGGGGGTCTTCGATTCACATACCAGAGGGTGTTGTGTGTCTCACGAAAAATTAGTGGGAATACATTAAGATAGAAGTCATTATCTTAATTGTTTAAATTTCTACAAAGTCTATATATTATTTTTTTCTGTTACATCTTTTATTTCAAAAAAATATCGCTTTCAAATCTTTTACGTGACATACTTGATGCCAATTGCCTTACTGGTCCAAATTATACAGATTGGCTTCGCAATCTGAGAATCGTTCTCACGGCGGAGAAAATCGTGTATGTCCTTGATACAGTGATCCCTACGCCCGACGAAGGGGCAAGCGAGGATGAGATCACTCGTTATGTGAAGTACTTAGATGATTCCACTCTTGCTTAGTGTTATATGTTGGCCTCTATGACTACTAAATTCTGAGAGCGACATGAAAATATGGATACTAATTCCATATTCCTGTATCTCCATAAACTGTTTGAGGAACAGGGAAGAACTCAGCGATATGAGATATCAAAGAGTTTTTTCCGTGCTAGGATAACTAAGGAAACATCGGTTCAGAACCATGTCCTTAAGATGATTGAGTGGATCGAGAAACTCACAGGTCTATGAATGATCCTAGAGGATAACTTGTGTGTGGATTTTGTGCTTCAATCACTACCAGATTCCTTTTCTCAGTTCATAATGAATTTTAATATAAACAAACTTGAGGTGACCCTCCCAGAGCTCCTCAATATGTTGAGAGAAGCAGAGAGCACCATCAAGAAAGAGAAGTCGGTTCTCTACACTGGTGAGACCAGAAAGAAAAGGAAGGCAGAGAAGACCCTTAAGAAGGGCAAGGGTAAGGGCAAAATGGGTAAGGCAAAGTTTGTTAAGAAAGACCCAATAAAGGACAAAGGTCAATGCTTCCACTACGACAAAGATGGACACTGGAATAGGAACTACAAAGAGTACCTTGCAGAGAGAGCGAAACAGAAGCTTACAGAAGCTTCAGGTACATTCGTGATCAGTCTCCATTTGTCAGAATCTTATGATAACACATGGGTATTAGATACCGGGAGTGCTTATCATATCTATAATTCATTGCAAGTTCTGGCAGGACCTAGGAGATTGAACAGAGGCAAGATGGACCTTAAGATGGGCAATGAAGCAAAGGTTGCTGCACTAGCTGTTGGCAAGGTCACCTTACATCTGCCTAGTGGAGCTATTATTGTATTAGATACACGCTATTATGTTCCTTCTATTATCAAAAATATTATTTTCATTTCATGTCTGACAGTTATTGAATATAAATTAGTTTTTGAGAACAATGGTTATTCAATAATATTATATGATGAGATCATCACGAGAGGAACAATACATAATGATTTATTTATGCTAAATACAGCTCCACATATCATGAGTGTAAGTGAGTCTAAAAGAAAATGAGAAGTGGAGAACTAGACAGGAAAAAGTATTAAAACCCTTCGATCAAATCGAGGAGATGAGTACTTGAGTACAAAGTTCACTCAGTTCCTCAAAGACCATGGGATTTGATTCTAATGGATACCTCCTTATACACTACAGCCTAATGGTGTATCAAAAAGGAGGAATCACACACTATTAGACATTGTGCATTCCATGATGTGTTTCGCCGACCTACCTATCTCATTTTGGGGATATGCCCTAGAAACCACAGCTTACCTTCTGAATAGAATTCTAACTAAGTCAGTGATGTTTACTCCATATAAGATATGGAATGGGAAGAAGCCTAATCTTAAAATTATTAAGATTTGGGACTGCTCTGCCCACATTAAGAGACACAACCTTGACAAGTTGGAATCCAGGATGGAACGGTGCAAGTTCGTGGGATGCCCCAAGGAAACTTGTGGGTATTATTTCTATCACCCTGAGGACAAAAAGGTCTTTGTAGCTAAGAGAGCAGTGTTCCTTGAGAAGGAACACATTCTTGGTGGAGACATTAGGAGTATGATAGAGTTGAGCGAGGTTGGAGAACCTAACTCAAGCACCATTCCAGAATCTGTTCAGATACCTAACACACAAGTTACAACTTTACGTAAGTCCGATAGAGTATCTTATCCTCCTAAGAGATATGTGGGATATATCAAAGGAGAGGATGCTGAGGATATTGATCCTCAAACCTACGAGGAGGCTATTATGAGCATAGACTCCGAGAAATGATAATAAGCCATGAATTCAGAAATGGATTCCATGTACTCCAACAAGGTTTGGAACCTAGTTGATGCACCCGAGGGTATTGTACCCATTGGTTGCAAGTGGATCTTCAAAAAAAAGATTGGAGTAGATGGAAAGGTAGAGACCTATAAAGCAAGGCTAGTGGCTAAGGGGTATCGTCAAAGGCAAGGTGTTGACTATGACAAAACTTTCTCACCTGTAGCCATGCTAAAATCCATTCGAATTCTATTGGCTATTGTAGCACACTATGATTATAAGATCTGGCAGATGGACATCAAAACCGCATTCCTCAATGGCTACCTTGAGGAGGAGGTGTATATGATATAGCTTGAGGGATTCGTGTCTAGGGATAACCCAGATAAGGTGTGCAGGTTGCTTAGGTCTATTTATGGATTGAAGCAAGCTTCCCGAAGTTAGAACATAAGATTTAATGAGGCGATCAGATCTTATGACTTCGTTAAGAACAAAGATGAACCTTATATGTACAGAAAATTAAGTGGGAGCACTATCACCTTTTTGGTATTATATGTGGATGACATCCTGATCATTGGGAATGATGTAGGAATGCTCTCCGCAATAAAAAATTGGTTATCTAGACACTTTTCTATGAAGGACTTAGAGGAAGCATCCTACATATTGGGGATACGGATCTATAGAGATATATCTAAGAGGATGCTTGGCTTGTCCCAGTCCAGGTACATAGACATCATTGTCAAAAAGTTTAGCATGAAAAATTCCAAGAGAGGTCTCATACCAATGAGATATGGAATATCACTTTCTAGGAGTATGTCCCCAAAGACTCCTAAAGAAAAGGCACACATGGATATGATATCATATGCACCAGCGATAGGATCTATTATATATGCTATGCTATCTACCAGGCCTGATATAGTGCATGCTCTGAGTATCACGAGCAGATATCAGGCAGATCCAGGCTTGGAGTACTAAAAGCAGTAAAATGTATCCTTAAGTACTTGAGAAGGACTAAGGATCTTTTACTAGTATATGAAGGTAGTAACCTCAGGAATGAGGGCTATATGGACTCGAGCTTCCAGTCCGATGTCGATGATAGCAAGTCTAATTTAGGGTATGTGTTCACCATGAATGAAGGAGCAATATGCTGGAAGAGTTCCAAGCAAGACACTACTGTTGACTCGACCACAGAAGCGGAATATATTGCTGCGACAGAGGCAGCAAAAGAGGGAGTCTGGATAAAGAAGTTCATCACAGAGCAAGGAGTTGTCTCAAGTAACGAGGAGTTGATTCCCTTATATTGCGACAATTACGGGGTGATTACTCAAATAAGGGAACCTAGGTCTCATCAGAAATGTTCTGAGGAGGTTCTAGCTTATTAGAGAGATCGTGGCTCGAAAAGATATAGTAATGGAAAGAGTTTCATCCGAAGATAATATTGCAAATCCACTGATAAAGCCATTGACTCATATTTTCTTTGAGCGTCACAGAAGTCTGATAGGGATCAGACACGTAGGTGATTGGTTTTAGGTCAAGTTGGAGATTGCTAGTCATATGTGCCCTGCAAGCCAATCACATGAGTGATGGCACTTGTGATTTGATATACACTTTATCTCTTTACTTATGATTATTGACATTATATCACTTTATCTTGCGTGTTGCATATATTGTGATGTCCTTGGATCTATGCAATGAGAATCGGATCGTGATGAGATCATGATAATGAGACCGATTCACCTTTAAACACAGACCCTAAATTATCCTAGTCATAGGTTACTCGAGAAGGACATCGAGAAAACCGAATAGACTGGTGTGCTGTATACCCGTCCATATGATAGAGGTGGCTGGTCTCATAGCTACTTGTGTGGAGACACTAAGGGTACAATGCAGGTGCTCATTGGAGAATAAGTTCACTGATTAATCTGTCTACGGAATACTGGATGGTTATTGATACCTCACGTCAAACAGCGATTCCGTAGTCCCAGTAGTGTATCTGGTCCTTAGACTTGAGACACCAAGGATGTCCTGTATGAGTACTCCACTCTTTGATACCGGACTTATAGGTTTGGAAAGTTCCAGATCTAATACAACCGGTCATTGGGAGTGGTAGCCAATCTTGCGAGGGCTATTGAGTGTCAATAGAGGATCACTCTCGGTATCATAAGAGGAATATCCCATGTGTTCTTGCTCGAACAAATCTTTGGCCAAGGTTATTCAAATTGAGAGAGAAATGGTTCTCCAAAAGAATCCGACAAGAGCAAGACTCGAGGAGAGACCGTATAGGCCTGACAGCACCATGCCCGGTATAGGGTCTCTGTGATTTTAGATGGATGAGAGATTATAGATACATGATAACTGAGGACAGATAGGTTCAAAGGATTGGATTCCCCTTTATCGTCTGGGGGCCGCGGCGTACTGGCCTGGTACGTCCGCAGTCGATGAGTTGGGTGAATTATTATAGAGATAATAATTCACTAAATCAGAAGGAGTTCTGACAAGTATGACTCACGACCAACTCGATATTGGGCCTAGAGAGTCACACACATATGGTAGGTGTTGCGATGAGTAGAGGTACAAATATAAGATATCCGCCAGACCCCTATCTTATTGGATATCCATTAAGCCCTTGAATTATTGGATCCTGAGATGAGATCCAATAACTGTTAATAAGAGATTATTGGATAGAAACCCACTAATCCAAGAGGCTTGGGTAATTGGATGGAGATCCAATACCCAATAGGGAAAAAGATCCATTAGGGTTTTCAAGGGGCCTCTATAAATAGGAGGGAACCAAAGCTCTATAAGCTGAGGGTTTCTTTTGGTAGCCACCTCCTATTCTCTTCTCCCTAGAGAGAGAGGTGCATCGTTGCAATCCCTACCATATGGATACCGCTAGAGAGGAGGACGCTTGACCTCATTCATCCTCTCCCACAGATCTGCAGGAATTCAGGGATATACGATCTCCCTAGGTTTCTTCTTTTACATGTGCAATTTTACGGATTTGTTTTTGACGCACCGATCTTCGCACGACGGTAGAAACTTTCTACGGAAAATCTAGGGTTTTGTTTTCTGTTCTTCCGCTGCGCATGTAATGTCGCTCCCCTTGTGGATTTCCCAACAAGTTCTACCCTTAAAAAATGTCATAATTCTAATTTATGTCTTCTTATCAAATTATAGTTTTGCCCTTATGAAATTAAGAATTTTTAATTTATATCCTCAATTATAAAATTGATAAATATGATTTATTTTAATTATGATTTAATTTGATCATGATTATATTTTGATTATTTGATTGAATTTAATTTTGATTTAAAAAATATAAATTATGGTTTTCCTTAATAGTTTTCTTATATGATTTATTGATTATATTTTACTTGTAGTAAATAAAATTTAATTATTATTCTTGAATATTTCTTTGATTATTCACATGTATATATTTGAAATTATGAAATAATATTTATTTTTCACATGGAGGCATGATTTATATATTATCATGATTATAATTATCATATAATATTTTTCTTTTTATTGATTAATGTTTAATAATAATAATTATTATTATTCTATTATTGAACATAAATTAAATTAAAAAATTGATTAATATTATTTGTAACTCATCTCCCTAAGTTTTATCTTACTAGTAACTGCCAAAGTAGCCTAGGATGATAGGCTTTTAGGATATGAATTACAATAAAAGTTTTATCATTTATAAGATATTTTAAATCATATTATATTATTATATTGGTATTATAGCCACCAAAGTGACCTAAACCAATAACTTATAAAATGACATTAAGGAACTAATACTAAATGACATTAATAATATTTACAATGGCATACATAATTAAGAGATTTAAATAATCCTAAAGGATAATCTACTCCAAATAGTTATGTGATGGTATAGGATGATATTGTTTTAGATATCCTTATAGTTTAGGATTGTATACCAAAAAGTAATAATACTATTCCATAAGGATGATATTAATGTTATTTTATATTTTATAGTGGTAATGTCGTCCATATATTCTTATGCTTTCAGTGTCCATATATTCTATGGATCAAATTATTTAGAATAGTTAGAATATGTGCAATTTAGACTAGGAGTATTAGATCTTGACTTAGCATTATTTATTAGAAAAACCCACAGACTTGACTAATGAAAGTACTGTAGAACAAGTTAATGAAATGAATGCTTGGGAAAGATCTGATAGACTTAGTTTAATATTCATAAGAATAATGATTATAAATAATATAAAGACTTCATTACCGATTGCAACTAGCGTATAAGAATATTTAAAGGTTATTGAAAACAGATTTTGTTAGTAAATCTAGGGGCAACATCACATGTGCAGTAGAAGAACAGAAAACATAAAATCTTATATTTTCATAATGAGGGTTTCATCATCGTGCAAAAATCGATGCGTAAAAAAAATTCGTGAAATAAAAAATTATGTATGTAAGAAAGATAATACCTAGGGAGATCGTATATCCTTGAGATTCTTATAAATTTGTAGGAAGAATGAAGGAGGTCAAGTGTCCTCATCTCTAGCGGTGATCCACATGGTAGGGGCTGCAAAGATGCTCCTCTCTGGGTAGAGAAGAATAGGAGGTGGTTACCAAGAAAACACTAGCCTATGAACCTTTAGTTTTCTCCTATTTATGGAGGTCCCTTATCAACCCTAATAGATCCTGCTCTATTGGGTACTGGATCTCCATCTAATTACCCAATCCTCTTAGATTAATAGGTCTATACCCAATAATCTTTTATTTGATCTCATCCATGGGATCCAATAATTCAGGAGCTTATTGGATATCTAATAAGATAAGGGCTTCGAGGATATCTCATATCCGAACCTCTGCTCATCGCAACACTTATCATATGTGTGTGACTCTCTAGGCCCAGTATCAAGCTGGTCATGAGTCATACCTGTCAGAACTCCTTCTGACTAAATGAATTATTATCTCCATAATAATTCACTCGACTCATCGATTGTGGATGTACTAGGCCAATACGCCATAGTCCCCAAACGATATAGGGGAATCCAATTCTTTGGACCTATCTATCCTTAATTACTATGTATCTATAGTCCCTCATCTATATAATATCTCAGAGACCGTATATCGAACATGGTATTATCAAGCCTATACGGTTTCCACTTGAGTCTTGCTCTAATCGATTTCTCCCGGAAAACTCTTTTTCTCTCAATCCGAATAATCTTGGCTAGGGATTTACCTGAGTAAGAACACATGAGATATTCCTCTCATGATACAAAGAGTAGATGATCCTCTATTGTCACTCGATAACCCTCGTAAGGTTAGTTGTCACTCCCAACCAACTATATTAGATCTGAAACTTCTAAACCTATAAGTCTGGTATCAAAGAATGAAGTACTCATATAAGACATCCTTAGTGTCTCAAGTCTAAAAACTAGATACACTACTAGGACTACGGAATCGCTGTCTGACAATATGTATCATTAACCATCCAGCATTTCGTAAGTAGATCAATCGATGAACTCATCTTCAATGAGCACTTGCACTATATCCTTAGTATCCTCACACGAGTAGCTATGAGATCAGCTACCTCCATCATATGGATGAGTATACGGTACATCAGTCTGTCCGGTTATCTCGATATCCCTCTCAAGTAACCTATGTCTGAGATTATTTAGGATATATATTTAAAGGTGAATCAATCTCATTATTATGACATAATCATGATTTGATTCACATTGCACAGATCTAAGGACATCACAAGGAAAATGCAAGTAATCATAAGCAAAGAGATTGACGCAGCGTATTAAAGGTGTCATTACTTATATGATTAGCTTGTAGGGCACCTATAACTAATAGATTTAAATTTGCTGATAAGTCATTGGCTGACAACTAATTAAAGAACTAACTATGGCTCAGTATAATAGCACTCGATGAATTCAAGATCACATCCTCAATATGGTTGATAAAGCTATAAAACTTAAAGTATTAGGCATGAATGTTAATAAGTCTTTCCTCATATAGTTTATTCTTAATTCTCTTCCTTCTTAGTTTAGCTTATTCAAGATTCACTATAATACAAATAAGGATAAGCAGGACTTAAATGAGTTAACTAGTATGTGTGCTCATGAAAAATTGAGATTAAGGTAAGAAAGTTCATATAATGCCATGACTACTACTCAAGGAGTTGGTAACAAGAAAAGAAAATTGAAGTATCATCCAGAAAAAAAAAATTACTGGGTTTAGAAATGTTAAACAGACTAATGAAAGAAAAAATCCTACAATAAGGTATTTTTTTATGTCAATAAAGGACATATAAAGAAGGACTACATTAAACGTAAAACTTGGTTCGAAAAAAAAGGTATGAATTTGACCTTTACATGTTTCGAATCAAATATTATAAAAGTTCTTTCTAATACTTAGTAGATTGATTCTGGTACTTTAACTTATGTTATCAATAATATCCAAGGATTTCTTTCAATCCAGAAACTAAAAGAAAATGAAATATTATAGGAAATCGTCTCAAAGCGAAAGTGATATCAATGGGGACTTATCGCCTATGCCTAGAGACGGGTCATCTAATAGATCTTATTGACATATGTTTTGTTCCTACTATTTCTAAAAATTTAGTTTCTCTATCTAGAATTAATGAGTTAGGATATTATCTTTCTTTTGATAATGGTAAACTTAGTATATTTTATGATTCAATAAAAGTTTATTCTAGAATTCTATGTGATTGTTTATATAGAATTAATTTGAATCTTAAGTTTGTAAAGATATTATTGACTCTACAATTAAGTGTTGGATTGAAACGTAGTTTCAATAATGAAAGATCTTCTATATTATGACATAGACGATTTGCTAGTTATAGGTGCCCTACAAGCTAATCACATGAGTGATTGCACCTGTAACACGCTGCGTTAATCTCTTTGCTTATGATTATTGACATTATCTCACATTATCTAGATGTATATTGTGATGTTCTTAGATCTATGCAATGAGAATAGGATCATGATGAGATCACGATAATGAGACCGATTCACCTTTAAACACATACCCTAAATTATCCTAGTCATAGGTTACTCGAGAAGGACATCGAGATAACCGGATAGACTGGTGTACTGTATACCCGTTCATATGATGGAGGTAGCTGGTCTTATAGCTACTCGTGTGGGGACACTAAGGGTACAGTGCAGGTGCTCATTGGAGAATGAGTTCACTGATTGATCCGCCTACGGAATGCTAGATGGTTATTGATACCTCACGTCAGACAGCGATTCCGTAGTTCCAGTAGTGTATCTGGTCCTTAGACTTGAGACACCAAGGATGTCCTGTATGAGTACTCCACTCTTTGATACCAGATTTATAGGTTTGGAAAGCTTCATATTTAGTACAGCCAGTCATTGAGAGTGGTAGCCAACCTTATGAGGGCTATTAAGTGTCAATAGAGGATCATCCGCTCTCGGTATCATGAGAGGAATATCTCATGTGTTTTTGCTCGAACAAATCCTTGGCCAAGGTTATTCGGATTGAGAGAGAAAGAGTTCTCTGGGAGAATCCAATAAGAGCAAGACTCGAGAAGAGACCGTATGGGCCTGACAACACCATACCCGTTATATGGTCTCTGGGATATTAGATAGATGAGAGATTATAGATACATAATAACTGAGAACAGATATGTCTAAAGGATTGGATTCCCCTGTATCGTCTGGGGGCCGCGGCGTAGTAGCCTGGTACGTCCACAGAGTTGGGTGAATTATTATAGAGATAATAATTCACTAAGTCAGAAGGAGTTCTGACAAGTATGACTCACGACCAGCTCGAAAATGGGCCTAAAGGGTCACACACATATGGTAGGTGTTGCGACGAGTAGAGGTTCGGATATGAGATATCCGCTGAACCCCCTATCTTATTGGATATCCATTAAGCCCCTGAATTATTGGATCTTGAGATGAGATCCAATAATTGCTAATAAGAGATTATTGGGTAGAAACCCACTAATCCAAGAGGCTTGGGTAATTGGATGAAGATCCAATACCCAATATGGCAAAAGATCCATTAGGATTTTTTAGGGGGCCTCTATAAATAGGAGGGAACCAGAGTTCTATAGGCTGAGGGTTTTTGGTAGCCACCTCCTATTCTCCTCTCCCCAGAGAGAGAAGTTCATCGTCGCAATCCCTGCCGTGTGGATACCACTAGAGAGGAGGATGCTTGACCTCCTTCATTCTCTCCCAGAGATCTGCAGGAATTCAGGGATATACGATCTCTCTAGGTATCTTCTTTTACACGTGCAGTTTTCGCGGATTTGTTTTTGATGCACCGATCTTCGCACGACGACAGAAACTTTCTATGGAAAATCTGGGGTTCTGTTTTCTGTTCTTCCGCTACGCATGTGATGTCGCTCCCCCTTGATGGATTTCCCAACACGATTGAGACATCTCTCCAAAGAACGAATTAAAAGATTAGTGAAGGATAATATTTTGGAAGATTTAGATTTTATTGATTTTGATATTTGTATAAATTGCATTAAGGAAAAGTAAACTAAACATAAAACAAAATGTCATAAGAAATAAAAAATTTCTTGAGATTATTCATATTTACAGACCATTCCATATTCCCTATTTTAGTGAAGAATAGTATTTTATCATATTTATAAATGACTTGTCCAGATATTACTATGTTTATCTAATATATGAAAAGTCTTAAACCATTGATACTCTTGAAGTGTACATAAATGAGGTCAAGAGACAATTAAATTGATACTCTTGAAGTGTACATAAATGAGGTCAAGAGACAATTAAATAAAAAAGTTACAATTGTCAGATTTGATAGGGGTGATGAATTTATGGTAGATATAATGAATCTGGTCAGAATGTTGGTTATTTTGCTAAATTCTTAGAACATTTTGATAAATTCTTAGAACAATGGGGTATTTTTACTCAGTATGTCTTACTAGGTGTGCCATGACAGAATGATATTGTTGAAAAGTAAAATCATACTCTAATGGATATGGTTAGGAGCATGATGAGTTATTCCTCTATACTTGAGTCAATGTGGGATAAAGCTCTTAGGACAACTATATACATCTGGAATAGGGTTTCTAGTAAGTCGGTTCCATCAACTCCATTTGAGTTATGGACTAGTAAAAAACCGAGTCTATGACATTTATATATATGGGGGTCTCCTACAGAGATAAGAGTATTCAATCTATATGAAAAAAAATTAGATCAAAGAACTATTTTTGGATATTTTATTAGTTATCTAGAAAAGTCCAAATGATATAGATTTTATTGCTCTAATCATAGTACAATGATAGTAGAATATGGTAATATAAGATTCCTAAAAATAACGAAATCAGTGAGAGTGAAAAATCTCGAAGGATCAATTTTGATATTGAGGAGATTCAGGTTAATTCTCTCGTATCATCTCCTATTCGAAAAATTATTATTTCTCAAATCAATGAGAGAATTGACGAGAGTAAACAATAAAATAACATTGATGAACTCTCACATGATGCTGATGTCGCCACTGATGATCTTATAGAACAATCATAATTGGCAATTTTGAGAAGGTCTCAAAGGAAAAGGAAACATATCATATTTGATGATTCTGTGGTATATCTATAAGAATCAAATTATGATTTAAGAATAAATAGAGACCCCTTATCATTTTCACAAGTTATAGAAAGTAACGATTTTAAAAAATAATATAATATAATTAAAAAAGAGTTAAAATGAATACACCAGAATAGTGTTGTAGAACTCCTTGAATTACCCAATAATTGTAAAAGAGTTAGTTGTAAATGAGTCTTTAAGATAAAACATGACTTAACGGGCAATATTGAATGATATAAAACCAAATTTGTTATCAAAGATTTTTCTCAGAAAGAATGCATCGACTACAATGAGACATTTTCCCTAGTTTCTAAAAAGGACTCATTAAGAATCATTATGGTATTAGTAGCTAATTATGATCTTGAGTTACACTATGTGGATATGAAAATAGTATTTCTGAATGAGGATCTAGATGAGAAAATCTATATGGAATAACATGAAGGATTCATAGAAAATGGAAAAGAAAGTTAGACTTGTAAACTTAAGAAATCCATTTATAACTTTAAAAAAGCTTCTAAACAATGGCACATAAAGTTTCATGGCACCAATATTTCCTTCGGATTTGATGAAAATACTATTGATTAGTGCATATATCTAAAGGTAAGTGGGAGCAAGTTTATTATATTTATTTTATATGTGGAAAGGTAAGTGGGAGCAAGTTTATTATATTTGTTTTATATATAGATGATATTTTGCTTACCAGTAATGATCTTGGTTTATTACACGAAACTAAGATATTTCTCAATAAGAACTTTAAGATTATTGATATAAATGAGATAACTTATTTTATTAGTATTAAGATATTCAGGACTAGATCTCAAGAATTATTAAAACTATCTTAGAAAGAATATATTAATCATATCTGAGAGAAATTTAATATGTAGCTTTGCTTAGCCAATGATACACCTATTACTAGAGGTGAAAAATTTAGCCAAAACCATTGTCGAAAAATGACTTAGAAAGAAATCAAATGAAGAATATTCCTTATGGGTGCATAGTTGGAAGTCTATTATATGCTTAAACCTGTACAAGATCATATATCAATTTTACAATTGCAATACTAGATAGATACCAGAGCAGTCTAGAAATGGAATATTAAAAAGTTGCAAAGAAAGTAATGAGATATCTGTAGAGGATAAAAGATTATATGCTCACATATAGGAAATCAGATCAGCTTGAACTGATAGGATATTTAGATGCTCATTTTGCAAATTGCCTCGATAGTAAAAAATTCACTTCAAGATTTTTATTCATATTAGCTAGTGGGATAATTCCTTGGAAAAGTATAAAGTAATCATTTATTACATCATCAACAATAGAAGCTGAATTTGTGGCATGCTTTGAAGCCATAAATCAAGTTTTATGATTGTAAAATTTTATTTTAGAACTTAGTATGGTCGATTGAATTGCTAAGATACTCAAGATATTTTATGATAACACCGTAGTAGTTTTTTTCTCTAAGAATGACAAGTACTCTAATGGTTCCAAGTATATTGAGATAAAATACTTGGTGGCTAGAGAAAGAGTTCAGAAACAATAAGTGTCAATTGAGAACCTAAGCACCACTATGATGATTACTGATCCATTTACTAAAGTTTTATGGTATAAAATATTTAAATAATATGTTCTTAGAATGGGACTTGTGAGCAAGTCATAAAAGATATGATGATGAATGTTTAGGTGGATATTATTATTGATAATTCTTTTTATATAATTAAAATTATTTATTTTTGTTATCCTGTTTATATTTATATTTATATATATTATGGTTGAAAGTAATAATAGGATTATCTTGATAAGACAAATTACATGAGTCATTATGGATTATATTAGGAAAAACTAATAATATTGTGGTACATAGAAGGAAGTATGACATTAATAATATACAACCACTATGACCCGCATTGATAGTTGGACTTAATATAGTATTATTATGTTTATTAGATTTATTGACTTATTTTAAAAATTTATGGCCATACACAAAATGCTTTTCAAAATTTTTTTTGGAATCCAATTAGGTAAAATTATTTTTAAATAAATTTTATTTTATTTATTTTAATTTTAAATATCTTTTATAGCTTATCAATTAATAGGCTAAATGAGAGAATGTTAGATTATGTGACCCTTTATAATTAGATAAGATATATAATAGAACTAATTGGATTCTAATGATAGATATTGGTCAATAGAAAAGAACTCCATGTTGTAGTAGGATTCCTTAGGGGATGCCCTTGATAAAAGAAACTCTCATTATAACTTGTCTTAGACTCCCTACTCTCGCCTATAAATAGATAGGACCTCTAGGGACTCATCATATAAGAGAGACATATGTCATAGAAGACACAATTGAGATATTGTAGTTTCCCTCTTAACCTCGCTAAGCCATCAATCTAGGTGGTCCTGTGAAAAGATAGGAAGAGAGTAGAAGGAATCTAGCTCTCCTTACAAATTGATAACGGCTTTGGATATAAAGAAGGTACTCAGATCATACAAAAGAGATCCTTTTAAGATGACATCAAAATGCACACATCATAAAAACCAATCTAATGTTATTTGATTTTAATCCTAATATAAATTTTTTTTCACATTACATATAGCATATTACAGATTTTATGCTTATAGGATTGTGATTAAAAAAAATATTTTATTGACAAATGATTGACCTTTAGCATAAAAAAGAATAATTTCACGAGGTCTATATTAACATCGAAAACTGAAGATGGGTTTAATGCATGTATTTTTGGATTATTAGTTTTATTCTTAGATTAATTATTTAAAATTAGAGATATTTTTCTTGTAAAAATAAATAATAAAGGCATTATTCGATTTAGGACATTAATTGTAATCAAATCTTCAAATTAAGCATATTTTTTTGCTTGTTAATAAAATTTAGAAAATAACTATTCAATATTCAAAATAGGATGATGTCATTTTTGTTATATATATTAAATTAAAATAAATATTAAATAAATAAAATAAATAAATTTCCTTATATGGAGGGCTCACCTCCTCCTATTCAAGGGGAGGGATTCCTCTGTTTCATTCCTTACTAAGCTAAGCCTAGTAGCAAGAGGAACAAAAAGTTGTATCCAGTTGAGGAGAGAGATTTCTATGTTTTTCTTAAAAATAAAGTTTTTTCTTCGATTCCTTTAAATATTAAAATTTTATTTTTGGATTAAAATATATTATATGCAGTTCTAAAGTATTTTTATTTCTTTAAATGTCTAATTTTTATTATTAAATTAAAACATATTATATGAAATTTTTAAGAATTTTCTTTTATCTCTTTAAGGTTTTGAATTTTATTTTCTATTTAGAACATATTGAAATTATTCATTTCAGATGTATTTCTAAATTTTTTTATTTTGAATGCATGATATTTGATTTTTAGATTTATATAATATTTGAGTTAGAATGCTATTTCCTTCTTATGCAGTCTATTTTTCTAATTTGTTATTATTTATTATATTTTAATAACTTATTGTTAATAAATATATGTTTATGGTAATTCAAAATTGAGAGAATTCATAAGGTTTAAGTTAAAATGAGCAAATAGCCAAATAAACTAAGTCTAATCAATAAGCCAAGCTTAATTAGCAAACTAGGCTCACTCCATAGGTCAAATCTTATCATCTAAGTTAGCTCAGCCCAACTCAACATAAGCAATCATGTGTCATACAAATGACTAATCGATGAGCTATGGTTTGGCTTAGCTTGGTATGGTGTATGTATAGTCATGTGTAGTACACATGACTAGTACATGGACTAGACTAAACCCAGTATTATGTAGTATAGTTGATTATCCTTATTTTATTGGATTTGAGTTTAACCATTGATTGAAACAAATCAGATTTGATCAGTGATATCGATTTAGGGTGATTCCAAATTGGTTTAACTTATTCAAATCTATTTAACTTAAATTTAATCTAATCTAATCTAAATTATGCTAATTTAGGATGATTTCAAACCAAATTTGAGTGGGGAAAGAGCTTCCTTTAGTGCTAGATAGAGATTGATTTATCTTCGAATTAACATTACTATATTTTTCAATAAAGTTTATGACTACTTTTGTTAAATAAATTATAATAAATATTTATAAGTTATATATATTAATAAAATGATATTTATGACATTTACAAACTCATAAGGTCGTTATCAAATGAGCTAGACAACATTTTATGATTTTTTTTAGTTTTGGAGAGTGCATACTACCTCAATTGTTTGTTCATGCTGTAAGACGTGCGCCTCAATAAATTTCAAAACAATTTCCTATCTATTTATGCATATATGAGGTTTATCATTAATAATTCTAATATCAACCATCCTATAGCTTTTTGAAAGTAAATATACTTTTTTGAACAAAAGAGATTGATGACAAGTATTTCTGCTCTTCAGAGTGTTAATAAGAAAAAATCTAAAGACGTTTTGAACCTTGAAATCATGTCATAAATCTTATTAACTAATGTTTTCCTAGATTATATATGCATATTATATATTTTTTTATTAAAACTATTCCCAATCTATTGAATATTCAATCAGGTAGCAACTCACACTAACAAGAGATACAATCTGATTTGATTCTGATTTTAATTAAGAGATTATGCGATCAAAACTAAGAACAAAATCAAAAAAATTTCTAAAACATGAATCGCTGTCTTAATACATATTTTCAGGTTTGATCGAAATTTTATTTCCGACAATGTGTTTCACTTATACGACGAAAAGCCTGTCGAGTGAAAACTACACCTTCGGAAATTATATAGACTTTGGGGATTATTTTTCAACCTATCCGATTTAAGTCAGAAATAATGCATTATGTCAATACGTGAATAATAATTACGACATCACTCACGAATAAATGATTCGCGATATACTTCATTAATGTTATATACATCCACATAGCTTGAGCTTGATCCATTAATGAGCTCCCAATCTCACTCTAAATTGACCAAAACCTAACTCGAGTCAATTGGACGACAAAATTTAGCTTATATATACCTGAAAATCTAAAAGATATTATTATATATCCATGTAAACGAATTGGAAAATTCCAACTAAAACCCCTACTTGGCCAATAGCATTCATCGATTGACATTTAGTCATTATTCTTGTGAGATTTCTCGGATCAGCAGTCAAAAGAGTTGGCTAAAAGCACGATATGCTTGCTTCTTCATGAATAAAAGTTGAATGCAGTTGTCTCTCCGTCTTTTCTATGTCTAGCTAACGTTGTCACACATCAGAGATGGGAGGGAAGCAGCATCTCATGCTTTTGGCTCACTCAAGCAAAGCCCATCAATAACTCGTAAAGCCATCGAAGGCTTAAAGGGCGGACGAAAGGTGAGAGGCAGTGGCCCCTTCTTCCTTCTCACGTCTCCGTGTTTGCTTTGAATTCTTTCACCTTCCTTCTTCCGCCATTCCTCCAAGCTTAGGCAACGGTAAATACCGCAACATACATGTCGACCTTCTTGTTTCCACTCTCCCTGACATTACCAGCCTTTTCGTCGCAATTAATGAGTGCACAGAAATCTTTTCCTTTCTTATTATAATCTATCTTTTAGATTTTTGTGTCAAAAAATATTCCCTTTATCTATTATCAGGTTTATTAAAGGACAAATCTTGCAGCTTTTTTTGTGATATGGCGATTAAGGTTTGAGTCATATCGAATGGACGAGGAAGGAGCATTTGCGTTAACTACTAGAAAGGGATAATTCAAGTACATGCTAACACAAGTAAGAGAGTTGAGAGAGAGAGAGAGAGTGTGTGTGTGTGTGTGTGTGTGGAATTAGGAAAGCCTTGTCACATGATTTCTTTAGACTTTTGTGAAGGACCGATCGCTCCATTGTGACTTCGTCCGAAACAAAAGGGAGGAGCTGATGAAGCGCCATCATAAGGATCCCTTGTATCTTTTGCCGTCGCCTGATCTGCTGTTACTGTGTCTGATGCAAAAGGGAGAAGCTATTGGCTTATCTGCAAAAGCTTATGGGATCACTTGTGCAGTACTAAAGTTCATGTTCTGAAAGTTTATGGATTCACCAATCTCGATTTAGGCAACAGCACCCCAAATTAATTGAACTGTGGAACAGTCTCTATATCAGCTATATACATCCAAAAACACTAATCACACAGTGGGCCAGCATCGTCCACGTGTCAGTACATGCTGATGATTCCTTCCCCCAATTTTAATCAGCTGATCATGTTGGAAAAGGGGACAAATCTACCTTTTCTTTTCACCGATCTTGACATGTATCATATCCAACAATGTAGAAGAAAGAGCCTCTCTCTCTGAACCATAGCAGTGATCCTGTGAACCCAACAAGCTTCTGCAGAGCACATGCCGATAAGCCAATCTGCTGGGCAACAGAGCCAAATGTGCTTCCAGCCTTGTGGCTTTAACTCACTTTTAACTCCACCACGGGCGATGACCCCACTCCCCACCGAGTTTGTGGCCTCTCGAGCCAAAGGATGCTTGTGATCAGCTGACAGCACCATTCCTGTCGGTTACCACCTCCCTCCCTGGCCTCCCCCGCCCTTTGTCCTCTCTCTCTTGTTCCCGTGATCGTCCTGTGTCTTACTTTACCCCATTGTATAAATATTGGAGTCATCTTCTCTAGGCGACAACATGCATGTAAGACTCAGCTTATCATTGCATTAGCCTTTTAAGCATACTCCCCTCCGAGCTAATAGTAGTCATGACACCCTTCTTTCTTCTTCTACTACTGCTTTCTGTGTCGCTGACATTGGCAAGTAGTCATGACTACCATGAGGCTTTGAGCAAATCTATTTTGTTCTTTGAAGGGCAGAGGTCCGGGAAGCTCCCCCCGGCCCAGAGAGCCGGATGGCGTGGAGACTCCGCGCTGTCCGACGGCTCGGAGGCCGGGGTCGACCTCACCGGAGGCTACTACGACGCCGGCGACAACGTCAAGTTTGGCTTCCCTATGGCCTTCACCACCACGATGCTGTCATGGAGCGTTATCGAGTTCGGCGAGCTGATGCCGGCCGACGAGCTCCGCAACGCCGCGGTGGCCATCCGATGGGCCACGGATTACCTTCTGAAGACCATCTCCCACCCCGGCCTTGTTTTCGTTCAGGTCACAACTCACTAGCACAGCTTCACTGGTATCAGTAGCAGCAAACCGTCGTAGTAAATTAACTTGGCCAAGCTTTGCATTTAGGTGGGGAATCCTATAAGCGACCACAACTGCTGGGAGAGGCCGGAGGACATGGACACGGCGCGGACGGTGTACAACGTGAGCGCAGACAGGCCGGGGTCGGAGGTGGCGGGCGAGACGGCGGCCGCATTGGCGGCAGCGTCCATGGTGTTCCGTGACATTGATCCAGGCTACTCCCAGACGCTGTTGGAGAACGCAATGAGGGCGTTCGAGTTCGCCGACACCTACAAGGGGGCTTACAGCGATGACCCGCAGCTCAAAGCTGGAGTGTGCCCCTTCTATTGCGACTTCGATGGGTATCAGGCAAGTCACTCTATGCTCTCTTCGTTCTCATCTGTTTAGGCATACTGTGTGTTGAGTGCAGTGTGCGATATTAGGCAAACTCTTAGCATATTAGGCCACTAATTGTCATCACTTGGAGTAGGGCCATTTGCACAGCCACATGTACAACCTTGTCTGTTGTCCTTGAATCTGTCTTTTAGGCTGTCAATTCATAGAGAGGGGGAGGTGATGGATTCTCACTTACCACATGTATGATCGTAAAGCTTCATGTGAAGGGCTGCTTAAGGTGTCTTGAGGATCCAAAGTGGTCCAATCTACACGAGTAAAGAGCATCTTGAGGAATTCCTACACTCGAATAAGAATAAGATTTGTGAGGTGGCATTAATCCATGCATTTGTAGTTTGTCTATCAAACAGGGTAAAGTTATGCACATTTGGCCATGCTGAGATCCCATGGTGCAAAATTCCTACAGTGAGCTGCTATTTTTCTGGAACATGTTCTTGCTTCAATGCAGCAGTCTGAGAAGTGAGGCTTCAGCTCTGCTCTGTCTGCCAAACAGAACAAGTTCTGTGCAACCTAAGGCATTGTTATGGTCATGAGGACCCCAAAATCATCATTATCTTGGTACCATAGTACCACAAGGCTTATTGATTGATCTGATCTCAGGAGTCATGCCAATGTTGTCTGGTGTGCAACCCTGTCTGCAGCAGAGCCACCCCACAGTCAACCTGGCTTGTGGCACCTGCATGTTCTTGGTGTCAGATTCTAGTGTGAGCGGAAAAGATCAACCCTTTTCCTAGCTTCTAGTATAGTGCAACTCCCAAATTTTAGTGCAGCACACATCTCAGAAGAGTTGTCATAGTTTCAGACATTATGTAGGCATTCGGCATGACGTACTGGTACTGAACCCTTGTAGGACCTCAAATTTTTGGGGTTGACTTCATTCCTTGGCCTTGAATTCTTTCCACATCTAAAGGGGTGGTCAATTGACTCAGGATGAGTTACTATGGGGAGCAGCATGGCTAAGAAGGGCCTCACAAAATGACTCTTTCCTCGACTACATCCAAAACAATGGTAAAACTCTTGGAGCAGATGACAACATCAATGAGTTTGGGTGGGACAACAAGCATGCCGGCCTCAATGTTCTTGTCTCCAAGGTTAACTAATGCCACATACTGCACGTCTACTTCCGAGGCTCCTTGAACTCATCGTGTCTCCCTGTCTCTGCTCTTGATGCCTACAGGAGTTCATGGAAGGACAAACTCTCTCTCTGGAATCCTACAAAGAGTTTGCCGACAGCTTTATGTGCACACTCATTCCAGAGTCTTCATCCTCACACATCCAGTTCACTCCTGGTGGCCTCCTCTACAGGCCCGGAGGCAGCAATATGCAGCATGTGACCTCCATCTCCTTCCTTCTCCTAACCTATGCCAAGTACCTCTCCAAGTCATCGC
>CP097504.1:39094652-39099652 GCA_023547065.1 Musa troglodytarum
ACCTGGTGGCTTTCCTAGGGGAATGCCATTATGCCAACATCGCCCCGACCCGTAACCTTTTTCTTTCCTGCTTCCGCCTTTTCAAGGGGTCGGGGGGCTACTTCTTGCCACCGGACGTGGTTCCGGTTAGCGCGCACTCCACCAATAACAAGGGGTGGAAGAGGCGCTTTCTTTATTCAGCGTAAGGGAGACTGGGGTTTCGGGGTCCGGTGGTCGTCCAGGACCATCGACAACACTGCCCCGAAACTGAGTGCCGAGGAGCGTGGGCACCTCGAGCGGCTGAGGGTAATCCTCCCTTCATCGCAAGCCATCCGCAACATGTCGGAGAAGTGGCTTGTGGAGGCGGGACTTAGTCCGGGCTCTCGGGGTAGGCTATTATTGCCTCACATCTTCGAGATTGCTGTCATACTCTGGCTTCTGACTTGTCTTTTAATTTTTATAGAGATGGTGAACCCACGCTCCGTGATTCTCGGGACTCGATTGTCCCCGAGCGAGCGGGGGGCGGGTCCCCGCGCGCTTCCGACGAGGGGCGCCCGAGGAAGAGGGCCAAGGCCAAGGACGTGGTGGACCTGGAGACGCCTGCGGCTCCACCCGCCGGGACGACCGACCGACCGAGCGCTTCCCTTCCTGCCGAGAGCGCCGGGCCCAGCCAGGGGACGACCGGGAAGGGCCAGCGCCCCCCGGCCATGAAGGATCTGTGCCGGATTCCCCCGGGGAAGGGTCAGCCATTCCTTTCCCGAGTAATGGGTGAGGTCCCTTCCGGCGCCGAGTGGCCCGGTGGCACGGCTTGTCCCGAGGGGACAAAGTGTGGACCGGGAGAGCCTCGCCCGCTACTCCGGGAGCGCCCATCCCGACATAGCTCGACCTGTACACGCCTCTTCTCGAGGCCCTCATTGCTTGTCGGCCAAGTCGGTGCCGTGGGTAAGCACCGCCTCGTGTATTCCCTTGGTTTTAGCTTGTTCATCATTTGACCTTCTCCTTTCTATGCAGAATCTCCACTACACCACGGCCCTCATCGACATCGAGTGCATGATGCCGGCCGGTTGGTGGATCGGGCGAGCGCAACCTCGAAAGGCGCCGCCACCGAAGAGGCCCGCGCGGGTCGGGACCCGAGGCGTTGCCGCCGAGCAGCGCTGGTCGACATGGGCGCAGTATAGCGCCTACCGACCACCGAGCTCGAGGCCGCCGGCGCCGCAGAACACTGCAAGCTTCCGAACGGAGAAGCCGAGAACCGCCCGCCAAAGGAGGCCTCGTGAGCCGGGCGGCGGTTGCCTTCGAGGGAGGCCGAGGCAAAGGCCGCCAGAAGCCCTTGCCGCGATGGAAGGCAGCCGTCCGAGAGGGACCGGAGGCGCTTGAGGCCTACAAGAAGTCGGAGGTTTCCTCCTCGGGATTGGCCAGGACAGGCGGGTGTCGTCTGAGTATGGGTACAAGGTGGCCTGGCCGGTTCGAGCATGCCCTTGGCTCGGCGGTCGAGAGGATCGCTTCGTCTCCGCCCGAGGACGAGGTGTGGATATGCCGCGAGGTCCCCTTCGGCGACAGCCTACCGTGGCTGCTTTGAGTTGTTTTATTTTCTTCTTCTCTTTTTGGGAGGACTTCCCTCACCCTTATGCCTTTTCCCCTCTAGGGGCCCATTTTGTATTCAACGATTTTTGCAATACAACTCCTTTTAGGCAATGGCATTTCCAAAGTTAGCCCGAGGACATACTAACACACTTGATCGGTCCTCGGACAAAATATTTCTTGAGGTTCTGGGCGTTCCAGTCCTCACTAGTTGTTGTCCGTCCATAGTCGCGAGTCGCAAGCGTGCGATCGGACGATTCCAATTACGATAGGCCTTCCCACTTAGGCGCAAGTTTGCCCCTTGAGTGGGCGGGGTCACTAACTTCCGCCTTTCGTAGTACTAAATCTCCCATCCCGAGAGGTCAAGGGCGTACCTTCCTATTATAGCTTATAGCAACACTTCGATTGTACGCCAACATCTTTATGTGCGCGTCAGCCCTGCGCTCTTCTAGTCGGACCGGCCCTAACTCCTTGGGCGAGGTGGACTCTTCATGAATTTTCCACTCGGATGGTCGGGATGACTAACTCGGCCGGGAGGACCGCCTCCACGCCGAATGCCAGGCTGTATGGGGACTCGCCCGAGGCCGTCTTCGGAGTAGTCCGTAAAGACCATAGGATGTTCGGGAGCTCGTCGACCCAACTTGATCGAGCTTCCAAAGTCCTTTTTCTAAGTCCGTCTAGGATAGATCGGTTGGTCACCTCTGCGAGCCCGTTGGTCTGGGGGTGGGCCACCGAGCTAAACCTCAACTGGATCCAATAACTGCGCGAATTCCCTAACCGATCTTGGCAAGCGGGTGCCGTTATCAGTGATGATAACGCAGGGAAGGCCGAATCGGGTCACAATGCTCCTCCATACGAACTGTTCGACTCGCTCGGCCGTAATGGTCGCCAGGGGCTCGGCTTCCACCCACTTAGTGAAATAGTCAATCCCCACGACGATATATCTCCGTTGGCCGGACGCGAGAAACGGACCCAAAGATCCATCCCCATTGCGCGAAGGGCGAGCGCAATCCATGGAGGTGGCGGGACGGCGGGAGGCTGCGGGGCGCGGGCTTGCAGCGGCAAGTGTCGCACCGTCATCACGAAAGCCTTTGCGTCTCGGTGCAACGTAGGCGATGTAGCCTTGGCGTAGTATTTTGAAGGCGGTGCGACCACCCATATGCTCCCCGCGAGTCCCACCGTGAACCGGCGAGAACTACTTTCGCCTCGTCGGGATCTAAGCATCGCGATGGGGATGAGAAAAGCGACCTTTTGTAGAGCCGGTCGCCAATCTCGTAGTACCACGCACAGGTTCGGCGGGTGCCGTGCCTGCCTTCATCTTCGGGCGGGATCCTCGCGCTTATATCTCGGCACCTCCACAGATCACGTGGGTGGAGAGGTCGGGACTCAGGTCCCCTATCTCCATGATGGCCACCAGGTGTGCGAGCTCCTCGACCTCGGGATGTTCCTCGGGCTCGGCTCCGAGGCTAATTTCGCGGCTAGTCCGCGCTCGTTGACACAGGGACTCTAGACAAGGTGAAGCGAGAGAAGTTAGAGAGTGCGTATTTTTACCTCGGTTAGGTATTTGGACATGGTCGGGTCCGCGCCCGATACTCCCCGCCAACTTGTTCGACCGGTTGGGAATCGGTGAGAACATGTCTGCGCTCGGCCGCATCTCGGTGCATGCGGAGGCCTGCCAGAGCGCCTCGTATTCCGCCTCATTGTTCGTGGCGTTAAAGGCGAAGCGGAGAGCGCTCAAAGCGTGTCGTCGGGGTCCTCCAAAATGAGTCCGGCTCCGGCACCTCTCGAGTTGGAGGATCCGTCCACGTGCAGGACCCAGTCCCGACAAACCTGCTCCACGCACTCTGTTTCCGGGTGTGCCAATTCCGATATGAAGTCGGCTAGGGCCTGGGCTTTGATGGCCGTCCTCGGTTTATAGCGGAGGTCGAACTCAGATAGCTCCACCTACCATTTTTGGGCGCCACCGCGTCGAACTTAGAGAGAACTTGGCGCGGGGTTGGTCGTCATTACCTCAATTGTATGGGCACGGAAGTAGGGGAGTAGCTTCAGGGCCGCTAGGACAAGTGCCAATGCCAACCTTTCAATGGGAGGATAAGCGCTCGGCCAGCGCAACACATGGGCGATGTAGTAAAGCGGATGTTGCACGTCGGGGCTTCCTTGGCCAATCTTGAGCTCACTGCATCTTTGAGATACCACCGGTAGAGGGTAAGTTTTTACGGCGTAGACAGAGGTAAGGCGGGGAGTTCGGATAAGTCTTTGCTTCAAGCATGTGAAGGCTTCCTCACATTCCGCCGTCCATTGGAAATTCTTGGATCTTTGAGGACTCGGAAGAAAGGAAGACACTTATCTCGGCCAAGGGACAAAAATCGGGCGAGCCGCTATTCTTCCGTTAAGGCATTGAAGCTCCTTCACTTGTCCTCGGAGATCTCATGTTGGCGAGGCTTGGATCTTCTCGGGTTGGCATCAATTCCCCTCTGTGTATGATAAATCCTAGGAACTTTCACGATGTCAGAAGGTGCACTTGGCGGGATTAAGGCGCATTCCATGTCTCCTTAGCGTGGAGAAGGTTTCCGCAAGTCGTCGAGTGTACCACTGGCGACTTTTTACAATCATGTCGTCAACATATACTTCCATGTTTCGCCCTATTTGCTGGCGAACACTGTCACCATCCTTTGGTAGGTGGCCCCGCGTTCTTTAGTCGAGCAGCATGACCTTGTAAGTAGGCTCCTTGGGGCGTATGGAATGCCGTATGTTCTTGATCCTCGGGGACCATCCGGATCTGGTATGTAACCGGAGTAGGCGTCCATGAAGGAGAAGCGGGCGTGCCGCGGTTGAAGTCGACCGGTGGTCGATCCTAGGCAAGGAAGCGATCCTTTGGGCAAGCGCGATTTAGATCGGTGTAGTCGACACATCCTCCGGCTTCCATTAGGCTTCTTGGCGAGGACTACATTGGGCGACCAGGATACGACTTCCTCAATGAAGTCAGACGCCAAGAGCCTGTCGACCTCCATTTGCACAATTTGTTGGCGCTCGAGGGGCGGGGTTTCTGTCTCACCGAAGCGGTGATCGAAATGTGCGGATGGTGTTGAGAAACGCGATCTATCCGGGAGGTGGCGGTATCAGCGAAGACATCGGCGTTTTCTGGAGGAGGCTAATGAGTTGGGCTGCTCTTGATCGTCAGTCGGGACCGATCCGGCCGTCCGTCCGGGACGGTCATCTTGCGGAGCGTTAATCGCGGGGTTGTCGGCTCGGGGCCTTCGATGCAGTGTGGCGTCCCGCGTGGGTCCTCGCGGGGCTGCACCGGCCTTTTTCTCTTACCCAGGGTGGCTGTCGTCAAGTAACACCGTCTGGATTCTTGAGATCTCCGGACCTCCCGACTCGGCCTTTGGTGAAAACTTAGTCCGGTGGTATGTAGATATGGCCGCCCTCGAGCTATTGAG